>JAQGDQ010000006.1:937500-1448686 GCA_030141605.1 Tubiluchus corallicola | reverse complement strand
CCCAGCACAAGCGATCCACCTACAACTACCTAATCAGACACATACACGGCATCTCGTGGGAGGAGGGAATGATCGAGTACGCAGAATTGGAAAACATTCTACGACAGACCACCAGAGGCAGGATCACCTACGTCAAGGGAGCAGAGATGTACGATTTCGTCAAAAAACATCTCCCCAAAAATCGCATGGTCATACGCGTAGAGGATCTGGAAAGCGAGCACCCGCCGCCCGCCATACGTTGGCAGAGCAACGGACGAGGCAGAGCGATTCGGGCGTCCGAAACGATTGCCAACTACGTTCTAACGTGTCAGTCCAAACGGTCAACATCGTCGCCACGGCTTCGTTCTCGCAGCGCTTCGATCTGAACGAACTCCGGCGGAGAACGGGCGGAAGACGCTACGAAAGGAAACCGCAAATGCTTCTGCTAAAGCGACTGGGCGGGACGCTGATGATTTTTGCCTCCGGCTCCGTGGTGGCCAACGGTTTTTCGGAGGAAAAAGTACTACGCAATGCGATCGAAGAACTCTCGAAAAGTCTCAGACTGACGCCCGCCGACGGGATCGCAATTCGCACCATCACCGCCAGAGCCAAAATTCGCTGCAGATTGAAACTGGGTGCACTGTACGAAGAACTCGTTCGTCCTTCGACGCATTCTTTTAGAGAAGTGTTTTACGAAGTGGAACTATTTCCCAAACTAACTTGCAAATGCGAGCAAATTACTCTGAACATTTTTCACACCGGAAGCATAATAATGATGGGCGGGACAAAGGTCGAGGATTTCTCTCGCGTTTTCCGCAAATTTAACGAATTCGTTTTTAACAACAATAACGTTTGTCTGTATCGCATCGACGACAATCCATGTACTCGCTCGTCGTCATTAGTGTAGTTTTACTGTAATTTTTGTAATTTGTGTAATTTGCGAAAAAAACGTAAAATGTAGAACTATCATGTCACCATAATAATAATAATAATAATCTAGTTTTAGCACGTATGTATTTTGCATAAAAAATGTAAAAAAATTTTTTGTAATCCATCAATAAAAAAAGATTTGTGAAAATGCATTTATCGAACTTTGGCGTTTGAAATAAATCTCCACACCTGTAATCCATCAATAAAAAAGATTTGTGAAAATGCATTTATCGAACTTTGGCATTTGAAATAAATCTCCACACGCACACACACACACACACACACATCTAAACCCGCGAGAGAAGTGGTCGCGGAAAAGGGAGGGCACCCGAGAGAGAGAAGTGGTCGCGGAAAAGGGCCGGCACTGCGCGAGTGGCGGGAAAAAGATTTCCCTCATTGCCTGCAGTGGACGATTCCATGCGACGGAGGGGTGGGTTGCAGGGGGGGGGGTGTCCCCGACCCCCGGGACGGACGTTTGCACGCGGCGGAGGGGTGGCAGGGGCTCCCCAATTAGCGCCAATTAGCGCCAATTAGCACTAATTAGTCCTCGGCGGGAACTCCACTTCTCCCTTTTTCTTCCTTTGAGGCGCTTTTTACCTCGTTTCACACACTTTCACACGCTTTCGCGCGCTTTCACGGGCTTTCACGCGCTTTCAGACACTTTCTCGCGCTTTCTCGCGCTTTCGCGCGGTTTAAAATGGAGCGTCAAAAAAAGAAGCCATCCAGGGGCCAGGGGTCAATGAACTTTGGTCACGTGACCTAGAGTTCAAGGTCATTCGATCCAAATGAAGCCATGCGGGAGGGAAAAAATGGAAAATTTTTACCTCGTTTCACACGCCTTTTCTTCGTTTTTCTTTGTTTTTCGCGCTTTTTCGTCGATTTCGGTCACGTGCGCACTTTCACACGGGTTTTCACACTTTTTTAGGGGTTTTCCCGGATTTTCGCACTTTTTTAGGGGTGTTTTTCCCCACCCCCCCGGGGAAATCCCCACCCCCCCGGGAAATCGGCCAGAGGTGTAACATCTATCCTACTAAGAGATTCTGCTGATACTGTATGAACAATTCATACCACACATTATTTTTACAGAAATAATATGTCACAACTACATCTGTAGGGCTAGGACTTGTCGGTTTTAGGGCTGTAGCGCTTGTAATCACGTAATCTTTATATCTTTATATAGCTCTCTTGAAGCACGCACGCGCATTAGAGAATAAAGGTTGTCTTGTAACCCGCCATTACGTTTTGAGTTTAGTTTTCTGTTTTATCTGTGTGTTCATCCAATTTCTGACAAATGGCGACGAGTTTTTGACAAAATGTCACTGACAGGAAAAATTGGAACATTCGACGAGTCGAACGAGCCGTTCGAATGTAAATTGGAAAGGTTACAACAGTTTTTTTATCGCTAATGGTGTTGTAGAGGCTGATAAGCAGAAAGCAGTGTTGCTTAGTTCACTGGGCGCTAAAGCATGCGGTACACTGAGAAACGTTTTGGCGCCTACAAAACCCAGTGAGAAGACTTTTGACCACATAACTAAGGCTCTGCAGGATCATTTTTCACCTAAACCTGTTGTGGAGATCTGGAATATTCTATAGTATAGTAGAACAATCTTCTTACCTTGTAGAAGATTCGAGAACCTTCTATACGCGATGCGCGTAGTGCTTTCTAGATGGTTGATTTGCACTGATATGTAAGGCGGAGCTGGCCGCTGAAGTTTATTCTCTTGTATCCTTGTATTCTCAGATACGCTTTCTCGCTTTCACGTTTCCAGATTATCACATTTACTGTAAACATTTCATGTTCCTTCATACTTTCGTGTTGTAGAATTCTCGTATAATAAACTAGTTTAACTTGACGACGTGTTTTCTGGTTTTTCTCTACGAGCCTTCCGAGAGAAACAAAACACAACAAATTTTGGCACAGTCGACAGGATCCTTGGTGACTAAGTGGACAGTTGTTTATCCTAGCAATGATGGCAGAGCAGATGGGCGAACTTATCAAGTTCCTCACGCAGCAGCATAAGGAACAAATGGATCTCCATAGGGAACAGATGGACGCTATGAGGAGGTTGCTACAGCCTCGAACTCTTGAAGATGATGCCAGTTGAAGCACTCGTTTTCCATTCGTATCGGCACTTACAGCTGGTATTCCACCATTTGCTGCTTTTTGTCCAACTTCTGAACTGTGGCCTGACTACTGGTCAAGATTTTGTACCTTCGTGGCAGCAAACGCAGTGCCTGACCAACACAAGGCTCAAGTTTTCCTGACAAATCACACTGCTGCCATCTACAAACAACAGGCGAATCTAGCGACTCAACAGTCTCCATCCAAGGATATCAACAAACTGACGATAGACGAGATTATAGACTTTATAAAGGAACAGTTTGACCCGAAACTCTTCATTGTGTGAGAATATTTCAAGTTCCGGAGTGACATGCAATGGAAGCCAGGCGAAACTCTCCAGGAGTTAGCAACTCGCATATGCCAAGACACTGCTACCTGTGACTTTTCTTCAATCCAAGACCCACAAGATGAAGCTCTGAGGCAGAGATTCATATGCTCTGACAATAACGAAACTGTCTTGAAAGCTATCTTCAAGATCAAGGATGAAGATCTGCCTTTCACCAGTGCTGTCCAAGTCGCTATCGAGACTGAAGATGCGGCAAAGGTTTCCAAGGAAACTGTCTACGGTTCCAAGACCAGACCCGTCAACAAAGTCGAGCTGAAGCAGAACAAGGGTCAACGAAGGAACCATCAGCAGTCAAATTCCACAAACATGGATACAAAGTGCTACCATTGTGGAAAGGCCCACAAAGTGAATGACTGTCCCTACAAAGATGCCAAGTGCCATTTCTGTGACAAGAAAGGACATTTGGAGGCTGTTTGCATGAAGAAGCAATGACAGCAATGGGACCAAAAATCTGGAAAGTCCGTGAGGAGAATCACAAAGGCTGAGCTTGTAAGGCGATCCTCGGTGAAGTTCCTGAAGACTCCTAGTTTGGATGTCTAAGTCAACATCCAAGACCAACAGTTCAAGATGGACACTGCAACCATGGGAAATTTCGTTTCAGTGCTGGTCTGGAAACAACTAGGAAAGCCAAAGCTGGATGACGTCAGACATCACTACGAGTCTGCCAGCAAGCACGACCTGCCAGTGCTGGGAACTTTCACGGGCCAGACAAAGGGTCCAAAGACTGGTAAACAAAGCTCAATTCCCTACACCATCACCAAGATCCCTGCCTGAACCTGCCGGGACAAAACAGTTCCAGATTCTGGGAATTTCTGTAGACAATGCTCTGGGACTGAGGAGCATAGAGAGTCAAGACAAGAGAGAGGGTGTAAAAACGTCACATCCGAAGACCTCTGATACGTCTTATGCTTCCCTGCAACGAGATTGCCACAACCTGTGTGATGAGTTCCCAGATCTCTTCAAAGAAGAATAGGGGTGTCTTAAGGACTTCGAGCTGGAATTGAAGTTCAAGTCTGATGCGAAGCCGGTTTTTCACAAGGCACGACCGGTTCCATTCGCTCTTCATGATGACCTAGCTAAAGGTTACGAAGAAGGGATCGCCAAAGGTGCCTGAAAGTCAGTCCAGTTCAACGAAAACGGAACGCCAGTGGTACCGATTTCTACAGCTTACACTCCAGGCACTCAGGAGCCCAAACTGCAGATCTGTGGTGACTACTCAGTCAGCATCAACGATCAGCTAGAGGACCACCGTCATCCGATGCCACTCCCAGAGGAACTGATGCAGAAGCTAAGAGGCAGATATGGCTACACGAAGATCGACCTTGCTAATGCCTACAGCCAGATTAAGCTGGCACCCGAGAGTCAATGCAGCCTAGCTCTCAGCACCCACCGTGGTGTACTCCTTGAGTGGAACGCCAGTGGTACAGATTCGTAAAGCTTACACTCCGGGCACTCAGGAGGCCAAACTGCAGATCACTGCAGATCTGTCGTGACTACTCAGTCGGCATCAATGATCAGCTAGAGGACCACCATCATCCGATGCCACTCCCAGAGGAACTGATGCAGAAGCTCGGAGGCGGATATGGCTACACGAAGATCGACCTTGCTAATGCCTACAACCAGATTAAGCTGGCACCCAAGAGTCAACGCAGGCTAGCTCTCAGCACCCACCGTGGTGTACTCCTTGAGCTGGAAGTGCAGTTCAAGTCTGACGCGAAGCCGGTTTTTCACAATTCCTTTGAAGACTATCTTCAATTCCAAAACCGCAATACCCACAATGGCAGCAGCCCGTTTACAGTTTTGGGCTGTCATTCTTTCCGGCTACCAGTATGACATTGAGTATCGTCGATCATCCGACCACTGCAACGTTGATACAATGTCGAGTTTACCTATGACTAGTGCTGGAAGTAAACCAGAGACAAAAGATTTTGAGGATCACATGGTACATACAATTTCTTACGTAGACGAATTACCTACCATGCAGAAATGCATTAGCCGTGCTACGCAGAATGATCCAGTGTTGTCCAAAGTTCGTGATTTTGTGTTGAATGGTTGGCCAAAATCTGTGAAAGACAACAAACTTTTTCCCATACTTTCAGAGAAAGAATGAACTCTCTCTTGATGAGAATTGTCTTTTATGGGGCATGCGAGTGATAATTCAAGAAGTGCTCTGCCCACGCATGTTGGAAGAACTTCATGGAACAACATTGGCATTTCACGCACATAGTCATTTGCGAGAGGCTATTTTTGGTGGTCAAATCTAGATCGTGACATTGAACAGATGGTAAACTCATGTTCAGTCTGCCAAGCAGTTCAGAATAATCCACCTAAAGCTCCACTCCATCCATGGCAGTGGGCCACTCATCCATGGCAGCGGGTGCATATTGACTTTGCAGAGACTGGTAAACAGTATCTTCTTATTGTGACTGACAGTTACACCAAGTGGCTGGAATGCTTCCCTATGTCAAGCATGACTGCTGAGAGAATAGAGACTCTTCGAACATTGTTTGCTAGTTATGGCTTGCCAGAAATGTTGGTGTCCGACAATGGACCCCAGTTCACATCAGAACTTTTTAAAACATTTTTAAGCAAGAATGACATCTGTCACTTTTTGACGCCAGTTCATCATCCAGCATCAAATGGTGCAGCAGAACGTGCTGTTCAAACTGTAAAGCGTGCTTTAAAGAAGCAAGGACTTGACAAGTCTCAGTGCAATTTGAGAGTGCAGCATAAGCTTGCTAACTTCTTACTCATGTATAGGAGTACACCTCATTCAGTTACTGAAGCAACATCTTGTGAACTATTTTTAAAGAGACAGCTGAGAACTCGGTTCTCATTGCTAAAACCACATCTTGAGCAGAATGTTTTTGATAAGCAAATTAAGCAGCAACAGCGGCATGATAAACATGGTGTTAAACAACGAATTTTCACTGAAGGGGAATCGGTTAATATTAAAAATTTTCGTGGCAGTCCAGAAAAGTGGATTCCTGGCAAAATTGTGGAGGAAAAAGGACATCTGACTTACCAAGTTAAAACTAATGATGGTGATAGGTATGTGCACATAAAGCATTACACAAAGACTTGAACAGGTATGTACATCATGCCTCATATGCAACTACTAACCAATCTACTTTAGTTAGTTCAGTTATTCCACCAGCTCCTGTCACAGAGGTTCGGGAACAACCTACTATCGCAAATCCAATGAACACTGAAATGGACAGTGGTAGCAAACAATCTAGTACTTCAGAAGTATGTCGCTCTTTGTGTGTACGGAAACCAACCGAAAGACTAAATTTATGAACTGTGTGATTGAATTGTTCATTAATAATGTGTGACTTTTCATATGCATTGAAAACACTTTGAAGTTGAATTTGTGTTTTTTATGGTTTTGGCAGGCATATATTTTTCTATCAGTATTTGATAGCAGTTGGTAGATTAGCTATCGGTAAACAGTCTTGTTGGTTAGTTGAATTCTAAAAAAAATAAGAGTTTAGGGTTATAGTAGATAGTTACATGTTGGCATACTTCCATGGCTATTTAGCTGCAATTATGTTAACCATTTGGTAGAGTTTCATTTAATCCTTTCTTTTGCAGTGAATTTAAATTGAATTCATAATAGGTGTTTCTAACTGTAGTTTTTGTGATGCAGTTTTGTACTTCTTATGCAATTGTGAAAAATTTGAATTGCAAATTTTTTTCTAAGAGGGGAAAAGTGTAATGACGTAATCTTTATATAGCTCTCTTGAAGCACACATGCGCATTAGGGAATAAAGAGTTGTCTTGTAACCCGCCATTACGCTTTCTGTTTTGTCTGTGTGTTCATCCAATTTGTGACAGCGCTCACGTAAACATTTTACAATTTCTCACTAGGAATTCACAAAACCACAAAAGTCGAATTCTGAGACTGCACTTATTACTTTAGCTTTGATTTCATGATACCAGAATTTTTTGTAAAAATTTTGATTGGTCTCTGCCAATAAAGGTCATAGCACAAAATTACGGGCCACTTAAAGTCAGCATCTATCACAGCTTACGCAAAATGAGTCCTGTCATGAATATTAGGAGGCTATATCGTCTACTGAATAGCAAAAAAACACACAAAATCATAATTTTTGCCTCCCATTTCTTCTAGATGACTACCAAACTACACAACTAGTAAATCAGATTACATGAAACAGAGACAATTATTTACCATACATGGTGCTAAAATGGTGAGAAAAAAGCAAAAATCAAATGGGATATAAATAAACAGATAAATGTAATCATATGCCTGAAAAATGATTGATTTGTGCAGAAAAACAAAGCTAGGGAGGATAAAGGCTGGGCGATTTTTGCCAAGTTACTGAAACTACTTTTTAGTTAAAAGCCTAAAATACTTTAAATAAAGGAAAGACACAAATTATAAATGAAAAATTTATTTAGGCCCGCTTCTACCCATCTACACGTAGATTAAACACACCTCAATAGTCCCAGGATTCAGATAACTCACCTATTGTTTCAACTTTATAAGCATCATATTTGTCTATTATCTGATCAAGTTTAGTGTAAAGCACATTTAATAGGTCAACAACCTAAAATAAATAAAATGTTTATGTTACACAATTAGTCAAAAATCAATGTAAATATATTTTCGGAAAAATTACTGTTTCTGGTTATTTGGAATAATAACCCCTCTAGTCTACTTAATGAATTACATAAGATAAATTTGTTGTGAGATATTGAAAGACACAGCTCGTTATTTCAGGACCGCCATTTTCAAGAAAACAAACATGTGCAAGTTTAATGCTGAGTAGAATACATTACATATAGCAGAATTGTAAAACCATTGACCACAAATTTGAACAAAAATTTTTGCAAATAGAAACAAACAGCAAACATAATAAGGTATCCCATGGTAGTGCCAAACGATTGGAGACATATCATTTTGCAAATTAAAGTATGTCTCAAATTACGAAATATGCGAACTAAGTCTTTATTGGTCAATTTGTTGACCTTATTATCATGATCAGTGATGAGGATGCAACATTTGTCCACTGAATGGTTAGCAGACATGACATGAACTACAGTTAATATGGAAGAATGGACGCTTACTAAAGTTGTTTGCTGAATGTGTTGATAACAAATAAAAAAAAAGGTTATAATATCGGCTCTTCCACAATACCACTTATAAAAATGATCTTTGCATCATGTCATGATAATACAAATTCCACTTTTTCACAATTTTTTAAGACTTTAGCAAAATCTAAAGTTTAAATAAGAATCTGGCAGTGTGCCGTACCTATCAGCCTAAGACAGCACCACAATTTAATGTTCGTGTGAATAACTCTCTACTCTCTATCTACTCTGCATGATTTTGATAGTATTCTGTTTTTGAGGTTATCCTGTTACATGATCCAGCCTTTTTTGAAACCTACTTTCGCCCTTTTAAATATTTTTACTACACATCTACCTCACCTAACTCCTGATACACTTTCACAATATCAATGTAAAAACAAGATGCATTACCTGTAGTGGTGTACAGGCAGCTGAAAGTGAAGTAAAACCGACTATATCCATGAAGAGTACAGTTATTGAGTTATAGTGCTTTGCTTCCACTGGCTTATTTTTCTTCAAATCTTCGGCAACGGATGGTGGTAACATTTGATACAGTAAACGTTCCATTTCCACATGTTCGCGTTCCAATTCTGCAGTTGTGTTCGATAAATGAATCATGTAAACCTGAACCTTCGTCATCATTTGTTTTATTGATAGCACATAGATTGCACTAATAAACGGTGATATAACTAACACAAAAACTAAAATAGAAATGTATATAATAAGCTGTCTGTTAGCATGTTTGAGTTCTTCTTCAAGCATGAGTTCAATACTGAAAGCGGAAGAGCTTTTTAACTGACTGAGCACATGATTAATGAAATCTGTCATATCATTGAACCAATCCAAACTTAACTGCAGATTAGGACCAGTCTCTGCATTCTGACGAATACGTTCTTCCATTTTTTCTACTTTGAAAACCAGTTCAGAGTAATGTTTTGCAAGTTCCTCATATTGCTGTTTCATTTCTGCAGAATACTCAAATGCCAGATTTCTCAGACTGTCTCCTTTAGTTGTCACTTCTGTAGCAAAAACATGGTTTACAATTTTTTAACTATCAGTTATATTTTTCATAAAAATGGATTTAGTTACCACGAATGTCACTCGTGACACACCAAAATGGTCTTTACCAAATTAGCATGCACAAGAGATGCAGAAAATCATATGCATCAGATAAATACCTAAATAACAGCTAGAAAAGAAGTATAATTGCTACTAGGTAATCCATGCACTACAATTTGCACTAATAAAATACTTGAACGTACTTCAAATAGCAATACTAGAAATACACTAAAGGCTAGATAGTTTAAACACAGCTATGTCACACCACTCTTAGCTATGTCATTATTCCATCTTACATAGTGCAAATCTACTTTTTAAATTTCAAGCTCAGAAAAGAAATGCCTCTAAAGAAGATAGCTAAACTAAGAAAAGTTATTTCAACTTATCTGGTTTCTAGTTACCTCTCTCTAAGTAAAAATGCCAAAAAGTCTTATTTAGCACATCAGGCAAACCAGCATTTACTCCCTAGTTTTACCCTACAGTTTAACCTGACATTTAATAATACAAGGTACTAGGTCATGCAGTAAAACTTCAAAACAGTTTAAAAATGGATTAGTTATGCATATCTTTATTAAAAGTTACTTTTTGTATCTTGTTTTTCCTTTTTCGGCAGAGTTACTGCAAAATCAGACACATGAGTAGTCCCCCCTCCTTTTCCATGCCATAAAAAATTAAATCTTAGTAGCTATCATCAGCTTAAGTTACTATACTGTACTAAGTAGATTTGCAGTAAAAAGGGCTCACTTGGTAAAAAAGTGACATCTTACATGCAGAAGTTTCAAAATGATTGCCATCAAAAGTCACTAGTGTTGAAATCAAAGTTCTGAATTACTAGAAAGTTGATTCTAGAAGGTAACCCAACATTTTCTCCTAATGAGCAAACTGTACAACTGTTAATAAGAAATGACAAAATTTTTGCAGATTATTCCATTCTGCCAGAAAATTACAGTAAGTAACAAACACTTTTGGTACTTTGACTTTATAGAACAAACACCATGCATGAGATATTTCTCAACAGGCGAGTTATCCATATCAGTTAAAAAAGTCAGGTGTCAGAACAAGCTTCAGTTATTGTACAAGACTATATTTTCTGTTTTCTGACCAAATTATTTAAACTTGACTAAATTATTTAAACTAGACCTACTTTATTTATATTTGCAAACATAAAGGAAACAGACAACCTCATACCACTGTTATAATATAAAAAAATGCTTTGACTCAACTGTATCCTCTCTTTCCGAACTCCATTTTTAGCTTCTTTAAACATCATTTTTAAACATTATTTTAGCTTCTCGTGTGAGCAAATGCTTATTTTTGCTGTATTCACACTACAAACTATGATATATACATATTCCACATACACTATTTTCTAACAGACTTGCTTTCTAACCAAAAAAATTCACTAAGTCAAAAATAAGCATGCTAAAAAATTTCTCATTTCTCATGTTAAAAAATGTTACCATTCCGTTGATTTTCGTAAGGTAGGCCTATTACCTGGCAGCTAGATGACATCACAACTAAGTCAGCATGCTATTTAGTAAAAAACACTGTATTGCAACAATCAATATTCAATATTGTGTGTTGAAGAAATATTTGTAAATAGTGCCAGTCGTAAACTTGATGCTGTAATGATGCAGAAGTTCACTGTCCTAAAATCTGATTTAGTAAGAGCCAGGACACCTGAGAGAGAGGCATTGCGACCAACACCAAAGACCCTAAAGCACAATCGTTATTAAACCTACTAGTAGACTTAATTGGGTTTGTTAAGTGTATGAATTTATTGGCAATTGTTTCCTACACTAGCTACGACATTACGTAACAAACTGGAGAAACGTTTATGTCCACTTCTGGAAGACATGCTTCATTAGATTAAAAAAAGCAGAGATACATAAAACTTTAATAATAAAATGTAATATTGCATATTATTTTAATGACGTTAGTAGAATAAGTCTATGCAGAGGGATTAAACCCGATTTTGAACAAAAAACGAAAAACAAGAACTTGAAGAAAAATGTAATACAATTTGTTAATATTTCGTAAACAATGACTTCCTTCTTCACACTTTTAACAGTTACACATTGAATAAGCAAAATAGGTTCAAAAAGCAATCTTCGAACAGTACACAGAATAATGTAGGCCCATTCCTTAAAATTTTACAATAGTCTGTAATAGTCTTTTACAATAGTCTTTTTTACAAATTACCATTGGATGGCCCTCCCATTCATAGCAGACGTGTGAGGTTTCAAAACACAAATGCTTAAACAATTATTTGGTTATACCATAAAATTTTAAATAACGTAATCATATCGAAATTAGCAAGTGTATGATGTACATATATTCCAGCATAAATCAGAGTCATCTTAACAGCATTATAGGTGCCCAGGCATTACAGGCAAAGCAGTGCACTAAGGTCCCTACCTGCACAACCACTCACAGGAATAAAAATGTAAATGGTCGATGAAATTAAACATATAATTATAGTATTAGTACTTCCAACGAAATCAGTGTTTATACATTAAAAAACATGCTGTACAGCAAAAATTAATCGGCACAAATGTTTGAAGAATATAACATGAGCCTTGAAAAACACAAAAATTTCAACATATAAATGACATTCAATTGGCAAACCGTACAAACAGAGATGGCATAGTATGAAATTGCTATGAATTGCTATGAAATTGCTATGAAGCTCCACTACACCACCACATAAAGCAAATCCTTTTTAATGACAGCAGTTGTCAGAACTGGTCACAGGCTGAAATGCAAGCGGCTGATTATTAAGAATATACTACCTAACATTTAATTGGCTATTTCAAGGGAGTGCATATGAAGGAAATTATCTATACTTGGGGGAAGTAGCTACATAACGTTTAAGTTTTAAATTTACCATGAATATTTCATACCTACGAAATTTAGCAGTTCGTCATGTGAAAAACTGCCTTTTGCAAAGAAAACTCCACCAAAAGCTCGAACGAGTCCTAGAAACAAAAGCAAAGAAGACACCTTAATCAACAAAATGTAAACAGATAATAGAACTAAGCTAAAATTAAATCAAAAGAACAACAACAACTAAAGTGAAAAAACACGGTTTACTAACCATGACTACATACAAAACACCTGCACACAACTGAGGGCCTGCTACAAAAATAGTAGTTATTCATTTTAATATAAACCACAATACCTTCTCAGTTTTGCCAAAAAAAAATATTTAAATACTTAATAGATTATTTACATACCAGTGCTATCTATACTTAAAAGTAAAGAGTTGTAAGCGACAAAGGTTTCCCATATTTTCTTCAAACCAGCAAGTGTAGTTCCCGACTTTACCCATCCTATTAATTTGAGATTCACACTTGTGTACCTGCCACCAAAAAAAACGATAAAACCCACGCACCAATGAAGTTTTTATGCTTCATAATTCATTTTATTGAGTGAATAAAAAAATTACAATACATAAAAGCATACATCATAAAAAGAATAGAATTAGTATGTTGCTACAATACTGTCATGGTAGTTATACTAACATAAAATTAAAGACTGAGAATGTCTCCATGTTCGAGTATCTGTTATCCATGCTTTAAATTTATTATACAATTATTTATTGTTTTTGTAAGCGCACACTTAGGCTCGTCTCACACAGAGCTGGACCTAACCGGCGTAAGCAGTGAATAGAAAAGGTCACCTTATAAAAAATGAATATACAACACTGATCAACGAGTCCTGTCACAAGATGATCCATTTGTCATTTGCCGCCTACCTCAGTTTGCCTACTGTAAGACGTTTGCCATAATCCACGGTACGCTCTTTGCAAGTCGTTTTGGGCACTTCATAAGGCGCCTTATTGTGAAATGAATTTTGCCATTAATTTCATTTGCATAAGGTGTTTTTTGCTTATCGCTAAAGTGAAAATTAGCGTAACTAAGCTTTGTTCTATACCCAGTTCATTTATAAATATCATAAGAATTCATAACACCGACCTAACGTAAACATTAAAAAGTATTTTTAACCCTTTACACTTATTTACGACTACTGTATTATTACCCAAAAATACTCACAAGAAACGTATATTACACCCAAAAGGCAGCATGTTAATCAATCATATTATACAATGCATGCGACTGACAATCTGTTGTTCCTAGAAAAAGAAATTTGTTTTTCTGTAGTGACCAATAAGTAACATTACTTAAACAGTCGTTAATAAAATTTGAATAAAATATTTGCCAATTAAACCGTTCTATTATATTAACGCATTATCTAGTCATCTGTACGTGAACATGAAACAGACTTTTCCCGTAAATTTCTAAGCTTACAGCGAGGCTTTTTTAATATGGACGAGCAAGCACTGTTTTATTCCGTTTGTAGACTGTGTGGTTTCAGATTATGTGTCGTTTCAGCCTACTATACAAATGGTGGTTTTCTACTTCTATACTAAGATACTAGTGAACATCGTGAAATAAATTTATAGATTATAGTACCTTGTCGCATGTGGTTTAAAATAAGTGAATTCTCCTTCACTTCGCCTACTGCTTGCTATAAATGTGTCTTACCCACATTGTTCTTTTGTGCTTTTGTTTTTTAATATGCTGCATTATGAACCATAATGCAACCAGTGGTTGGCTAATTTTTGACATTTTGAATAATTCAGAAAACTGATTCGTGCATCTGCCAAAAAACAGATGATGGCAAACGCCTTGCTAGTTACACGGAGCAAGGACCTTACCACGGATTATGACATGTGTCGTACGGAAGATGCAAGACACTTTATGGCTCACAGATTATGGATTACAGCTTGCTCGCTTTTCTCAGTGTTACATGTACCTTGAAATCCGTCTTTATACTTTCTTTAATGTTTATATTGATGCTGCTTGCAAACACCGCAAAATACTTTTTAGTTCACTTTACATTTCAGAGATGAGAGTATCAAACATATTAATCTTAATTTTAGCTGCTTACTAAATTGCTAGAATTCCCCTGTGCTCTGAGAAACTACTCGTGTGTGCAAGGCATTTTTAGTTTAGCAGATATCCTCAAAAGTACAACCCAAGTTCAGAAATGTTGACCTCGAATCTAATATTTAACAACAGATGGCACTAGTTCACTGATTCATATCTTTTTCCAGCTAGACAGTAAAATTCAACTGAGTATTGCGAGCTGTTAAGTTTTGTTTCTCTAGGAAGGCACGTAGAAAAAACCAGAAAACACAACGTCAAATTAAACTAGTTTATTATGTGAGAATTCTACAACACAAAAGTATGAAGGAACGCGAAATGTATACAGTAAATGTGATAATCTGGAAACGTTAAAGGGTATCTGAGAATACGAGGATACATGAGAATGTGAGAGAATAAACTCCAGTGGCCAGCAGTGCCAAGGAATAATCTAGAAATAGAAAGTTCTTGAAACTTGTACAAGGTAAGAAGATTGTTCTACTATACTATAGAACATTCTACAATATTCTATTTAATTCTAGTGGATCTCCACAACATGAGCCGTAACTTATTAACGGTGCTCTAACATTATGTGCACTGTTAGTACAATGTACATGTAAGGCCCGTGTCACACAGAGAAGGGCACTAGGAACAAGCCGTAATCCATAATCCGTAAGCCATTAGGTCCTTGCTCTGTGTAACTAGCAAGGTGTTTGCCATAATCTGTTTTTAACGAGAACGCGAATCAGATTTTTGGATCATTCAAAATGTCAAAAATTAGCCAACCACTGAATCCGGTTGCATTATGGTTCGTAATGCAAAGTGTTAAAAAACAAAGCACAAACGAACAATGTAGGTCATACACATCTATAGCAGTAGGCGAAGTGAAAGAGTATTCGCTTATTTCAAATCACAAACAACAAAATACTATAATCTAAACATTTATTGCAACATGTTCACTAGTAACTTAGTACAGAAGGCTGAAATCACCTTTGCACAGTAGGCTGAAACCACACATAATCATAAACCACACAATCTACAAACAGAATAAAACAGTGTTTACCCGTCATTATTTAAAAAGCCTCGCTGTAAGATTAGAAATTTAAGGGAAAAGTTTCTTTCGTGTTCACACACAGCGATTAGATAATGCGTTAATATAATAGAACAGTTTATTGTCAAATATTTGTATTAATATCAAATTTTATTAATGACTGTTTAAGTAAGATTTGTTATTGGTTAACACAGAATAACAGATTTCTTTTTCAAGGAATAACAGATTGTCAGTCGCATGTATTGTATAATATAACTGACTGGTATGTTGCCTACTGTGTGTAGTATACGTTTCTTATGTGTATTGTTACTAATAATATAGCACTCGTAAGTCTAGTGGATTAAAAGTACTTTTTAATGTTTATGTTAGATCGGTGTATGAATTCTTATTACATAAATGAACAGTGCTTAGAAGAAAAGCTTAATTACATTAATTTTCATGTTAGCAATAAGCAAAAAACGTCTTATGGCAAATGAAATTAATAGCCAAATTCATTTCATGATAAGGCGCCTTACGAAGTGCCCAAAACAGCTTACAAGGAGCGTACAGTGAATTAAGGCAAACGCTTTGCGGTAGGCAAATGAATCATCTGTGTGACACTGCGATAGTACTCATTGATCAGTGTATATTCATTTTTTGTAAAGCGTCTTTTTCTCCTCTCGGCTTTCGTGGGACATGGGCCTTAATTAGATAATATAATCCAAGTGCCTGGCAACCCACCATGTAATTAGTTGTTAATGAGTGCTCTACTGACACACATAAGTGACAAGATGGAATCGATTATGGCATTTGACACCTGATAAGCAATTAGCCAATTACAAATGGATTCACAGAAGAGAACCAGTGTCATTTAATCAGTAAGGATTACTACCTTCAATACTGTTGAAAACTTATAGCTTAATCAATAATAGAAACTGCCATCAACCCACAGATTTATTTGAAGGTGAGACTGTCACGAAAAATCTTGATGATTAACAAACATTTCTAAGAAATCTACTGCAGTCTGAATAGCCAATAAAAATTCACAAATTTGTAATATGTTTAAAGCAGATGGCAGTGTAATATGTTCAAGTGAAGTTACAGAAGGCAGATGTTCTTTGACTTCCCAAGAAAGCTTTGACTGGCCTTGGTAAACAAGAAAAGCACAAAATTACTATTGTCTGCCATTTACAATCCACGAAGCCAAAGCACCATGGTCATAGGAGTGCGAAACGATTGTGCTTACTTTTTGTAGCACGCATACTATGGGAACTAAAACTGCAGTTTAAAGAAAAAATTGTAATTTTTTCAAAAACTTTCAAGTTTGATCATCTTTAGTTAATGAATGACCCCTAATGCCTGATTTACAGGATCCGACAAAATTGGACTGTCGCATGAAGTCGGATAAATGTTAACAATGCCAGACAAAAAGTCGGATGGACTCAGACAGACTTTGTCAAACATCGCGTGAACGGGAATATTTAACATTCGTCTTGTCGGGTGGAGTCGAATGAAAGTTGGGAATTACTCTACTTTCACCGGAATGTCTTTCAACTTCTTGGTAATATAATCAGAAGAGAGGAAGAGAGGGAGAGAGAGAGAGAGAGAGAGAGAGAGAGAGAGAGAGAGAGAGAGAGAGAGAGAGAGAGAGAGAGAGAGAGAGAGAGAGAGAGAGAGAGAGAGAGAGAGAGAGAGAGAGAGAGAGAGAGAGAGAGAGAAAGAGAGGAGAGAGGGGGAGACGAAGAGAGAGTTGGAGAGAAAAAGAAGGGTACAATTACGGAGTGTCAGAGAAAGAGAGAGGGTGACAGGTAGAGAGAGAAAAAGTGGAGAATGAGACAGAGACTGGGTGAGTAAGAGAGAGGCAGAGTGCAGTTACCGCATTTAACAATTAACATTACAGTTACATTTTATTTATTCATAATCTTTATTTTGTAAATAATTAAAACCACTAGTTTGCATAGAACCCAGAGCATGTAGCCACAGCAAAATCACGTTATGATTTATGAGCTTAAAATTACAAGGAGACACCTACCAAGATAGGGAATCAGTGAACATTCCACTTAGATTGGAACGGTGTCTATTTAGATGTAGATGAAACTCCTTAGCAGTGCTAAATGCTATCCCATCAGAACGTGATCCTAACCATTTCCTCATAGAAAAGAGTACTGACTCAGTCCCATTCCGAAATCTCTCCACTTCTTCCCAAACAGCATTACTAAATAAGATATTAATGACGCCATGAATCTCACAGTAAAAATAATTTACTATCACTAAGAATTAATAAAGATTAAAGCACAAAAAACATTCTTCATAAATAAAACTTAAAAAATCGTCTTAAAATTTTGCATCAATTACATGCTGTCTTATTGCATGTAGCTGCATGTACATTGCAGAGATAGCAGTACATAAAACTTGTCAATTTTTTATTTAAACTCCTGGATGATCCTTAGGCACAGCCATTTTAATGACAAGTCACTGAGTAGTTCATACAATGATGTTTTACCAGTTGGTGAGAGCATTTTAATTAGAATTTTCTTTCCCAGTTATGTAAGTCTTTGAAACGGATAAGTGTAATGCTGCGTTGAGACATAGTATCAAAATTCCCCTTTAACCCCTTTGAGATTATCCATTTTATTTTCACACAAAAAAGCTTTGAATACAATACAATAATTCAAGATATATAATAATAAACATTTTTCAGGTTATTCAGGCTAAAGCTTGTTAGAGTGCATCCCAAATGAAAAAAAGACTTAACAGATTTATAATATTATTATTACACTAGCCAAATCCCGCAAAAACAATTCTGCGCATAAATGAACACACAACCCACACCACATCTCACAACCACCTGCCACCCCATTCACAACACTCTATCCTCCCCACACCACACCAACCCACCACTCCACTCGCAACACACGACCCGTACCACACCATACCACAACACCCACACCATAGCACACCACCCACACCACACCACACCATACCTCCCACATCGCACCACCCACACCACATTATACCAGAACACGACACCACACCCACCACACCACCCATCCACAGGACTGCACCAACATCACCCACAACACACCGCACACAACACACCACACCACATCCACCACACTACACTACACTAACACCACCCACACCATACCACCTCACCACACTATCCACACCACATCATCCATGCCACAACACCCACACCATGCCACACCCAAAACACCAAACTCACCATATCACAGGTGATTATGACGACGATGATGAGAACAACACCAACACGAACAGCACAGCATCATAACGAAACCTTGCAATACATTTTGCACAAAATTGGAACTGTATGCTATAACAAAAGCTCTAAACCCTTCCACCAATAATCAGTAATGCACAGACATTCTACACAGTGTTTGCAAACTTCCCTTTTGATAATAATAGATTAACATTATAACACTTACATGATAGCAGCTAGCGGCAGCTGCTTTTATTGAACAAAATTATAGGCAGAATATAATGAACGACGTCAGAACAATGGCTTTGCGTCAGCAATTTTCCAAGCGAAAATCGCCCGAAATGGCACCTCCAATTAACTTGTCACAGCTTTGCGTATAAATATACTTATAATCAATAATACGCGAAATTCTTTTATAACATTTATAACACAAGGCCAGTAGCAGTTTTACTGAATTAAAGTTATAAGGTTGTAAGCAGAGTATAATGGATCACGTCAGAACAATGGCTTTGCGTCAGCAGTTTTCCAAGCGAAAATTGTCAAAAATGGAACATCTAATTAACTCGTCGCCACTCCTCTTGTTGGACGTGTCCTAAAATATAACCCACGTCATCGTGTAGCCCTGTTTTCCCTCTTTCTTAAGAGCCAAATATCTCCTTCCATGAGTCACACTATGCGAAGCTAGAACGTTTTTTTTCTATAGGCCGTTTGGCCAAAATTTCGAAAAAAAAATGGGAGTTGCGTCCGTGAAAACGCCCATTGCGGACGCCATGGCCCTCCCGCGAAATCTAGATATGCCTACTACACCCACCGTTGAATTGGCTATCTATCCATGGCCGGCACCGCCCCCGATCCATCCCCGTTCTCCAGAAATAAGAAGTACGTTTTGCAAAAAACGGCCGAAAATGGCCATTTTTGGAGGTCTTCGTCCCCGTGGGCCCAATTCGAAAAATAAACCCCTAACAGCACGACACTAAATCTAGACTTTTTGTTTGATATATGGATCGCCGCAAATGGTGCCGTCATTGGAGCTGTAGCCCCGAAACTGATGTACAAGATTCGAGTAGGTTAACCGATACATATATAACATACCAGCGAAATTAATTATACAGATGTATTTTTAGTTTATTTCACATAAAAATATGATTGTACACAGAAATTTACGAAGTCTAGATACAGATTATTCGGAGTTGATTTAAACATAATTCATTGAAGGTGTAACATCTAGGTTTGGAGCAGACAGTTTTACTGATATATGTTCTCCCCTAGTGGAAGCGAACGCTAGACAGATGCAAATGGAGTTCGTCAATTATCTGGACTGTTTTGACTTCTCAGAACCGGACTGTCCAGTTCCACAATTGTTAAACTTTTGAAACTAAACTTGGCTGAAAAAAGAAACTGTGAGAAACTTGTAAGTGAATCTGGAAGAGAACCATAAGGCATTGAATTACATCACACTGGAAGTACTGGAATGATTGGGAGAACCTATTAAGATTCAATTAAAGCTTATCTATCTTACTTGCAACTTTATAAGGGGCTGTGTGGTCTAGATGTCATGGCACTGCACTCCTAGTTCAATGGCTTATTTCCAGACTCAGTCTAATTTTCCACATTTTGTTCTTTCAGCAAGCGAGGTTTCAAAAATTTAATAACTGCTGATTCCATCCACTTCTTTTATAGACTTATTAATTATATTTCAAATTTATTTTATAGCTTGTATTTTTATAATAGTTAAGACCACAATTTTTCGACCTTACTCGACAGTAGATAACAAGTGACTATAGGTTATCTGTCGTTCTAATACAGTTGATAGTATTTCAGAAATTTGCCATCACTAAATTAATTTGCAAATACTTTATTGAAACCCTTATGTACAAAATTAGAAAATACGATCTCACATACCTGTCGTTATCAGTTCTGTATATCCTGGTCGTCTCATACAAAGCAGTCATACCACGTTCACGTTGCAAGCTTTCTACTAACGCTGTAAGATCAGTAGCATCCCTCAACAGTTGCTCAGTATGTTTCGCCAAATAGTACTGATGATTTGACATGTACATCATCACGGCAATGAACACCAATACAGCTACAATGGGAACCAACAGTACCACGTATGTTTTCAATACGTGCATCCATCTATTACGCTCTTTGTTCTCCCTCAGTAGGTCTATTTGAGAAAAAGAAGAAGACACAAAAATTCGATGGATTTCAGGTTGATTTGCCAGATTTGGACTAGAGATGGCAGAGCCCGAAGCACCTGAGCCTGAGCGGTTCTCGCTTTCCATAGAAGACAGACAGTATCGCACTATATATGCTTTTACGTAGTCCAAAATTTATTTGTCTAGATTAATAAAATTAAACAGTTTTCTGTTTTCAAAGTTTCTGAAGTCACAAGATTAACTGAGAACACCGTATAATTTCCTTCCTATTCAGGAGACATTTTATCCTGAAATTAATATTTACCACTAATTAAGCAATTACTTAGATGACCAAAGTAATAGCAAAAAATATAATACCCGTTTAAGAGAAACGCGAATACAAAAATCTCTGTCACATGCTTTTATAGTCGCTTCATCTCTGATAATAAGTCGCTTCACCTTTCCAATTTTCGCGTTTCTTCTTCAGGTTTCACGTGTTGTTTTCGGCACACGAAATAAATCTCCTAATGCACGTTTCTTGCTTGTCACCTGATTGTCTCGTTTTGCTGCACTCTGCCTGCGCTCTGCGACCTGGCTTCGCAGTAGCCCCGGTCTACCTTGAGCAAAGACAGCCGTTAGACAGTTTCGAGCTTCTTCGCGACAGCGCATGTTTACTTTCCAATCAGGCCTACATAATGGTTTCCTTTGTGGAGTCTGTGTGACACTAGTATCATACACTATTCCAGAACTATAATGATGTTAACATGAACCGTCTGGGAATTGTGCTTATTCGTAAGAAGCTTTGTATATAGCATTAATTTATAAAGCATGACAGTGACTGCAATAATGACCTAATGGATTAAACGTGCAGTAGAATCTTCTTGTTACCTCCGATTTTTATTTCCATTAACATTTTGCCATAGAAAGTCTTCAAGAGATTTCGTCACAGCAAAATCTTTTTGAAATTCATAGCGTTTATTGTCATTTGTTTCGCTACCAACGTTTTGCTTAATAGCTCTTTGCATGTGCAGTCTAGGGTCAGAATTGAGAGCCTCACTATCAATGGAGGAATGATGCTGACATCCGATCTCAGTCAATTTTTCAATTGAACAGTATCTTCTCCTGTATATATGGCTTTTGAATTTTTTCCGACAGGTATAAATTAAGTATTATTAAGCAGATGTGCACCTGACGTTTAAAAAAATGGGATTCTTGAACGGCCTGAGATAGGAGCCAAATGTGAAAATCGGGAGTTTCTCAATTTTTTCGATTGAACTGCATTTCCTCCTAGGGCTTACATTGAATTGTTTTTTCAAAAGTATTTACAGTAGGTGTTGTTGGCTAGATGTGGCACTGAGGATTACAAAGCTGAGATATCGTAACAGCCCAAGATAGGCGCCAAAATGTTAAAAATAGGGCAATTCTTCTTACAGTATTGGATCAGTAGTACATATTTTTGTATGCGTATGTAGCCGAGTAGGGTAGATGTACACAAATTAATTTTCAAAAAGTGGGCGTTGCCAAGTAACGTGACAGGGACGAAAGTGTTAACTCCGGGATTATGTTATTAATTTCATAAGTGTAAAAGGTGGAGTCATAAAACTTGCAGGGTTGCCGCCTGCGGTAGATGCTCAGATAGTGATGTAAATGAATAGTGATACCACTAGGAGCCGTTCAGTGAAAATTAGGGCAAATGGGTTTGTCATTTAACTCCTCTTACAGTATTACATACAAAGTTTATGTTTTTGCACGTATGGATAGCTAGGTAAGGGAAGACGTCCACTAAGTATTTTCAGAAAGTGAGCGAGGCAAGTCACATGACATGGATGAAAGTCTTAAAACAGGGTCATAACAGCTAATCAGAAAGGTTGCTTTCCAGTCACCTGGACTAGTTGCTGAAATAAGGGTGAACATTCTGTGACATTGGATCAATGAGTCAAAGTCAATTATCTCGTTTTCTGCTACAGCCTTTAGAGGCTCCGTAGTGACAATACTAGGTATCATGGAATTTGCAACGTCTATAGGAGGAACCAAAATAACGATGCAGATTTTGTTGACCTTGTCTGAATGAGTAAAGGCTATTTGACATTTGCCAATTTTGCCTATAACCTTAAATAATTCAAAAGAGTATACAAAAGAGAATGTCAGTTTTTTCTGTGAAATGCGTTTCCGAGATAAAGGCGCTAGTGCCGCTCAAAGGTGATGTTAGATTTCTGCGGTAATAATTCTTTCACGTAAGTTATTCTTGTACATTGTTTCAGCTATGATTTAAGATTGAGTCCGCTTTAATTTCCTTTCAAATTTGTCAAGTTTTGCATATCACACTGAATAAACTTTTTTACCGTACTGTACTTCAAAATGGCATAGGACCACCCGCAGGCTATCAAAAATCATACTGTTTTTCCTTTTTCCAAACATGGTTCTTACAGAGATAATCAGGCCATTGTGACCCTACCGGCTGTGCTGTTAAGTCGCGATTAGGTAGCATCCGGATGCGTATACGTTTCTACCTATGGAATAGCTGCGGAAAAATCAATATGAATAGCTACAGGAATAACGCACACGCTGTCTGCATAAACGGGTGCGCTGAAAACAATATAAGCCGATTTTATTTATTCCGCACCCTCCAAAACGCTTACGAATCCGGATGCTACGTAAACGACACTTTATAGAGTAATGCGAGTATGCGACTCGATCACCAAGAAATGTATTACAAGTATGCAACTCCATCACCTGGAGAAATTTACTGCGTGATCACTCTGGATAGTACACTAAAATTATGAGAATCCATAACTACAACTTTTATATAACATCTAAAAAAAGTAATACATGTAATTATTTTGGGGAGTATGATTACGTAATAAAAGCTGGAAACAACTGTAAAAACACTGCCGCTAAAGTCTAAACTAATAATACTTAAAGCGATTTTAAAAAATATTGCGAAAGGTAGTAAAATAGTGAATTAGTAAAAATTTATAGAACAGAAATAAAAAACAGGCAACACCATTAAAGTTTCATTAGTGCCAAAATGTCTCGTGCCCAAGTGTCCGGCGCTTGGTTTCACTTGAATTTGCAGTGTAGTCATATTATGCAATTATTATTATCGCTACTTTCAAAAATATTACATTATAATAACTTCCTAATTTAAGTACAATTAATAAAATTTTTACTGATTAAGAAAATGAAATATGCTCCGGGAAACGCACGGCAGCTTATCATACGTAAATAATGCAGACAAATAATACCCATCACAATTAATGGCCCTTATTGATCTCAAAAAGTACATAATATATATGTAATATATTAATAGCACAAATTGTGTCCCCAAGACGAGAACCCAAGTGGGCTAAGCAAAAAATTATACTGCATTAAACTTGACGTAACCATTTTGTTACCTATGTGGTGTTTCTAGAATATGCTACACCAATGATCGAAGCATGCTAATCCATAATAAAAAATGTCAAAGTATTTTGGGTGCATAAAAAAACCAACTTCGAACGCTCAAATGTTGCAAAATTGCAGTCCCTGGAGCTTTGCTGTTTTACATTTTTTAAATTAATCTCACTGTGTTTTTCGATCCTATCACATGTATAACTGCTGCTGACAACATGAAGAAAAATGTATGTCTAGCAAGGTACCAGAAATCAATGACACGTACCAATCAGCTACATTCCAATTTAAACAGTCGTCCAAAACTCTAGTACAGTGAATATTATTTTTTAAGCGAAAATGCTTTAATAGTGTAAGTTTGTCTAGGTTTAATTTTTGTGATGAATAATCCATATTAACAACAAGAAAACTGTAAGTTGTTTTCAATTATTTATTGATATTATAATTATAATAAGGGATGCAATATCGAATGAATTACAAAACACAAAAGGTGATAAAGCATAAGATAAAGTATGTAGTACAGTAGTTTACAATTCAGTTAAACAACATTATACATAACATGAACAAAAATAAATACAAAGGAGAAAAAGCGTTTGCTTTGACTAACATAACAAAACTTCAATAACAAAACAACATAATAAGTCATACTTTCCAGTATTTTCAAGGAACCTCGCTACTTTTTTTACAATCGCCCTATAAATGATCAGCTTTCCTGAAGCTGAATTTACAAGCAACAAAACAACAATAAGCTGTTATTCACAGAGATATCCTCTAAAAGGATTACTAACACTCAGGCGCATACATAATCACTACTGAGATAAAGAAAACGACTCAGAGTGAATAACTGGCATTGATAATGGTCACAATGCCAGAGGTTGAATGAAAGGATCCTCACTGAACAAGATTTTGCAAGTTAACGTACCCAAATGCATGAACATCGGAATTTCTGAGCAAATTTGAATATTAGAAACTTGAATTTTCATACACTACTTACACTACTCTCTATTCACCGATTTTGGCCCACCCAAGAAATTCCAATCTTATATATCCTTCAAATCCTTTAGTGTAGAAAATCGAAAATAAAAACTATATCGTATTATAATCTGTATACTTCCGAAAACGTACTTTAAAAGAACTTGCCAAAGTTATAAGATGCCCAAACAAACTATCTTAGAAAGAATAACAACCCTAGATGAATACCCAGGTAACGTAAATGAATGGCAAACCAATGAGCAAAGCAAAAACTAATGATCACGCATTTAATATCATGTAGCATACACACAATGTACAATATATGACTAAAGCGGTTGCAAGTTTCAAATAACAGCTTCTGAAATGCCCTTACCTAAAAAAACATGGTAATCAGCATGGCTTTACCAAAGGATAATTTCTGTGATTTATAGATGCAATACTTCAGTGCACAAAAAT
Organism: Tubiluchus corallicola; assembly: GCA_030141605.1. NCBI lineage: Eukaryota > Metazoa > Priapulida > Priapulimorpha > Priapulimorphida > Tubiluchidae > Tubiluchus > Tubiluchus corallicola. The sequence goes on along the minus strand of JAQGDQ010000006.1, from coordinate 1,423,022 downwards.
ACAAAATGGCTATAGTTGAGTTACTACTGAAGTTATAGTAATAATGTGTAATTTTGCAATTACATATAAAAAATTTAAAAATTTTGATCTGTATCTGTATCACTAATAAATGTTTGTTTAACACTAATTATCAATAACAGAAATACAATTAACTATATAGCTTTAGCTAATTGATGGCCGCACTCATTAGAACACTCTAAATGTCACTCAAATTTCAAAACTAAACATTGGACTCTTAGCATATTATCTTACTGAAAAAGATGTTCATCAAAGCATCATTTAACATAATTCTATCCTAAAACATTCTCTTTCACAGTATCTCTAACAGGTCATCATGTAATGCATCATTTTCTCTTTATAAAAATATATGAGAGTCTGTGAGCTTAGAGATGAACTGTGAGAGTGACAAAAATTGCATAGCTAATAGCCAAAGCAAAAATTTAGGATAATAAAGCCAAAGCAAAAATTTAGGATAATAACTGAAGATGAAATTTTAATTAGAATAGCTTTAGTTAAGTAAACAGTGATCCCTGTTGGTGGTTACAACAACTACCACTCCTCTTCTTCAGCATGAGCTGCCATGGTAGAATTAAACCCAAAATTACTATCTGAGTTATTTCTACCTCCTCGCAAGTCGCGTCCACCATATCCACGACCACCACCACCACCACCACCATACATGCCTGAACCGGCTTCTTTTTCCAGCCATTCTGGCACTTCTTGTTGAGCATCTCCTAAAACCTTCACCAAAGCCGAAGCCAACTCACGGTCTTGAGCACTGTCGTAGAAGCTTGTTGCTTTGCCGAGATTGCCAACACGTCCTGTACGTCCAATGCGGTGAACGTATTCTTCAATGTTGGATGGTAAATCATAATTGATAACATGTTTCACATCAGGAATATCCAGGCCTCTAGCAGCTACTTGTGTAGCCAGCAGAATAGGAGCACGATTCGAACGAAAGTCACTGAGGGCTTCCTCTCTTTGGTACTGCTCGCGATCACCATGAATGCTAGTAGAAGGATATCCAGATTGGCACAGATACGAGCTCAAAAAGTCGGCATTTCTTTTCCGTTCCACAAACACAAGCGTTCGGTCAGTCCCGGTCTTGCTCAATAGCTCACACAGCTTATCTCGTTTTTCATTAGAAGCGACTTCAAAGAATATTTGCTTGACATCATTATTTGCACCACCAACAACGCCTACGGCAACAAACAAGTAATCATTCATAAAATCAGCTGCAAGAATTTGTATTTCTCTGGGAAATGTTGCACTGAACAGAAGGGTTTGCCGTTCTTGCTTTCTTGGCATATTAAAATCTTGAACTATCCTACGTACATCAGGAATGAAGCCCATGTCTAGCATACGGTCAGCCTCATCCAAAATCAGGTAAGTGCATTTAGCTAAGGATATTTTCTGCTTGGAAACGTAGTCCAGCAATCGTCCAGGGGTTGCCACTAATAAATTACAACCTTTTTCTATTTGCCGTAACTGATGAGCAACAGCAGTTCCACCATAAGCAACACATGGCTTAACTATGCTGCCTAATGCAAATTTGCGAGCCTCAAGAAAAATCTGTTTTGCAAGTTCACGTGTAGGCGCAATCACCACAGCATTTGGCTCTTGAACCATACTAAGACTACCGCCGTGCAGCCCTTTGTTAATCATTTCTGTTAGAACAGGTAAAAGAAATGCAGCAGTCTTGCCTGAGCCTGTCTGAGCACATGCCATAAGATCACGACCCGCTTTAATAATGGGCATAGCATATTTCTGGACTGGAGTAGGTTTGGTATATCCAGCTCTCTTTACATTATTAAGAAAGGTATCGAAAAGACCAGCGTCCTCAAAATGCATAATAGGCCTCGGTTTGTCATTGCCAGTCACACTAACTGGGATGTCATCATATTTGTTAAAGTTGATGCCAGTATGAATCCCGGACTCGGAGAAAAGATCATCATCTCCAATATCGACAGGTACGTATGTTTGTGGAGGCTTCCTGTCTGGGTTTTCGGCATCGGCATTCGGACATTCTCTTGCAAAATGCCCTTCTTCTCCACACTTCCTGCATGCTCTATCCCCACCTCCACCCCTACTACTCCCGTTGTTTGGACATTCTCTGGCAAAATGTCCCTCTTCGCCACATTTCCTGCAGCCCCTGTCTCCACTGCCACCACGGTTGCCAGACGTGCATTCCTTTGCAAAGTGTCCTTCTTCACCGCACTTGTGACAGGTTTTGCTGCCACTCTTCCTTGGATTTGGGCAATCCTTTGACATTTGACCGTCTTCTCCACAGTTGAAGCAACCTTTTCCTCTTGCACTGCTTCCTCCACTGTTTCCGCCAGCACTCCAACTATCACTGGGAGAGTCACTAGCTAATGAATTACTACCACTCCATCCAGTGCCACCTGTATGTTTTATTTTAAATAATCATCAATTATAATTACACAGATGGTGCAAATATATAAACTAAAGGCTAAAAGCGTAGTTACTCTATTTAGGCAATGTCATAGCAAATTACGCAGACGGTGTCTTTCTTTAGTTACTAATTTCAACGTTGTAACACTCAAGTCACAGACTCATAATTTGCTTTTGACTCTGACATTGGAGTGTCGGTGACTTTAGACTTTACTCGGACTCATAATAAATGACTTGGGACTTGATTGGTAATTTAAATTGAAAAATGAATAATTAAATATAAATTTCTTTGCTTAATAAAACACAATAGTATCTCAGATAATTGTGCAGAAACGAGTGTGAACCTATTTCTATTTTCTCAGTTTTAAAATAAACAAATTAAGGATACAGTTATAGGAGTTGGCCTCACAGGCATAGAAATACTTCTTGCACACATAATAGGTTAAAGGAATTTTAAACTGTAATACAACTGCACAGGACCAGCCCTAGACAGTTTCTTGCCCTAGGCAAAAGTTTTTTAGCTCCCGTCGTCAATGATCAACTCATTCGCACAGTCCCCCGCACACCCCCAATCAAGCTTGTGCTGACTGAATTTGAAATTGAATTTATGATTGCTAGAATTAAGAAATTGGATTTATGACCCCATTGTATTGTATTTGACTCACCAGCTTATTTACCTTTCATTCCTTGTATTCCGTCTTGCAGAATTCTATTCTTATAGGTTTATCTGCCACGGTTAAATAAATGCTAGTGTAATAGAGAATAAGAATTTTATATTAATCGAAGGGTCATTCTATAAGCACGTCGTATATATATACAGAAACTGAGAGCAAAAGCAGGGTAACGCATCAGTAATGTCTGCGCAACGTAATGTCAGAAATCATGTAACCTCAGGAAACCAGATAAAGCAAAAATTATAAGTGTTTTGCCAAGGGAACATGCAAGCATCAATGAATCATACATTTCGACAGGAAAGTAATGCAACTTATTCCTTTCATTTAATTAGTATGGTGCATTAAGGAATTACACATATACTATGCTTTTACTTACACTAGATTTAAAGTTATTGCCAGAATTTGGCACCTTAGGCAACTACCCAGTTTGCTTAGTGGCAGAGCCAGCCCTGGCTCCAAAATGTCAAAATAAATTTTTGCACATGGCTAAAACTTCATGTGTCAAGACATGGTCTTCTCTATTCAGATTCTAGATTAATCTAAATTAACTTGTACTGACTCCAAATGTACTGCTTGAGCAGTTTGAGACGGGAAGAATGAACACTTTCATCACAGAATGAGGAACTTCAGCAACATTACTAATTAATAGATCTGTCTCATAATAGTTCAAGATCTTTTGAATTTTTTAATAACTACACTTTATCAAAATGTCACAGAATTAATAGATTTAACTTTAACAATGCTAAACATTTGACACCTTTTTTCAATTAACGACACGTTTTATTTTGATGAGGATTTTTTTATACTTTGCTCAAATCAATTTTTTTGTCGTCAACACTTTTACCTCATTTGAAACATTAAAACAGTGCCTACTGCCTTATTCTTTGTAAAAAAGTGCTAGTAATGTAAACCAGTACAATTGTTATCAATGTATAAATGTATCAAGCAAATTTATTTACGATTTATATGCCTGCAGGCACTTAAGTGCAAACTTTGTGCAAGGAATTTTGCCTGAAACCTGTTGCTATAGCAAGTGATAGCTAGATGAAATTGTCTCAAGGCCACCACAGGGCTTGACTTTTACTATGCACTGTTCAAATACTAACTCCGTAAGGCTTCAACGTTAATGAAAGAGAAAATCGCTTCCTAGGTATATACGAACGACGTGTGGTTTCACACAAGCAAAAACAAATTAAACAATAGAAATATGAATAAAACTCATGAAAAGTTTAATTTATGTGAATTAGGCAGCACTAATTTTTGCCTCTGAAACGTATCTCAATTCTTTTACATTCCTTTCTGTGGAAGTCTTGACTTCATCTGACGACGTTTCACTTAATGTCACATTTTGCTGGAACGCACTAGTGCTTAAGCGGGGTTATCCCGTAATATAAAAATGCGGAGTTTGACATAGAGAGAGCAATTTGTTTCAAAAACAGCCTGTATGAACGTTCTTAGAGACCAAATCTTAATAGCTAAAATGGGAAAAGTATGCAAAAGATGAATTCTGGCAAAACAATCAAAATTTTATCGCTAATGTTTAAGAGTTTACAACTTCTTCTAAACAAATAAAGTTATGCTACCTCTTTCCGTTTTGCTACTGTTCACTGCACATACCGATTTATAGCAGTCATCGGCTTACACATTGTTCCTTTCAACAGTGAATGTTTAGTATATCATGCTGACATCACTCATGATGGGAAGAAATGTACCAATGATGGTGTAACACTTGCAAGTGCCAATCACAGGGTGAAGGGTTGAATTTTTTAATGTAAACATTTGTTCTTTATGCGCTGGTAAAGTGTATCTCTTAAAAATTATTAATGAAATCACTTTAGCAAGACACAGCAAATATTCTGAGCTCGTATTTTATTACAGTTTAGAATACCTTTAAATATAATCATCAGTAATCTCAGTTTGTCGAAAGACTACTTTCTTAAATAGCACATAGAAATTACAAATTACGCAATGCATATTCAAAAATTTAAACGTTTTTTTATTACCTCCTGGTCGAGAAAACGTGTTAGAGCTATTCCAGCCATTAGTGCTGACATCTCCAGCAACTTTCTGAAAACTCAATCCTCGTCCGAAACCTATTCCTGGAGATCGGTTGCTAATGCCTACAAAAAAAGTACACAATTTTTTGTAAAACTTGTAGTAAATAATTTAGTTATAATGTTTGAAATAAAACCACTAAATGCACTTAAAATAAAAGTCATTTACTAATGTAACGTGGAAGACATTACAAGTCAGGGCCCATGTTTTAGGTTGTCAGAGAGTACATTTTCTGACGCCACTTGCAGGTTTCTAAAGTACCTTGCAAAGTATTTTTCATGCAAATTCAGCACATTGTGACTTGGAAGCCTGGAATTGAACTCTCAGTGACAGGATCTGGAGTCTATAATGATTGCGATATTTAGCTTTTGGAAATTGTAGTTTGCATTAAATCAGCAAATAAGATTCTGCCAGTATTCTTTGATCAGAAGAATTTTAAGTAAATTTCTAAATGTAGAATTATTGAGGACTCTATTTCTTGCATGTCTGTAAAATAGACAAAGACCAAAATGCTTATAAAGCAGCCTGCCACAGAAGGGTATTGCAAATATTGCTAGAAAGATCATTAACATTTTACAAAAACAATAAAAACCTGGCCCAGTTTCTAAAAAAGTATCTATTGGTCAAGAACAGCAATGAAATTATATTTATATTGTGCCTTTACAGATCAAGTGGCAGGGTCATCAACTTGTGAAACAAGACAAAAGTAATAAAATAAATTCAGTAAATACGTCAACATGCAGCATCTCCTAATAACACGTTTCAGAGTTCAATTATAGATATAAAACAGTTGTTCTGCAACATTTTTTCACAGTGAATGTGAGCTTGTAGCCCACAATTATAGATAGCTCTACATAGCGCTGTGACCATGAGTAAGTAGTGCATGTAACCATGAGTAAGTGCTTAACAACATGCTGAGCTATGACCTACAGCAGACAAAGAAAATTAGAGTATTGAATTTGCTTGTTGTAAAAAACACAAATGTTACTAAGCATTTATATATCTGGCACTAGATTCAGGTACGAAGCGTACGACAAACCTAGTTGTAAGGCCTAAGTGTAATTCACACAGTAATCTTTGGGTGTGCATACATGCAACCCAGGCAAAGTCACAGGTCGACCGCTATGACTTAATCTTGATCTCAAGCTTTACGCAAGTAGGCGTTCACAAGTTTAACCAACCACAGCCATTGTGACAACTGAGAATCAGCTGAAGTTTAATAAACATTAGTGAATGCAACACATTTCTTCATAATAGTGGCTTTTTTCACTTTTTAGAGGCACTGTGTGATAATAATTCAAAGGTTATTCATTGACTGATCAACTGACTTGCGACTTTTTGTCGAGTTTGTTTCTGCAACAACAACTGCGGGCCAGTAATTTTACAGCGGGTCTTGTGACTTGCGACCAATGGTTTTTAGACGAAGTTTTCAATCAGGTACAGTAACTGAACTATAAATATTGTAAACATCATAATGAGTACCCGATAATGTATATGTCGCAAACACCACAACAATGAATGTGACCCTGGTCATCTAGTAAAAGCTCTGTTGGTTCGCAGATTTAACTGTGTTGAGCGTAAAGAGCACTCCACAGCTTTTCCCGTGAGATACAAATAACTTAATTACACATTAATTAGACAACACAGCCAAATTACGACCGAGTAAGTCAGTTGCAAAACAAGCTCAACTTGATTTTCGTTATATTTCTCTTTTAACATTCAGTTTTTACCTGACATTTTGAAGCTGCTGCCTGCAGCAGTAGGAGATCCCCAATCATCATCAGACATGCTTGCCAATGGGCCTTATGCCAACTAAATAATGCAAAGATTGCTCAAATTCCTGTGCAAATAAAAATTAATGAAAATGTGATAAAGCTTTGGAAACTTTTTTACAAATTTCAAAATGTAGAATTTATTTTAATTTTAAAAACGGTAACACTATAGCAAGAAGTACAATAGCACATTATTTACGAACGTAAAAGTCATTTGAGGCAAGCTCAGAGTCTCTGACTACAAGGGTCATCTATAAGCACAAAGCTGGAGCCATTTCTAATTAATAATAAATAAAAAACTTGTTGTAATTACAATTATCATAACTCATACACATCAAGAAAAAACTCTAGATAACTCCAGACCACCTTGTACAAGACACAAGAAAAACTGTTTTGAGAACCTCTATAATTTTTTTTAAATGTTTGGAACGTTTATTATGACACCAACCATACAGCAAACAGAATACATCACAATGGAGTAATTATTATTAACATTATTATACCAAGAATAAAATTTCGATAAAATAAGCCGGTAGGTTGTGCGATGAAGTGAAAAACAATTTAGTCAATTACCAAATTTTTGGTTCTTTTTTAGTTTTGTCATTTGAAGCAAAAAAGCCGTTGTTCAGTCTTTCGATAGTGGCACAAAGAGTTGATTTGCCTTTTGAAATCCCAATGCAGAACTCAATATACGGCAAAATTAACAATTTAGTGCTGCTTAATAATTTCTAACAACACGCAAATGATTCATCAGTGACTTCACCAAGAATCAAAGATTGAATCGTTCTTAGGCCAGCCAGCCACTTATGTGTTATGTGGTTCAGACGTAGAGACTTCTCTCACAACTTGTCGCGCAATTTCTCTCTGAGAAAAATTGCCATGGACATGTGCAATGAACTATAACAATAAAAAATGCAATTTCCGTCACAAGGCAAAGCTGCAGGTGCACCACTTAGAGGTATCCCATATTGTACTGCTGAGTGCGACTAGCGGTGCAACAAAAGGCACATTTTAATCAACTGAACCGAAACAGATTTTTTTATTCTTACTGCAAATAAACCAAAGCTTAACAGAATGATCGATTGTGCTGCCAAATCGAATTCTGAATAAAATAACAGAAAGAAACCGAACCGAATTTTCTTGGAATTCTAGTTGAAAAGAATTATAAACTCTGTAATGTTATGTCGTTTTCAGTTAGCGATAATTGGTGCTGTATAAAAATTGTTCTGATTAGTAAATCTGTGTTCGTGTTTAATGATTAATGTTATGTAGTAAAGTGTTAAGTATTTTAAAAGCAGCCTTATTCTTTCAAAAGCTATTCAGACTATTTTCAGACTATTCAATAAAACCCGTATTTAAGCAAAACTGCAATAGTATGATTGTTTAATTTGATTTATTTTATCATGTATAAACCAATACATCGTGTATAAGTCAATACTAGGGGCAAGCATTCTCTAGCAGAAAACGAATTCGAATCGAACCGAACTTCAGTATTTCAAATTCAAATCAAACTCCAACTGAGATTGAAAGATTTTCGAAAACAAGTTTTCGAACCACCAATAAAAATTAGTCCTGCAAAGATCTTGCATATTAGAAGACTTTGTTCTGCAATAAAACTATTAATAATTTGTTTAAAAATTGCGCACAGAAATCACAGCTAAATTACGCTAATTGCACAATGTTGCAAAGCTTTTAATGATAGTATGAGGTTGAAGTGCTGAATTATCGAATCAAATTCGAACTAAAAAAACTCGTACGAATCGAATTCGAATGTTCGAATTCACAAATCACATTTGACTATTTTAGGCTCGACCTTATTATTTTGGCATGTACAACATACACTAGGCATTATTTGAACTGTCTGCAATCTTATTTAAACTTTAGTACATAGAGCTTTTTGTATTCCATCAACATATCACAAAATTCATGAAGTTAGATGGGTGTAGTAGTGTAATGGGTGTTCTCCCAGACCCAACTCCTGATTTTTTCAAAAAAACAGACCACAGAAAAATATTCTACTGGCATCTGGTGGGACACTTGGAAGGAAATATAATAGCTCTTTGAAAAGAAGAGGAATAGGGCTGCACGATGATGTGGGTTACATTTTAGAGGAGCTGTGTTGGAGGTTACTCCAACAAAAGTAACCTTTAAGCAAATATGCATTTGATAAACTCTGTGTATGTACGTGTATTCGTATCAAAACTACTTTTTTCTATAGGCATGGACTATGATACTTTTACGTCTGAAAATAACTAAAAATTATTAATTAATTTAAAAATCTGAAAAAAAATCTATAACATAACCCAAAACACTTGTGTAACTATGTACACACTTTATTACTTTTTAACATCAAGGTTTTTTCTATTTTCAATACACTAGTTTAACAGTAACACAATGCATCTGTTTATTAAACTTTAAGTAAAACAAACAAAATGACGTAGTTGTTTGTTGAACTTGTTCGTTATACATTTTAACATTACAACAACAATAGGCCTATAACACTTAAATTTTTACACCAAATTCTGTAGTGCTAGCCTATTACTACCATTGAGCTATGCCTGTATCACCAAACAAGAACAGCTGCATCATGATAGCAGTGAATACTTAACAGAGAAATTAAGCAATGCTGAATAGAGTAGTAAACTGTTGAATGACCATTAGGAAAAATCTATTGATGAAGGATGTATACTCATCCACAGGGCTAAACAATCTCTGATGATTCAGTGTCTTACCTTAAAGAACTATTATGCTTAATAATATTAAGTTAGCTGAATGGTGTGCACATATTTCGATACAGACATTTTTTATAGGATGCCTCACTGCCAAACTTATGGACACATAGGTCATTTGGACACACATAAACAAAAGGACACAGATTATTTGGACAAAAGGATAACTTGAACAAATATTCGGTTAGACACAGTCTTGTGCCTAAAACCCGTGTCTAAAACCCCCCTGCAACCTACTTAAAGGTCAGCTACATCCATGCATCTATACTTTAGAAGGCTTGGTTTTGACTAGTGGTTTGCTGTTCCAGTTTAAAAGGGTACATAACAGTTTGCTAGGGGTACAAAAGCAACAATTACAGAACAATTTATTATGTCAAAGTGCAGCCGAAAAGATAGCAAATCTATTAAGCCAGTACAATTGACGAAGCTCTGTCTAAATATAAATGATACGAACTTTTATTAGTTCAATAATAGATTTCGTGTGCTGCAACACATGCTGTAAAAACAGTGGTATATATTATGCAAAGTATGAGCCGCCACTTAAAGAAAAAGATTGGCATTACAAGCTACGAGATTTAGGCCTACACATACTGCTGCTTGACTCAGTCAATATGAAAATGAATTAATGGTATAAATATTAAATAAAGTTCTAATTACTGAAGCAACAATGTGACTCAGTCTATCTTGCAGGCTTAATATAAATAAATTCATCATAATCATTACCATCACCATTAAAATTTTACTTTATGGTCTATCAGCTTATAGATAAACCACCATCATCATTATTTCAAAGATTAACTGTAAAAACATTCAAGATTTGCTGTAAATTTCGCATAAGTTGACTTCAGTCGCTTCAAGCAGTTCTGAACTTCCACGCATTTCCTTAGTATATCCAAATATGACATACTGTCTTTAATCGTGTATAAATCAATTCAATGTTCTAAAGAACAGAACTGCCAGTTACAGGTTCTATCATTTTTCTTAGACCTGCTTCTACATAAAATGGCAACTTAGGAAAAATGTCAGTTGACGCATGTCTTTTATTTCACCATTGTACATATGCAAAGTAATCATCAATCGCACTGTGTCTGTCGTGTTTCAGGGTCAGCTGGTTTTTAAAACATCGCACAAGCGGTATACAGCAAATGAAGGAGTAAAGGCTTAAATTTTATCTAGGGTTCAAATGATGCAATGAAACACAGCACTCAGATTCACTAAAATAATGTTTCAGTTCCAACACACTTGAAGCCTGAAGGTCACATGGTATAATCTGAAAATAAATAAAGGCAGCAAATTATGATCTCTTTAACACAGTAAATTACCACTGAGCTTGTACATCATGTCAGTGTTTTTTTTAAAAATAGAGAGCCATATCACTACAATTATGGTATCGTGTAGATGTTTCCGATTGATTGTGTACTGCTAGGAAAAAATCTGTAACCTACTACACTATCAGACCAGAAGTCAGTACAGCCGATCTGAAATCACAAGGTTATGCGTTCAAGTCCTCATCGACCCACAGTGTTCCAGCTTTTTTTCAATTAACTAGCCATTAGAAGAGTATGATGTCAGTAACATTAAGGGCGACTAAGGGTGTGTAAGTCTGATCAAATACAGATAATCATGCTGCCAGCAACAAGTAGCTAACAGTTTATTTTATCACTGTCTTCTGGTCGAGCCTTCCTGTTTGTGTACTATAATAATTTGAACATAGGCTATAAGTTGGACAAGGTGCATCAAAACATCTTATCTAATTAAGTAGCAATGAAAAATCTTATAATACACTTCAGAATGGTAATTTTGTATAACTTAATTAGGTCCAAGAAACATGTCACCAGACAAATCATTCCAATTATTAAATCGCGTTATTTGAAGTGAAGAAACCCGACAATTACTTTACATTGCACTCACTGAGAATGACTGAACACGTGAATCGTGTCCAGCGACGGGTGCATTCTCAACACACCGTTTATACTGTACATTACACTTATTATACTATAGTCGTGTTGGGCTTGTTATTCATAGGCAGAAACGTACATGCATTCTTCGTGAGACTCTTGAAGATTGGGCAGTATATCCAACTCAAAAAACTTTTCAATGCAAATAATACAAAATAGAAAAAAGCTATATAAGCAGTCATTTGTAACTGATAATATCTGGTACTGACGTATGGAACTGGAATTTAAAAAATTATATGCACAATTTTTAAGAGACTGAGCTAAACGAAATTCAGTACAAAATTTTTGAAGTTCACATAGCATGGGAAAGTTTTTAATTCTCTGAAATTTCACATACACACTGTGACTCACGCCATCTAGCATTGTACTGCCTGTTAAATTTCTTTAAAAACAATCCAAAAGTATTTAACTGCATTAAAAACTTTTACTTGAGATCGATATTGTACTTTATTTTTTCAAACTGAAAATTTGCTCACACTACCAAACTTTGATTTTAAGCTCTCCCATTCAACTTTTACTTTCAGCGAGTGATTTAATTGCTTAAAATTCATTATTCTGAATGTACTACATAAACACCTTTGAATTAACCAGTTTTCATCACACAACACAAACTAATGAAAACTAAATTTCTGATCTAATGAATCATTACAGCAGTAAATTTGGGTAAATACAGCTAACTAAAAATGTGCATTTATTTAATATTGGCCTATCACAACTAACCATTCCACTGTTAATGCTAATTAATATACTTTGCAGAAATAATTAAAAAACTGACGATAGATGACAGCTCAGTCTGAGAAAAAATGACTATAGCCAATTGCTAAGAGTTTATTGGCATGTAATTGAGTAATTTTTATGAGCATGTAAATGAACAAATATGAATATAGGAATCTAAATAATTACGAAAACGGCTAAGTTTATAAAACATTTACAACCACATACCGAATTCACAATGACAAAATCGAATCCCCACTTGTAAAAAACCAAAATAGTGGCAATACAAGTATAAGTAACTATAACAATTCAAAAGTGTGACTTATAAACATATCGGCAATATACGATAAAAAGCAACTACTAACCTGGTCTCCTGTGTTGATCATCGTCCACGATAGTTTTGCTTGTAGAAAAAATGTTTCAGAAACTGTGGATAGTAACAGTGGAAAATCCTCTGACCTTTTCATTTTTTCCATTATAAATCATCGTGCATTTCCCCGCATATTTTTATACCAGCTCTTATATACAATAATATTGCATGTATGCGAAATTTATTTAAGTTAACATTATACAACCGATTCAATCATGTTCGATATAAATACAACTGAACAATTACTTATGACAAATAACTCAAAGCCACAATGACTAGCTAGTAAGCTGTATGTACCAGCGCGTGCCGTGTGGGCGGTCCTTTCAGTAAATAACCAATATAGGCAATAAGCAGAGTGGCAAATCCATGCTAAGAGCAAGCATTAACTGCACTTCTCTTGTAGGTTCTAGATGCACCCTCGCCGTACCCGGCGTCGGTAGCAACATCTAGCGCTAACGAACGCAAGGAAAATCGTATAATCTTATTTTAATCTCAAGCCACTATCCCTTCTAGTTCTAACCACTTTACTTTACTCTTTACAGAATTCAATAATTCTCCTGCATTATCTTCTCCCATTTAATTTTCAATATATAATGCTATTAATATCTTCTGTTCTCACTTCTTGCTCTTCAATATATATATATATATAAACACCTATAAACAACTATACTACCGTATTTTCCCGTGTATAAGAGACCCTTTTTTGCTCAGAATTTTCACTTTAAAAATAGGGGGTCTCTTATACATGGGAGTAAGTCTTTTCAATAAAATGCATAAATTGTGACACTAATGATTTTAAAGAAATAAGTGCTCTACAACTGTTTTATTTCGAATAATTATAGTTTCCTTTCAATAAATCTTCTCCATGGCTAAATTCTAATGATAAAATTAATGTACCGGGTAAGTTATTATTTTTTTAAATGTCAAAAGAGGACAATGCCATTTTTGAGCAGAGTGACTCCTCTGATGATGAACTGGCTGGAATTGCTGAAGGTCTGACTCCAGTTGATATTTTTGATGAGAGTGATGAGGAATTTAATGATTTCTATGATGAACAAAGGTATTCATTACCAAAAAACTTTTTTCCAGAATTTTTGCCTAAAAATTGAAGGGGTCTCTTATACACAAGGGTCTCTTATACATGGGAAAATAAAAAATCTCTTACCAAAGCTTGCGTGGCTCTCCCGCCGCTACAGCGGACCGCGTGAGAAATAATAAGTAACTGCGCAAGCGCGTTAATGAAAACAGCCTTTAATTCTCTCAATAAAATAACAATAAAAATTGTTCTTGACTGAAATTAGGAAAAGGAAGCGAATGCAGGCCATGCAGTCTTCGAATGTTACAGTATTGCAACTTTTTGCAAAGTAATCTTAAAGAAAAGTATAGAAATTATAGCCCTGTACTCGTCGAACTGGGCACGATCTTCATGATCTGCACTAGGCGTGAGCATCGACCGAATGTTCGAGTTCGATTCGAACGAGTTTTTTCAGTTCCAATTCGATTCGAACCTAAAAATATAGATTCAAATAATTCAGCTCTTCAAACACATATGTTCTTTATCATCGAGACATTTGAAACATCATGCAATTAGCATAATTTACCTGTGATTTCTGGGCACAGTTTTTAAAGAAATTATTAGTGGTTTTACTCCAGAAGAAAATCGAGTAATATGCATGATCTTTGTAGGACTGATATTCTTTTTACTGGTGGTTCGTTATAAGACTCTTTACTGGTGGTTCGAAAACTTGTTCAAAAATGCTCAAATCTCAATTCGAATTCGAAATACTGAAGTTCGGTTCGACTCAAATTCGAAAGTCACAAATTCGATTCGAATTTGCTTTCTAATAGAGAATGCTCACCCCTAATTTCTGCACATGTAGCAGTTGGCATTGAGCATGTAGCACATATCAACACGGCAGTGCAGCCCATACCGCATGGTAGGTGCATGTGGCCTGTGGATTAAACGATCCTTCATTGATGGGTGGTTGGTGTACATGTGCGAACTTGGGGGTGCAAGTATTCAGAAAATTCCACATGCTCATGCACACCTACATGAAGTCACAAGCCACTCGAAAAATTTTTTAGAAAGCCTGAAATCACAGACCACTCAAAAAAATTCAGTTAAAATATTTTGCACGTACTGCGTTAGATTCTAGCTATTCGTGTAAATATTATTATTGTTGCCTGTTAATCACTGTGTTGCCTATAGTGGCTTAATGATAGGGACAACCTAAATACAGGGTACCTGAATTTACCTGCAAAAGTGTATAAATTCTAATAATGTACCTAGCAGTTTCATCAAATTTTAGCAATGTTTCATAACTATTATTCATCATTATATCATCATAAGCCCATTACTAGGGGTGAGCACCGAACGTTCGAGTTGGAACATTCAAATTCGATTTGAAACTAAACTTAGACTTCAATAATTCAGCATTTTGTGGTTACGTTTGTTATCATTAGAACATCATGCAATTAGCACACTTATCACAATTAGCACACTCAGTTCGAATTCGATTCGAAATTCGGCGCGATTCGAGTTCAAAAGTCAAAAATTCGAATCTATTCGAATTTGTTTTCCGGTAGAGAATGCTCACCCTCTACCCATTAAGTCTATTGTAGACGTTTGGCAGGCAGAATTCTAAAATAAAAGAAATCTATTATTAGTTGGAAGTGGTGCTGACAAACCACTGGTACAGCATTAGATTAACTGCTGTCTTTACGGTTTCTTGCGGGCAGATATCTTTTTCATAACTATTATTAAAACCGAATGAAAAGAAAATACATTCATCGTACATCCAAGCCGAACCAGGGGATAAAAATATTTTAGTAAGGCTTCCCGTATTGTAAACCTACTGTGCTCAGAAATGGCCAGAGGGCAAGCATAGGCACAGAAGGAAATAATGCATAGAATAAAGGTAAACCATTGGCAGCTTATTCGATAACGATAAAGACATTAAGAGAAGGAAATGCGAATATACTCGCGCTTTCTCATAATCACCATCTATGTCCTTATTTCTTTGGATAAGGTATTCATCGCCGTGTGCTATCACCTTCAATCTTCATGTACCATGACGCTGGGTACCGTTGCAGAATTTGCAGTGTTGATACAAACGATAGAACAGTACGAATGGTGCACAGTGTACATGAATAAATAAATAATTGGTTCTATTAAAAAGTCACACCATAGCAGTAAAACTGAATACAAGGTGTGAATACAATAAAAGTAGAAAAAAGAGTAAAAAACATAGGTCAGTTAAACTGTTTGAAACCAATTGAGACAATATGTCTTATGCTTTAATTTAGAAAGATGTTCCTCAAGTACATTTGCAACATACCACTTATACCCATTGTCATACCACTGTACCATGGTGCGATATACGTGCATCATGATACGTAGCAGGACATTCGCGCTTGCTTGACATTCTTGTGTACAGCCTTGTTGTGTACAGACTTTGTGTACCACTGCACACGGTGAAACGGTCTAGGCTGCCACCACAATACACAGGACTATTGGCAAGTGTGAATACCCACGTAGTGTTGCAAGAAGCAACAAGGCCTTGATTATTCGTTTTTTTCAATTCTGAGGCTTTTCATCAATTGCTGCAATAAATAAAGCTTTGGCACTGCCATACAGTCACTACTTGCGTAACCAAAATATGCTACTCATCACTTACATTAATCAACAATTCCACAGTGTATTGTATTGATCTTGTAATGTACACTACCTACTGGCTTGACGACGGTAATATTAAAGCATATCAGCAAAAGTGCATTGCTAAGTGAAAACGTTAGATGAAGCCAAGACTTCCATAGAAAGTAATATAAAAGAACTGATATACATTCCAAAGGCAAAAATCAATGCTGTCTAATTTGTATAAATTAAACTCTTTATGAGTTTTATTCACATTTCTACTAATTAATTTCTTTCTGCTTGTTTGAAACCACACAACTTCCTTAATGCCTAGCTAGCAGTTTTCTCTTTCATTAACCTTGAAGCCATTTGAATGCTACATAGTAAAAGCCAAGCTTGGGGGTGGCCTTGAGACAATTTCATGTAGATACTGGTTGCTATAACAACAGGTTTCAGGTAAAACTCCCTGCATAAAGTTTGCACTCGGGTGCCTGGAGACATATAAATTGCAAATAGATGTACTGGATACATTTAACAGTCAATTGGGAAGCAAAACATTAATAGTAAATGTACATTTTTACGTTACTTACTATTTAGTGCACTTTTGGTGCAGTGTGCAACATGTACTGTTTTAGTGTTTCAAATTAGGTTAAAATGTTGTTGATAAAAAATGGGTTTGAACAAAGCAAAAAATTGTCGTCAGAAATAAAATGTGTGTCGTTACGTGAGAAAAAATTGTGAAATATTCAGCATTGTTAAAATGAAACATCGTTAAACGGGAGTCATTAAGCGAAGACTGACTGTAAGTGTTAGTTGGGTGTTAGCAGAACATGTGGTAGTAGATCATTGGATTATTTCATTTTTCGGCATCAATCTTGAATGTTAAATTCTGTCCCAGAGACATGAGGCTGGGATAATAAATTGGATCATGGTTATTAAAATATTTCGATATAATGGAATTTGAAGCAATTGTCTGAAGTTTGACATTTGCACATCCGGGGCCAAATTCATGTACGCATCGTTAATTTATGCTCTTCAGTGCTTTGTCTTACGACATCGCTAAGACAGTGTCATAAATCGTATTTATGTAGCTGTCTTAGGGTGCACTTAAGTCCACGTCGCTGGTTGTCGTAGCTTTACTGTTGGTTGGAATTCATAAAACTGTCATAGGTGTCACTTAAGTCCGCTATTTGAGTTAGATTGAAAAGTTTGTCATAGATTAAGACACCCTAGGCGGTTCTGGCTTTAGCGAATCACAAGAGCTGTAACACGCAAAATGATAATAAACCTGAATAAATAAGCAGCTGCAGGCACGACTCGAAGGTGCGGTCTGTATGAGGATTATTTGCTTCTATAATACAGCTTTTATCGAGTTGAATAAGTCAGAATTGACGAGTTGCAATTCTCTTATGCATATCTTAGGCCTAATAATGCAAACACTTTAATAATGCAGAAGGGAAGAGAAAGGACAGGGAAGGAACAGGAGAGAGGAGATAGGGAGAGGGAAGAAAAAAGAAGCAAAGACAAGAGAAGGAATGCAACAGGGATGAAAGGGAAGGGAAAGGAAAGTGAACTGAAGAGAGGAACTTGAAGTACTTGAGAAGAGAGGAGAAGAGAAGAGAAGAACAAAGAAAAAAGAAGCTAGTACAAGGGAGAGAATGCAAAGGAATGGAAGAGAAGTGAAGACAGGAGCTCGAAAGTAGTTGAAAAAGGTAGGAGCAAAGAGAAGAAGGGAAATGAAATAGGGAAGAGAAAAGAAGAGCAAAAGAGAAGGCAAAGCAACGGAGAGGAGGGGAAAAAGTGAAGTGAAGTGGAGCTCGAAAGTAGCTGAGAATAGAGGAGTGGCAAGGAGAGGAGATGTGTGAAGACGGGAAGGAAAGGAAGAGAAGAGAAGAAAAGAAAAAAGAAAAAAGGAAAGAAAAGAAAAGAAAAGAAAAGAAAAAAGAAATGAAAGAGAAGAGAAGATGAATATTAACCTTTGGTAACTCTCATAATTACAATATTTCTAAAATATAGATCAATATAATTTTGAGACACAATAAATACAACACTATTCAACCAGTTAAGACAGCTTCCGAGGTGTCGTAAAGTTAGGCGCCCGGCTGAGACAAAATTTTGTTTAATGAATCCCATTCTAATGCTAAGTGTGCGTAAAGTTAGGTGCAACTAAATTATACGACATAAGATAGCATATTCCAGCAGCTTGTTTGTTTCACCTGTTGATGGTGCAGCGATTGTCCTTATTAGTTCGAATGCTGTAGTACAGCGAATAAAGCCAGCATCGCTTAATGTGTGTTTGCTTAGTTTTGCACTAAATTTTGCAATTTTTTTAATGTTTCGCGATACTACTTGCAAATGAGTTTTTGCTTACTACGTATAAATGCCTTTATATTTGAAAGTTTCTGCTATTAAAATTACATATGTTTGTTTCGTCTTACACAGTATTAAAACAGTGGCTAAAAAATTTTCTGAAGCAGCACTCCCAGTAATTTTAGCTATGACTCGCCACTGGTCATTATTATATGTAAAAATATACAATTCTGTTACATACCTTCATATTTGCAAAAGTGCAAAATAACAACTTTGAATCAGTATGCTATTATATTTGGGAGGCAAGGGTTTAAAGCCAAATTATGTTTTTCCAGTCTGTTTAATCAATTTGCAAGGGCTGTCAGACTAAGAGATTTGGTTGTCTCTTTTACTTAATTCTTCTTTTCTGTTTCTTTAGTTGATTAATACAGTCAAACTTCATTATAACCCCTCCACCTCTATAATGCGAATCTCGCTTAATGCCCACATTTTTAGCAAAACAAAATGTCACTGTTTGCATAGACATGCATGTATTAATGCACCTCGTTATAGAGTCATTCCACCTCAAATCACCCAATATTTTTTCAGATAAACACCCTTATGTCACAGATTTTAATGCAATTTGGTGTGTTGGTTTGGCTTATGGAGAAATGCAAAAATCAGCAAAATTGGGCCAATGGTTCAAAAGTTATGGCCCTTTAAAAATGGCCGAACGGGCCAAAAATTGCCTAAACTCAAAAAGTTTAAATCCAATTTTGATGGGAGTGGTGTCATCTTAAAGGAAATTCAGTAAGCTTTCAGAATCTGCAACAAAACTTCAGACAGGTGGTGTCTGAATTTACAAGAATTTTTGACCTTTACTTTGACCTTGAAAATGACCTTGTGGACAGAATGTTTTGTATGGACACTGAAATTTCTGAATTCCTCTGTATCTGAATCATGCACTCTGTAAAAAGCTAAGGTGTTTTTTGCTTTGAATAATTTTTACGGGCATTTGAATTTATCAGTACAAGCCTAATTCGTGGTGACATGTATATATCATAAAGTGTGTATGTGTACCATATATTTCATATGCATCCATTCAATATTTGGTGTTTAGGAGTCAGTCATCTTTAAATTTTAAAAGCTTATAGCATGCATTTTATGTAATGTGTGAATTTATTTTAGTGAAACATAGATAAGTGCAGTTTTTATTCGAAAGAAAGTTCATGTCATCATCTAATATACACCAGGAAGACATCTTTGAGGAATGCTGAAACATTCGAGACATTTAAGTTCAAGAACTGATGTCCCTTTACCAATGATCACAACTCTATGTGAGCATCATGAGCAACTCTTTCTGATTAATTATTCTCAACTGCAAAGGAAATGCTGTGATCCATTTTCTCTTCACAAGAGTATTATCCACAGATCTTTGAGAAGCGTTACAGAGGATCTTTTCAGACAATTTACAAATCCACCAAATCTGTTGTAATTGGTAAAAAAAGTGTGTCCAAGTTTTGCATGAAACTCAAACAAAATGTTGATCATGAATAAGACAGTGATTTGGAGGAATATACAGAAGTTTCATCATCAGAAAGTGACGGAGATGTATGTTTGATGAATGCTAATGCTGTATTGTTCACTCTGGATAAAACACCAGTAAAACGTTAGTTATTTTTATTCTATGAAGATATTCTATGGTTTTCCCAAATAGTAAACTTCATCATGCACACTCATACAAACAATTTTGAAAGTGGAAAAGATATGGGCATCACTAGACAGGGTTGGCATTACAAGAGGAATTGAGCGGATTCTCTCTTATTTTATCAAAATCCCCTCAAGCGAAAATTAAGGACTGGTAAAAGCACACAAAGTCACAGCACCTATGGAACATATATATGACACTTTATAAATTTTTTTATGTAATCTTATCATAACTAATATATCGCGTATCAGTTCTCTGACCATCTGAATTGTAGTCCTTTGACCGAGGAACAATCCTACTTTTCTTTGGAATAAAATGTACTGTTTAAAATTGTATTCCTTTATTTTGATTTTGTGAACATTCTGTCAAAAAAGTTCTGACGCACAAGGTCAAAGTAAAGGTTATAAACTTTGTGAGTTATGAACGTTTAAAAATTGCAGGTCATGACAAATTTTTTGGCCCTTTCGACCATTTTTAAAGGGCCATAACTTTTGAACCATTGGCCCAATTTTGCTAAAAATTTGGATTTTTGCATTTCTCCATATGCCAAACCAATACACTAAATTGCACTAAAATCTGTGGCATAAGGGTTTTTGCACCTGGAATGACCCTTTAACGCCAATTTACGCCTATAATGCCTCGTTGTAATGCCAGCTTTTTTGCAGTCACAAAATAGGCGGCACAAAGAGTATGACACTAGTATAGTTTGACTATACTGTGAACTGAGAAAGGTCCATGCTTTTCCTTGCTTTTACCTCAAATTGTTGCTTGTTTTTCATTTGAAGCTTTGCTTTCTGGATTATTTGATTGCTTGTTCCGGGAAGAACTGAATGAAAACTAATGAGTTGGTGATATTAAACTGGTTATTTTTCTATAATTATAGCTAGCATGGCAAGTGGTGTAATACTCATTTATTTACCTAAAGTAACAAATGTATACCTACATGGCTACATTTATTTAATTTAGTGTCACTTCACTTGTGCAATACAGAAAAAGTAAGGATAATGTCTCTACCACCAGAACTTATTGGATTAGCTGATGTTGTGATAATGTTCAAGTGCAGATATTGCACATTTGCTGCAAATCATGCTCAGGTGTTTCTTGCTCACCTGCAGAACTCGCACCAGTGGGCTACCTATCAGCAGGCATCGGTAGAAGCACATTACACAAATTCTTCTGCACCAGCACAAAATCTAGGTAAAGTTTTCATAATTCTGTTGTTATTAAGAATAAAATATTAATTTCTAGAAATCTCAATATTAATGGGAAATGCTAAACCCAGATCGATTATGTAAATTTTTTGCATTATCTATATTGCAAAAATAAGTACAAGATGTTTCAGCACAACTGACATTATCCAAAATTGTAAATCCAGTTAGCAAGCAGTACATATATGATATTACATGCTTAGCTAGAGAAACACGATCATACTTAAGCAGTTAATGTGATTCATACTGCCACAAAGCTGTAATGGAATGTAATAGATAGGTTCAAATAAAGAGTTAAGGATTATAAAGCTGACCTATTAGTAACATGTTCTACATTGTTAAAACTTCCCATATATTCAATACACTATATACAATGATGATTAATAACATTGATCTATTACTGCTCTAGCTCAAAAGTGAAAACACAATTATTACTGTGCATATGTGTTTGAGCATTCTGAGTTTGTAATTTATTAGTAATTTTTGGGGTATTCAAATAGACATTTTGCTGTATTTTACAGTGTATAAAATTTTCAGTATTTTTTGTGGTTTACCGGTTTCCAGCTTCAAATCTGCTACTGGTACAAAAAAACATTTGGCTAACTTTCTAACTGTCCGACCACATATTTTAGTAACAGTTTACACCATCTTAAAGTACAAAACCAACTTGGCTGGTACTTTGCAATAATAGGACATTTGTGCTTTGTAGGTGCTGTGGACTTACTGTCACCACAGTGTGAGATAAGCCAACAAGTCGCAAGACAACTCAATGGTAACGCAACTATACAAGGTACTGATGTTGCCTCTTCAAAAGCTACCCAACAGCTGTTTACCACGAACATTTTTGAGCATTCAGAGGGCCACATTACTGTAAGTCTACAATAACAATAATCTTTATTTAAAGTCAACAATTAGGCCAGTAGCATAAATAGCGTTTTTATTTTTCGTTCAATTCGACAAAATTATAGCTACCTAATGTACCTAATAGTGATTATCATTACAGAGCAGGTTTTTTGCTTGCCTCTTAAAAGCGAAAGTACCATTTTTTAACTCTTTAGCTCACCTCTGCAGGGTATTGAACTCCGGCTTCACAGAGTAAACGAGTACGCTTCCGCTGAACTACTCTTAGTTCATTAGAACTGTTGAAGTGTGTTTGGTAAAGCTGTGTTTTGTGTTATTAAGGTCTGTTCAATTAAAGGTGAAAGTAATTCTTAACAATCTTTTTAAGTGGTAAAGGAAGCAGGATTCATACATTACATGTACAATTGAACTACAATGTCCTTTGCCACAAGGTATTAGGCGATTTATTTATCTTGTGCTTGCTTCAGTTAGCTGATTGCAAAAGCTTGTCATGCATCTTTTCTTTATTCAACGAATATTTTGTTTGATAAATGTTTATTTCATTGCCTTTTGCTGGTAACTGCACTATGTTTGATTCTCAAACTGAATAGCAGCAGTACCTTTTGGTTTAATCAGGCTAGCTTTTCTGCAAACAATGATCTTCACATGGACATTCATACAAATGACACAACGGGAGATTCAGATTCTTCTAATAGAGGTCATATAAAGCAGCACTTGACACCTGAATCTACAACTAAAGAGACGACATATCAATGTGGTGCTTGCTTGGCATCTTTTACTTCTGCCATTCTCGTAGAGAAACATATGGTAAGGAACTTCTTTTTTTGAAATGCTTACATTCAGTAGCATAACTATAATTTTGGGCTCGCTTGCAAAATAATCTAGTGAGCCAATATTAAAAAATAAATTATTGCATAGTATGAATGCCTACAACTATTAACTAAAATCAGTTATAAAAGTGCCACAACTTACTTTTGAATTTTTTTCTGAATTTCGTGCTGGCAAGTGTCTGGTAAACGTAAATATGCATTACTTTGGTGCTCTTAGTGGTTTTTCTTCACTACCACAGGCCACTCTGACAATCTAATGCACTGGTTTTTGTGCCATTTGTTGCTCTCCAAATTACATATAACAACTGTTGCTTGAATGTGTTACTGAAAATAATTTGAATTGCACTGTCAATGACCAAAGAAATGCTTAAAAAATGCTGCTCCACGTGTGAGTTATATACAGATGATGTAAATGTGACGATTATTTTCACGGCATAACTTAACCGTTTTGTTTACATAATTGAAAGAATTATTATTGGGTGTTTTATCATTTACTTCTGCCACTCCGTCTGGTATGCAGCAGTTTAATTTGACCATACTGACATTACCATTTTCTCACATTATCTCTGTGCCATTTGTGATTTTGATGATTCTATAAACAATGTTCTCATTGGATGTACTAAAAAGGCAGCTCTGTAGTTGCATATTTACTAACCATAGAAAAAGACTTGCTCTTCTCTTAAAAAAATAAAAAACCTTTTGCGTACTGTTTGCAGTGATTGCTATTTATATACAATAACTCTGTGACCCAGTTTCATTTATAAGTATCGTACATTTTTCATATGCCATTATTAATTTCACACAGTTAGAAGAACATGCAAGCGATTTGCCGAAAGAAACAGTGGAAAATTTAGCCAAGGTAGAGATGGAGCCTCAAGTAGCCCACTCTAAAGCACTTAAATCTGGCACAAGGACTAGCAATTGTGATTATGAGTGGCCATTTGCTTGTAAAGAAAAGGGATGCTATGCAAAGTATAAAAAGCAGTTTGAGTTGGATTACCACAAAAGATGTCATTTCAAAGATCCAAATACATCTGACAAGTTTGTGTGTCCAGAGTGCGGATTTAGGACAAAATATTGTAAGTTTCTGAAAGCACATTTGTGGGTAAAACACAAAATTGGTCACGGCATGCACAGATGTCCAATCTGTGGCACAGCGACATATTCCAAATACAAACTGCAGAATCACATAACAGTGCACAGTCAAGAAAAACCTTGTGTGTGCATGGAGTGTGGGAAGTGTTTCAAAACAAGCAGGGCATTAACAGAACACAATTTCTGTATGCATCGTCCAGAGGAAAAACAAAAAAAGAATGTGCCAAAGGTCTGCGATGTTTGCGGAAAAACATTAGCCAACCTAAAGAGCTTTCAGAAACACAAGCGTGAGATGCATCTTCCTAAAAGATTTTTCCATTGTCGGTACTGTGATTACAAGGCAGTTCGGAGTCATTATATTACACTGCATGAGCGAAGTGCTCACACAAAGGAAAAACCTTTTGCCTGTAGCTACTGTGATTTTAGAACAAGTAGGTAGAATATTTATGAATTTTTAACGTTCACTATTGAGCCAATTCTTTTTGGGACACTTCAGCATGCTGTTTGATTAATGTGTAGGTTTTTTATACAGTTTGGCACAGTGAAAGTCAAGTTCTAACACTCGCTGACAGGCCTTAATATAAACGGTTGTGGTTGAACTGGAACATAGCTCATTATCAAGAATAATCATTAATAATGATTATCCACTGAACTGTCAGTGGTTTTTTCCTGTGACATCACTTAATTTTTTTACTCAGTCTCAATTAAGATAGCATACTTGATGAGACTGCCCTTAAAACTCAAGGTTTTTGCTTCAAAATATGATGGCGCTTTAAAATTTTATCATCTAAGCTCTTCATTCCTGTCAGTAAGTTAACGGTGTGATTAGTGAGTAGATTAAAATCATTATTATTACAACCCAGTACAGTGGCCGCCGCTTATTATGGACACGGTTATTGTGGACAGCCGGTTATTGTGGACACTCGCGAGGGACGGAATTTTCCCCTAATAAAATCCGCCGGTTAATATGGACAGCGAACATTCTTGGCACGTGAACCAGCCGTGCCAACCACGGCCTGCGCGCGTGATTGAAAAGAGCTTCCCGCTCTGCTGCCTGTGTGAGTCATTGCATCAGTCAGTTCGCCGTTTGCCGTGGCCTTGAGAGCTTCGAAACTGTGATAACTTCCTTCCGTTCAAGGTTGAGAGAAAAGTTTCCTGCCAAACAAACTCGTCTGACTTCTTTTTTTTCAATAAAACAGGAGACGAGTTGATACAGACAGTTTTTTGCCTTTTTTAATGAAGGGGGGGTCTTCATGGGTCACTTCGCTTAATATGGACATACACTGCTGGCCCGAGGTGTCCACAATAAGCGGCGGCCACTGTAACGCAAAGTCAACTGGAATCAAAAGTTAATTTTGTTTTTTTGTTTGCCAATCTGTGAACAAAAACATCACTGTGTGCCATAAGACATAACATGCCTTATGCCTCGTATCTTACCTGTATTATACTTTTTTCTTATTCAGTCATTACGTATCTGAAAATGAATTGCAAGAGGTTTACCTCATTTTAATGTTTCAAGTATTGCGGGCTCTCTTTTTTAATTCAGTCTACATGTACTTTTTTAACTGATTTTAGGTGACAAAAGTACGTTGCGCCGTCATGAACATCGCCACACTGGAGAAAAACCTTATTTGTGCATTTACTGTGGTTATTCATGTATACAGTCAAGCACTTTTAAACAACATATTCGTTCAAAACATCCAGGTAATTATGATATTTAGTCATGTATTCATGTGCTCAGCCAAGCATTAAACAACATGTTAATGCAAGAACATCCAGGCGATTTCTGTATTTATGAAGGAGTCAAGATCATTTAGCATAAAAATGTGTATGTCTTTGTTATTGTGTAGCGCACGTTGTAATATATTATATGAACACTAGTCACTAGAAGAACTTGGTTGACCTCAGTTTATGATGGAGGTGAAAATCATTGCAGAGTCATTTTCCACCGTGTAAGCAAAATTTTAGCATATAGGGTTGCGTTGAATCAGCAACTTATTAATTGACGGTCTCAAAACACACTTGCAAAATGTCACAATATGCCACAGATTATTTAAGTCGCGGTCATAAATTAAAAACATAATAATTTAAAACATCTTAGTATTCATCCTATACGTGTATGTATACTGCTGTTATTCATGCATTCAGTTGAGTACTTAAACAACATGATCACTTCAATACACTTGCTGTACTTGTGATTCGGCATTCCTTTCACCTAAACAGCACATATTCATTTCTCAGTGTTGCATCCCAGTATTTTGATGTGGAAATTTTTTGCAAAAGCTATTCACAGTGTACCTGTTGACTACAAACTAAGGAATAAAATTGAATTGCAGTCTACACTGTACAATAGTGACACTGTAGCCTTGCCTACATAACCATATGTTTTATGTTAATTTGTCACATTTACTCTTGAGATGTGACAGCTAACCTTGTGCGATTAGTTTTCATTAATCCACTGAATCTCTCTAGTCTAGGAGTTTTTAGACCTGATATAGAACTTTGGAATGGCTGATTCCATTCAAATATGCTGTGTTAATATTCTACTCAACTACATTATGTGAAGTCTCAACTAAGAATGAGAAGCTCTTCTTGAAACAGATACACCTTATTTTTGTTTGTCTAACAGTTTTAACTGGTTTGTATTTTTACAGGCTGCAAACTCGATCATAGCTGTCCACATTGTAGCTTCTGTTCCGTAAATTCGGAGAGTTTGAAGCACCACCTGTCCACGCATAAAGAAGAGAGAGGAAAACTCAGTGACAACAACTCTGCAAGTGGTGAATGGACAACAATGACTGTAGCAGAATTTGTAAATCAGGTTGAACAAAGCCATAACACTCAAAATTCTGCAAATGACAGCAACTTGACTCAGCTACAAAACTGTACAGTTAATGTTGCACAAGGTCTGATGCAGCCACTGAAACAGAAGTTTTGCTTACAGTTTTCAGAATCAAATGAATTCAGAGAACAACTGATATTAATCCAGGAAGTTAAAGAAGCATCTCAAGAATTAAGTTGAAACATTATTAAATGCAATTGCTAATAGCAAATTTGAGCATTATTTATTATCATAATTAGAGCTAATAAATTTATTTATGTAACAGGCAAAACTTTTGTTTTTACTTTACATGATTTTTTAACTATTTATTGCATAAGCCAGATGTATTATTTTCAGTAGTCTGTCTTTGCATTTAATCCCGAATTTTTATTAAAAAGGACATATAATAGCCAGTAATAACTGTACATACCTATTACTTTCTGTAGATGACCATGTTATTGTATATTTTTTTACTGTGATAGGATGCTACATCATTTTTTAAAAGGAGTGTAAAAGTGAGTTTCATAAATACAATGCTCAACGTTTCAGACATTTGTGAAAACAGTCATGGTACTAATTTGAAATCTGTACTCAGTTGCAGTAATTCATTGTTTCATGGACAGCGGTCATGTAATTAGTGGATGACATTAGATAAGTTTTCTGGTATATCAGATGTTTCAGTTAATACATGAAACTCGTTTTGAAAGCTATATATCCACAAATAAGATCTTGCGTAAAGTATCACGTTGGTCAGCTAACAAGATGAAGGAATTCTTCTCACATTGTATTAAGAAATCATTTTTTGAGATATTTTCTGAATCCATTGACCGGTAATGTATTTCACAAAAACACGCTTACAGGTCTTTATATACATGCACGCCAAATGATTTTTCTGAATTTGCACACTCCACAAGGACATCTTCACATGTAGCAAGAATTTCAAATACAAAAGTTTTAGAAGAATTAAAAACAAGTTCTTTAGATCTTCAATCCCCTGTAATGTTTGCAACATTAAAATCTATACTCACCATGGCAGCGTTCATGACGCAAATAGTGCCATTTGCATATTTGTTATCTGGACTCATCTTTTTAAAATTGTTGATCGTAGCGGTAAGCACTTCTGATACAGAGTGAAATTGCAACAACGATTACAACAACAACAACACTATAAGTGACTGTACATATCAGTTATTATAAATTTATTAGCATAGTTTAAATTTCTACAAGACAACAAGTTACCCAGAGTATATGGCAGAGGTAAGGGTAACAATGTAGGTAAAGAGCTAGATGAAAAGTAATTAAAAGAAGAAACACAGGAATGAATTTTGATATTCTTTTCTTCGACTCATGTTTTTCTTCTTTTTGCAGACTGTAGGTTGTAGTTATGGTTCTGGAATAAATCAAATTTATCACACAATTCATTAATGAGGACGGATTAATATCCTGTTATTCAGACTCTTCAAACTACTTTTTTGTTGAATGTGCTGATATGATTCCAGTTAAAATGCAAATAATATGCAATTTGATACAAATAAAGGCTTTATTCATTATAAAAAAAAGCTTTCTAGTGTAATTTGAGAAAAGTTAGATAAAGAATGCAAATGGAAAATAGTCATTTTATGTTTAACTGGAATTTTTGTACTCACTATACAATGCAAAGTTGGCAGATGATAATGTTGTTTTACAATTGAAACCATCTTGATCACAAAAAAAATCTACGATAATCTAGCCATTATAACCTAGGGCTTGAATCCCAACATCTCTTGATTTTGTCAAAGCATTCAGGTGAATTTACAAGTTGTGTTATTTCTTCACAAAATTTGCAAATCTATGTTGAAATATTTGAATTGCAATTGAACTGAAATGCAAATTGCAGTACTCGATAATACCCATAATTCAAAATATTTGTAAAATGAGTAAATCATAAGAGAAGATTTCAATATTACATTTTGAAAAGAAGTGTTCTATTGTTCTTTCTACATCAAAGTTGCTAATATATTATCACTCCCATTTGTATAGTACCAATAAGCAAACTTTAATGAACCATCTTGCATTCTAATACAACAGCAGGATGAAATCTATAATGCTTGAGAGATGCATACATACATACCTCTTTATTTACACTGTTTATAATTTTGGCATATTTTGCAGTTCTCTCTTTTGCCTGTTTCACAAACTGCTGTTTATTGTACTTGAATTCCTCAGACTAAACAAACAGAAAGTTATTAAGCGCTAATGCATACAAAACTGGCAAATACACCAGAATATAGGTAAACTAAATCTTAATTGCAGATTACATGGGTAGTAATTTGCTTGCTATTTAATATACTGTAGGCCTGCATAATTTACTGAAAAAAGCTACAACATAGCCAAAGTGCTTTTTGGGCATTGAAAACTTAAATTTTGAAACAGAATTATTTGCCCTGAAAATAACCTGACTTTCGCCCATAAATGTACGATTCGTTTGTCCTGGGAGCACATGCAAAGTAAATAAAATTGTTGAGGGTTGGGACAAAATAACCGTTAAAGAAGTGAGAAACAGTGTCAGCTATTAGAAGAAATGCCCTCGCCTAGTTTGCAGTGAAACTGGAGGACACATAGAGCACTTCCTGCAAATTTTGATAATAGCGATACAAAATTTTTACGGCTATTAGTGTTTTGACTTGTTCATTTAAAACTTCTGTATCTTTGGACAAATGAGTGGATGACCTAAAACACATAAATGTTTGTAACATCAGTGTAGTGATTTTCAAACAATTGCATTGTTTTCTTCTTATAATATCGTGATCAAAACTTTGCATATTTTTGTGCTACCTAATATACAATCCAAATACAACCAAATACAAATATAAAGTTAATGGGTCTTACGATTTCTGCCATGAGTGGATCATCTGGATTTGGCTCTCTCATGAGTTGCTGAATCATCATAAGAATGGTTGAAATATTAATAGATGGTTTCCATGCTCCCTGCAAAAAATAAACTACAAATAAAACCAAAAAATGATAAAACGCATTGCCCTGGTCTAGAATCAAAAACACATTAATACTGAGTATTGTCAAAGTTTTGTATAAAGGATGCCACACACTTATATAATATTAGACAGATGATATGAACAAGTCAAAAGGTGGCGATGGATGTTAACTCTCATACAACACGTAGCATCAGATAGGGTGTGTGATATCTATTAAAGTGTGTGGTCTTGGAGTGCTTAGCAACCAAAGTTAACTTAGTTAAGCAATGCCAAGGGTGGTAAGTGAATGGACCAGGAGTGCTGCATTCAATACTTGCACAGAGCAATTTCATTTCGTAATGAATCTGCCTATTTGCCTTACTGAGAGAATGACGTATTCCCACCAAACATGGCTCGCCTTAGAGGATTGCCTTTGACAATAAGTGAGGGTTCTCGTCCTTCCGCAAATATCTACATTAATTTGGCCCTGTAATTAAGTGTTGAATGCCAGCTTGCAGACTGCTAAAATGCTTCTGAAAAGTATATATACCTTGCTCTGGACTTTGACCAAGGTTCAGAGCATTTGCTATCTGCAAGAGCTCTAGACAAAATAATGTTCATGCTTTTAACATCAACAGTTCATCCTCCTTTGCAGACGAGTCCACTTCGCTTTAATAAAATACCCAAAACTCTACATTTCTCAAATAATCACTCTCTTCATTTTTTTATAATTCAAGACATAAAATAATATTTTTATGTTAATCCTAGTGAAATCAAACAGTGTAATTATAATTCGAGCAAATTTCATAACAACCTATTATAATAATAGTTAATATATTTTGGTAATGTGCTGGGATCTTCTACAAGATGCACAAAACTGGAAAACATATTTGGCTTTTACTTAATGTTTTACTCTTGGCTGCACGGTTTTACACAGTTACAACAACTCAGGCCCCAATGAACTGATTGCTACAAGCCTGTTAAATCCTATGCGCAGCTTTCGATCAATAATCTGAGCTCAGCTTCCTACAGCAGTATAAGCCAGGGTTAGCAAAGTTCACACAATATGATGCTGCATCAGTATACAGTTTGTAGAATTTACTGAGTGAGCACTGAACAGGGGTTTGTTTATCTACCAGGATCGGATGTAGATTATTATCGTAGTTCCTACAGTTATACCTGCGTACGCTGGATAAATACACAGAGGTTTGTATTCTTTTCTATATATTGCATTACCTGAATTGTGCTATAACGCAAGTTATACGTACATGTATTGACTGATGTACATAATAATAGTAAATTTATGCTGGGAGAAGAGTACTTCTGCAAAGTCAATAATAATCTGCATACATGATGCAGAGTATGATGTTAATGTTACACTACTGTAATGTACTGTTATCTTTGCATGTGGTGCTTCCGTGCATAATGATTTGTATTCGCTTTTTAAGACAATACATAAATTATAACAATTAAAATGTTATGCTTACACACAAATTGAACGAGAAAGTAGTAATATTTGCAATAAGCCATAGCTATATCGACAATGTGTACTTTAATTTTTGACAACTATTTCTTGACTGTGTACTGTATCCACCGAAATGCTAAGACACCATATTAGTAAGATAACTAGCTGATATTACCTATTTAAATTCAACATTATGCCAGCTCCCTACATGTTGGCCTTGAAGTATTAGAAAATGATGATTTAAATTCAAAGATTTCATTACTGAAGTTTTGTTTTTGTTTTATAGGTGTATTTGTCACTGTTGTGAAAAGTGACAAATAAGGGTTTCAAAAGCTGATTATCATCTTTAGGACATGTAGACACGGAATATTGGCAGTATGGAAGTTAGAGGTTGCGGCTGCATGTGCCGCTCTCAGGACACTTACAAAGAAGAGACAAGGAGAGCCCAAATGAAATTATATTGTGCATGTAAAATAGGAGATCTGAAAAGTGTTTCTAAAACACTTTCTGAGCTGACAGTGCAGAGAAGAAATGAAGCCGTAAACTGTAGACACGAACAAGGGCAAACTCCACTGTGGGTGGCCAGCAAGGGAAGTCACTATGAAACTGTTCAAACTATTCTAGAAACAAATGATGTTGTGATGTCAGCAAGTGAAGACGATTTGGGTGTGACACCATTGCATTTAGCTTGTTCCAATGGTGATAGAGATATAGTACAGCTTCTGGTGAAATATGGTGCTGACGTCAACAGGATGGAGGTGTCTGGTGAAGCTCCAATAAGCTATGCAGTGCAAAACAACCATTTTGAAATTGCAGAATATCTGATAAATCATGGTGCTGATTCTTCAGCATTAGCAGAAGCTGGTATAGCTGTATGCGGGAAAAAGGTTTATAAACTTGTGGATGCTAGCAGGAAAAGGAAACATAAAGCAGATGATGGCAGAGGTGCAAAAAAGCATGACATACATGACGTATGTGCATCAGGTGATGTAGCTGCACTTCAGCTATTGTTACGAGAATTGCGGTTCTTCCCGATCAAAAGACAGAAAACAATAAATGCGAGAAATTACCTTGGAAACACACCACTGTTTGAAGCCTGTGCCAGAAAACAAACCGATGTCGTAGAATTGCTTCTAAAAGCAGGTGCGGACTGTAACATTGCCGATAACACTGGAGACACAGCTTTGCATATAGTGTGTGCTGAAGGATATCATGATATTCTGAATCTGCTAATAGAACATAAAGCAAATCCAAACAAAGTCTCTAAGAACCCTGACAGAAATCACATGCCATCACTTGCCATTGTTGCACAGTATAGCAACATGGGAGATGCAGCAGGTGAAGACCAACAAGAATATTATCCAGAAATAATGCAACTACTGCTCGAGAAGAAAGCAAACCCCAATTACACTCATTCAAAATCTGGAGACACGCCACTCATGCATGCAATACAATGCAAACTAAAAGCAGAAAGTCATATAACACAGCTGTTGGTAAAATGGAGCGACGTGAACAATTTTAATTCTGTCACTGGTGAAACTGCACTACACCTGGTGTGCACCCATGATAAACAGATGCATAGCAATACTGATCAGGTAGCCCTTACATCCCTCTTGCTCAGTAATGGTGCCAAACCAAATATGCTGGGGAAAGACAATAAGACACCACTTCACTATGCATGCACATGTCCAGATGACAGAAGACAATTTGACACTACCGCTGCATGTGAAATAGTTAAATTACTCGTTCAACACGGTGCCGATATCACTTGCACTGATAGCAAAGGGTACACTCCACTCAGTACAGCCTGCTATGCCATAACAAAATATGCTCAAATGACACAAGTCTTAAACAGTTTACTGGAGGCTAACAAAGCACAGAAACGCACATTTCGGGATGACCATGAATTTAATGTCAATATTGCTAATAATCGAGGAGAAACAGCATTGTACTGGCTTTGCGTGTGCCTTACTCGAATTGATTCTAACAGCAGTCGAATTGATAAATTACAAATTTGTCACAAAATTAAAGAATTGCTTGATCTAGGTGCCCATACAGATTGTAAAGTGTTGAAAACCGTATGGGAAAGATTTACACCAGCAAAAGCCAATTCTGTCTGTGAAAGGAAAAACAGCAAAAGAAAATCCTGGATTTTTCCTTCTACGTTCAGAACAACTAAACCAGAAGATGAGTTCAAAATATGCTATCGACTGGGTCAGCATGCCACCACCGGAATAACATCACCATACAAAAAGTGGAAGCTCTGGTACTCGTACCAGTATGGCCGCGTGTCTGACCCAGAGAAGGTGGAAATCATGGATAAAGTCAATACAGCAATGGAAGAAAACTATTTCAGTCTAAGATGTCAATGTGCACGACAAATAGCAGAAGGAGGAATAAAGTATCATAAAATTTTACCAAAAAAACTTATAGAACTTGTCGACTACCATTCTGCTCGTGGGAAAAAACAAGTTGTGGTATTTTATGGATAGTGTAATGGCTTTGCTTGCTTGAATTTATTAACTGATCACTTAACCAAAAATGTTTTGATGCCACTTCCAAGCTTCATAGTAACAAAGTAATTGGAATAATCAGAATATTTATTCTATTAAAACTCCACAGACATATAACAATTCAATCAAATTAAGACCTGTAACCATAAAATAATTAATTACGAAAATATTAATGTTCCCTTCTATGATCAAGCACAAGAATTTACATATGGTGCATGCAAAATAACATTAAACCAAACATGAACTGAGTTAGTGAGGCAATTTATAAATAAATATTGCCATGCCAGTAGTCTGATGATCAGAGTAAACAAGTTTAGTCATATTAATTAGGTCAATTTAGTAGTTAAGGATATCTACTGTATATATAAAACATTGATTTAATTTGTTCACTACCAACTGATATTTGTTAATTATGTAGTCATTAAGGATATATTAATAGCTTATAGTGCTGTGTGTTCAACAACTACGTAATCAATACTGTGTATTGTGTAGTGTCAATACCGTGTATTGCACAGAATCAATACTGTGTATTGCATTGTATCAATACTGTGTATTAACCAGTACATGCTTACAAAGCAGTAATTTACAAAGTTTAATATTGCTTACATTGGTGTGAGATGTGCGCTTATCAAAATTTTGTGTATTTTTAGCTCAGACTTCAGCTACAAGAGGGTCAGTTTTTTGTACCCTGTCTTGCTTTTTGCCATCTCAGTACTTCTTATTAACTTTTTTATAGTTGTCTAGTACATTTCGCTTTTCTTATTTGCCCCACTCTAAATTAGAAACTATAATTGCGAACACTTAAATAAACTTAACTTGACACAAAATAAATATAAAAATTTTTTATCAGATATAGGAACAGTAAAGTAACTTTATATATAGTTATCAAAAAAACACAGGATGTATATTTATATAATTATAGTCTTACGGTTTCTTGAAGGAAGTAGCCTTTTAAATTGATATAATTTGCACCCTTACTTTATACATGAATTTATGTCATTACTTATTAGTATAGCAAAAAAATGATTTACTATAAAATAAAAACTTACTGCAGAATGAAGTAACTGTTAAGGGATTGAAATTTGGTCAGAAACATGTCTTTCTAATGATTTTGACAAAAGTTTCCAGATGCAGTAATGCACTCAGAATTGGCTTCCTAGCATGCAGTCAGGAGTATTTAAATCAGCATTAGGTCTTGTCACACCATTGAGCTTTCAGTCTAATCAGTATATTGATAATAAGCAGCATATTGATTTTAATTTTGATTATTTCTCATTCTTTTGAATTCATCGCAAAAATATCTGACATATGCCAACCTTGGAAAAGTGGATGATAATGACAATGATATAACTGATACATGCATAGTTTGCACTTTATTTATACAAATTGTCCTAAACAAGTCTAGTGGCCCCTGAAAACATACATGCAGATTCAAATGATTGCAGAATCCGACAGGTTCTAAATTGTAAAGAGACTGTATGTTACGATGTGGCAGGCATATGAGATAATCTGAAAAAATTGCAAATCTAAAAATAACAATTTTGTATGTTACCTTATCATTGCTGTGCATTTAATAAAATAGATTTGTTTCCTGATGGTAATGACATCATTCTTCTGATTGTTTCAGTTTAAGCCTTTGTTTAAAAATATGTACAGTATTGCTAGTATTTGCTTTATAGATGCTATAAAAACATACCTTTGGAGGCATTTTTAAAATATCCAAACATATTCTACCTGCTTCATCTATGTTTGGATGATAGATGGGTGTTTGAAACTGCACCTTAGGTGGTTCAAATGGATACCTAATATCAAAAATAAAAATATTACTATTCATTGCATATATATGTTGTCATAACCAACGAAAAACTAACAAAGTCTGATAAAATTATTCAACGTAATTAAATTAACACCTCAATGGCTAAGAAAATTAAAATATTCATTTGTTTACTACATATAAAAAAATTTGTGAACTGTGCTTGCTGCAAAATTGTCGTATTTAAAATGGAAAATTCTCTGAACTATCACACTAAATTGTTTCAATGGAAAAGTGAAGACAGTAAACACTGCGCAACCACAGACAAAATAAAAACACCACAACGAAATTTTGTCTACTTTCTTACCCACAAACATGCACAAATTTACAATCACATAAAAATTTGTACTATTGCAAAAATGCTGCACTTTCTATGTCATGAGAATTACGTCATCATAACAGATTTTTATACATATTTACATTTACGTATAATTCACACAACAGCATGGTGACAGTGGTTACTAGTATTTGGCATCAACTTGCTACTTACAGATAAGGCACGCACCAAGAAGTGCTTAAAATGACTAAAATACAATTCAAACTTGATTGTAAAATTTCTTTATGCCACTATTTAGACACAAACAGTTCAAATACTTGTACTGCAAGCCACTAAATGCACTCTCATCATACTGCTGATAATCTGTATAAATTTGCAAAAATAAACATTACTGTTTTTACCATTTTTTCTTATTTTGTTTCTGCGCTAAAACGTTTTCCAACGTTTTGGTATTAACTGCGGGTATCATAGCAAACACTATGCATCAGAATTAGCAAACAATATTCATGGCAGTCAAAGTCAGTCACACAAGCACTTAAAAATTACAAGGATGGTAAAGAATGTGGAAAACGGATCTAGATGAGTAAGCGTTCTGTTGGTAAGCGCCGTAGTGCGTAAGTACTGTGCAGGTGCACTGGGGAAGTAGGAATTCATTTCACTACACTGTACGAGAAATTTTTAATAGACTTACAATAGACGTGCTTTTGCCTGATGCGTATTACTTAATTTAGTTTATTTCACTTTGTCTTACTTATACAAATTACTGCAAGATGTAACAGTAAGTGACAAACCTCTCAGGAACATTGATACTTAAGTTGAATATCCCACCTCGGTACGGAGTGTCTTCATCACCAACAATTTCTGAAAAATGTTTATTGAATAATGTAACATCTCACTTATAGTCTAGTCACATTTTCAGAAAAGTTGACTCCTAAAGGCATTTTTTTCTAAAAGTGGGCAACATAGCCAGTCTTATCAATTTGGCCATGGATGCTGAATGTGA
Organism: Tubiluchus corallicola; assembly: GCA_030141605.1. Taxonomy (NCBI): domain Eukaryota; kingdom Metazoa; phylum Priapulida; class Priapulimorpha; order Priapulimorphida; family Tubiluchidae; genus Tubiluchus; species Tubiluchus corallicola. The sequence continues at coordinate 1,385,870 of JAQGDQ010000006.1, read as the reverse complement.
AAAATGTTGTTGCCAGCTCGAAAAATCATCAGAAAGGGGTTAAAAATGCCACCACTAAAAAGTCCAAAATTTTGCCACCAAGTTTTAGCAAAAACAATGTACATTAAGAGAGACTATCAGAAAATTAACATCAAAAAACCAGTATGCAATCTATTCCAGGATATTTGGACTCGAGGAACTCATTTCTGTCATTTTCATTCAAAAATGACTACCGCTTTCAAATTAGCAACCATGCGAATAATGCCAATCATGCAGTTACATTAACTGTTTCATCATAAGATTCATTATACAATCAAGAAACGATCAACTGGATCTTCTTGAATCCAGAGAGCTACTACTAGCCCCAAAATAATGCAAAGTGATTCAAACAGCCCAACAAGTAAAAAACAAAATGGCCAACACCTCAGTTAGGATTTTAAGATGGCTGCCACAATACTTGTAGCCACTTGTGTAATATATTAGATATATTGCCCGACCTAAGGCAAATAGAACGATGATATTAGTATCTACATGTAGGCTTTAAAGGTCAAGGATTTAGGGTAGCACCAATATGACCAATATTTTCAAAATGGCAAAAAAAGAGCTGTTGCTAGCTTATAAAAACGGCATCTTAAACCATATGAAAATGTGAAAAAAATCAGCTCTGTACTGCCAATACTGTTTGCGACCAGACTTCAGTTTACAGAAAGAGCAAAAAGATGGCTTGGCCCACATAACAGAAGCATTTGTATTTTTAAGAAATGCTACTAAAGCAGAACTGTTGACTTGAACTCAGGCCTGTGCTGGAACGTTTTGTTGTACTCCTGTATCACAAAGCTGGCACATTAACGTCAGTTTGCAAAGCATGTAAAGGCTTGTTGACTAGAAAGGAAAGATTTTTTGATGAAAATTTCTCCACAGTGTACAACACATTTGGTGGGCACACCCGTGCAGTGGTGCATCAGGCAGGTACTGCTTGTCCAGGCATTGATCACTGCCCTAGCACCAGATGTCGATTTATTGACATTGCAAAACTACAGCACGGTCAGGATTGAGAAGACTATCTATGTTATCCTTTTAGAAAAAAATGCCCCTAGAACTTTATAGAAGCACCTTTTCGTGATTTTCTTCTAGTCTAGTGGTGGCCATTTTGAAAGCAGTCTCCATTTTTGAAATGAAAATTACAGAAATGGGTTCCACAGGTCCAACTGCCCCATGGAAGATGTCATAACGGCTTTTAATGTTCATTTTCTGGAAATTTCTTTTAATTTACATTGGCTGTGCAAAAACTTGGAGGCCATTTATAGCTGGCCATTCCACTATATTGCCATATTCCCCTACAGCGACAGCATACTCTTCCCTAGCTGTTATTCGAGTGCCCTTACAAGTAATGAAAACAGTAACTGTTCACACAATGCAACTGGCAAGGCAATTGACAAGACTGCACATAAAACAAAGACACGAGCTATACCCCTCTAGTTACAAAACTTACTTGTAATGGTATTCTAGACAGGTTGGGAAGAGTATGCTGCCACTGTTGGGGTTATGGTATTGAATATAGTGGAATACCCAGCTATCACCTTAGCTACTGCAGTTGCTAGTGCTACGTCGAGGGTCCAGTTAAGCCCCGAAAGCCAGCAAAGCATATATGGTAACTGGTGATGACCGCTTACTTTAATGCAGAAATTATTACAAATGACAGTGAAATAAATTTAATATTTGATAATTTCATATATATCATATATGAAATATAATTTTTTAAATCATTTGACTGCTGTAGTTAATAAAGCAACTAGATGAGTTATTACATAAAGTTGTAAACTGAACTAAATAAAAATTTAAAAACCAAAAAAATATGGCGTCTTGCTCATCCAGATCTGTTTGAAAGTCTAAATAACTTTGTAAATTGAGAAAATAAATGATTAAAATCATACGAGCTTCAAGGTCTTCGATACTACTTCCCTTCTGCCAGCAGGATATCCCAGGAGGTGGTTTAGTCATAAAAAGCTGCAATTCCTTTTTCATGCGAGAAGTTCTTTGCATATTTCACAGACTGAAAGTAGTTATTAAATATTATAGCCTGGATGTATTAGTGCAAAGCCATTTATAAAATGGTTCACTGCCAATACTTCATAGACTCCTTACTAGCAATATTATTTTCTGGAATTTCAACTACTGCCTTATTATTATAATAATGCATGTAAATGCGACTTAGGTATTTTAATGCCCCAAATTAATTTTTCACAAGCTGAGGAGGTGCTGGGAAAGTAAAAACTACAGGTTATATAAATCATATAATAAAAAATTTGTAACTTTCAAATATGTATCTAATTATAACATCACCGACTGAATCCGAATTTTTCTGCAAGATGATATTTAAAATGAAATCAAATCCAAGACTCACAAAAATTAAGTCGTACATATTATATATTACATTACTACATTCTGAGTTAAAGTTTCACAAGTAAGTAACTGAGATTTACCACCGCTTGACCACTCTTGAAAAGTTTACCACTTAATTTACTTGACATAGTTACAATTGAATATATTATTGTAGCCTTAATATTGCTTAAGAATTGCACTTTGTCAATGAATACCCTTCCCTCTTCACTATTCATAACAATATATGCCTATTATGGTATTACGACTACAGTTAATGTTGTTACTAACAGCTGTATTTTATTTTATTTAAAATAATTTGGTTATAATGGTTAACCTCTCTTCCCACATGTGTGTATATATATATATATATATATATATATATATGTGTGTGTGTGTGTGTGTGTGTGTGTGTGTGTGTGTGTGTGTGTGTGTGTGTATGATTTAAATATATATATATACATATTTAGATATATATATAAATCATATACTCTGTATAGAAATTATCATATTATAATGTCTATCCCCAATCCCCATACTTACCATCAACTTTAAAGGATCATTATGTACTATTATGTGCAATTACGAATATATATTATTAACATACAAATATGTAGTTATATGTTATTACTGCTTGTTGCAGAGCTGACAGACATTTCAAATTCGTAACTACAGTGGGCGCCGCTTAACAGACTCAATCGTTTAATTGACTCAAAAACGCCAGGTACGGGCCGCTTCTATTCTAATGTACATAAAAACTATCAAATAACTTGGTATAACTGACTCAATACTTTTGCTTCACATGCTTCAATAAGACTTTTACAACTTTTATGTCATCTTAGTTTGCCTTTATCCTATAATATACATAGAAATAATCATGTTAAGTACCGTTTTGTTTGTAAGCAAGAACGTTTATCATACGCTAATATACTATCCTACTGGTTTGCTTTGACCCGCCCGTCCACTGCAATTAACCTCGTTACCCAAGAATTCCAGGAAGCTAAGCATTTAATCACTTGTTTAGTCGTTTGCTTCTGAAGGTCTGGCTGTTTTTGCCAGAAAGTTTAATCAGTTAGATGCTGCTGTTATGCTAGAGGTACACAGCTACAGCTACAGGTACAGTACATCATGATAACAAGGGGGATCTTAGACGAAACTACAGACAAAGCTGCAGGGAAACACAGGCACCACCAACAATTTAAGCACGCCAAACACTACGTATTTTACAAAATTTGTACATCATACAACAACAGATTTTCACCATTTTTATCATTATGAGCACTTTGTGATAAAATGAAGCAGCCAATCTTGAAAGAATTTTTGTAAATTTTGCAAATAATTAGACTTGTGTGATTTAGAAAATATACCTTATAATTTATTCCTAATTTACTTATGTAAATTAATATTTTAAAATATTTTTTTTATTTTTAACTGCACAAAGGAAATTAGCCAGTACTTTGTTTCTAAAATTCATTAAAAAGCTTTGCAGTGCATAGTAAGCTGGTGACTCATACTATACCAGAAATACAACACCCATCGGTTAATAGGTTCAGTCGGTTAATGGAGTCAAAACACTTCGGATCCAAAGTGAGTCTATTAAGCGGCGCCTACTGTATTTCTATATAAATTGTTTTCACTCTTCATGGCTCACTCAAAATTGTAATTACATATTATGTTTTCCTTTCTCATCTTTCACAGTTTTATTGCCTTATGGTATTGCTATCATTATGCTTCTACAGAAGGATGCATAATTATAATAATTATTTCATTTAATTAAGGGGAGTGTGTTAATGACCAAAATGGTCATACTCTCATCTAGCACTACTCAAATTGTTTTATTTTAAATTTATTGATGTGTCTGATGATGTATTTTTGATGTGTGAAAAGAAATTCATTGTCAAGGTCATAATGAGGTCTACATACATACATACATACATACATACATATAGGAGAATTGACTCACAACTGCGGGTGTTCAAAGAACATCAACATATTGGTGCCAACGTTAAAGAAGTGTTCAATTACATTACTAGACGGAAGCGACTTTGAATGACACTGTACTTTATGGACCATTACAAGCTGTGGGGATACAAGTTTACTTTGCGTAATGCAAGGTCTGTGTACTAGACACAGTGGACTAGACACAGATCAGCACACTTCCAGACATGAAAAAAGCACAATAGATGGTTATAACTGGAAATTAAAGAAAGAACACTTCAGCCACAAATTCGAAAAACTACAGGTTCAGCAATTAAGTGATTAATTTAATGACCAAAGTTCTTGACAAATACAAGTTACTTGCTACTGTAGGCCTAGTTACCATTACTCCAATGGAGATACAATCCAGATGGTATCACATTGTGTAGATGGGACCAAGATGCTGTAATGACACCTAGATTTCCATTTTTTGTGATAGTTTGTGAGTGGGCATCACAGATGACAAAACAATAATAATATTAATTACTAATATTAAACAATTAATAATAATATAAAAAAAATATATAAAAATATATTATGTAAAATATATATAAATAAATATAATATAATTAATTATACTCATACACATTGGGCCTATACATAATTTTTGTTTAAAATTAACAAGTATCAAGTATAATATCCTCTCTTACAATTATAAGTTGTTGTTGCACTTATCACAAAGCAGACTCTGAGGAACCAATGAAATTTTAATGAAAGAAAAAACTAAAAAAACACTACAAATGCATTATGATAGAACTTGTGAAATTCGCGGAAAAAGTAGGGAGAAACGAATAAGAGAAATCTTTGAAGCCTTGTTCACACGTAATTGATTTCAGACCCTAGTCACCCTATCCGAACTGTTCATAATTTTTTTAAAGAATCCTGAAAAATAATAAAAAAATACATAGCTTAATTCAAGCAGCTCTGTCTGTAGTACTGTATTTTGTAAAACGGACTAATGTGTTTAGTTACATTTATCTATCACATATAATTCAAACAGAGTTTGCATAAGTAGAATTAATAATTTAGTAGTAGTAGTAGTAGTAGTAGTAGTAGTAGTAGTAGTAGTAGTAGTAGTAGTAGTAGTAGTAAATCTCCAGTAGTTATAATATAACTTTTGAGACAAATAGTTTTTCGACTGTAATTGCGACAAATTGCACATACAGTAGATTGTCATCAACACCTAGGTGACTCCACTGGCAAGTTTTCTCACTATAATATGTAATCCAGCAACCTTGTTATAGGCATGTTCCAATTAGCACGGTGATTCAATTTGAATGGATGATGTTCATAGTGTCTATCTAATTTTGACTTAAGTAAATTTACAGATGTTGCTGTTCTCACATCAAAGGGCAATCTATTCCAGATTTCTGGCATCGTACAAGAAAAATAGTCGTATTTACCAGTTTTGTGTGTAGTTCTTGATTCATGAAGAATAGGGCCTGATCTTGCTGTGCGATGTACTTCTAATTTAACAGGACAATCATCACAGCTGTAAACTCCAGATGCATATTTGTATACATCAATTAGTTGGCCACGTAAACGTCTAAAAGCTAATGTAGTTAAACCTATTCGTTTTAACTGACTTTTATACGACAAGTTCATTAGTTCCGGTAACACACTGAAAGCTCTCATTTGGACAGTTTCGACTGGGTCCACTATATATGCTCTAGGACTATTGCAAATACTACTTCCATACTCCACTTTTGATTGCACAAATGCCACATATAGAAGCTCAAAAGTTTGCAGATCTAGGTACTTGAAATTCCTCCTTATTAAAGCATTGTTTCGTTTGGCATTCTTTATGATTTCTGCTATGTGATCTTTAAAATTTAGTTTATTATCAAGTAATAATCCCAGGTCTTTCTCACAAGCACTAATGTCCAATTCTGCCGAAATGCCACTTGCATATACATTTTGTATTTATACTCATATCCGACTCCTACAGATACAACCTTACACTTGTTGGGATGGAACTGCATACCATTTTCAACTGCCCAATCACAAGAGCCCTTCTAGATCCAATTGAAGATCATTACAGCTCGTAAAAGAATCAGATTCAGACCAGATTTTGCTGTCATCAGCAAAAAGATGAAGAGAATTTCTCACACAACTAGGCAAGTCATTTATAAATACCACAAATAAACACGGACCTAATACTGAACCTTGCGGTACACCACTAGTAATCAAGGACTTAGTCGATTTATAACCATCAACACACATACATTGTCTTCTATTTTCTAAGAAGTTTACTATCCACTGTAAAACTGAACCAGTTATACCATACTTTTTAAGTTTCGCAAACAGAAAGTGATGAGGTACAACATCAAATGCCCTTTTCAGGTCCAGTAATATTCTATCAAAAGGCTTATTAGCATCTTTTAACTCAAACCATGCATCGTAACATTGTAACAGTTGGGTAACCATTGTTTTACCCTTAACAAACCCATGTTGTTCTTCACAAATAATCTGATCAGATGGTTGTATCTTATCAGATGGTTCATTATATGCTTCCGCATGATTTTTTCTGTCACATTATTAATTGTATTTAGTAAGCTAACTGGCCTATAGTTCGATTCATCTGACTTGTCCCCTTTTTTATGAATGGGAGTAACCACCTTCCTTGTCTAGGTAACTGACAATCAGCAAAAGACCTATCCAGTAAGGTGTATATAGGCTTAAAAAGCACAGTTCTACATTCATTTAAAATACGTGAATGGTAACTATCTGGAGCAGATTTGTTTACATAGAGATTTTGTAACTCAAAAAGCACCTCTTCTTCAGTTATGAAAACATTGTTGATATCAGGATTTGTTGCACTGTAGTTACTTCATAGTTAGAAGCGTTGGGACTGAATACACTATTGAAAAAATCGTTCAAAATTTGTGCCTTCCCCTCTGAATCAGAGACAAGAATACCTTGGGAATTCTTCAGTGAATGAATTCTAAACTTTGGCTTCCGAAGTGCATTGATATACTGCCAGAATGCCTTAGGATTACTCTTGCAATTACTTGCTAAGTTACGTTCATATCTTTTTCGCGCAGTAGTTATAAGGTTTTTCACCAAATCACGCCTTGCAGCATACCGTTCATAAGAAAGTTTTGTTCTTCGTCTCTTCCAGTCAAAAAACAACTTTTCTTTCTCCTTAATATAGTCAGTCAAGCAACTGCTTAGTTAACCAAGAAGGCCGAGGTCGGCTACTCTTACTACAAGAACTTGGATAGAAACTAGGCACATATTCATCAACAACTGACACGTACACATTATGAAATTTTGTCCACAAATCATCAAGAGTGAAATTACTATTTAAAACATTGATCCAATCAACTTGGCTAAATTCATTACACATACTGCTGAAATTAGCTTTGTTTAAACACATTTTCTTCTGAGGTAAAATTTTGACTGGAAATACATTTACATTCAAACTAAAATGCAAACAGACATGGTCACTATTACCTAATGGTGAACTAGCTCTCAAATATTTTACCAAATCATCTTGCTCAGTAAAAACCAGATCAAGCAAAGATGGTTCATTGCCAGTGCGATAGCGTGTTGCAAATTTCACGTGTTGAAATAACAAGTTCAACTCAAAGCATTCTAAAAACTTATTTTCAGCAGCATTATTGGAGAATCCAATTGCCAATCAATTCCTGATAAATTAAAGTCACCCAAAATACAGATATTTGATTTGTGAGATTCACACACATACGAAATCAGTTTAATAAGATTAGCATTTTCACTGATTGTTGAGGATGGACTTCTGTATATCAAGAGAATACACAAACTTTGATTCTCTTGAAGTTTAATTTTTACACATACTGCACACTTAAAATATTTACAATGTAGATCAAAAAAGTCGATACTCTGATGAACGTATATAACTACACCAGTATTATAAATAGGTATATTATAACCCTGGATTGTTAACTCAGTTTTGTCTATGCAATTTTCACCAGATTTAGAGTTCACTTCCCTAATTGCAACTACATGATAAAGCGTAGAATCCTGAAATAATTTTGTAATTAATTCCTGTCTCTTGTTTAAGAATTGATCTGCATAATTGCATTAGTATACAAAACATTAATGTTTTCCCAGAATAAGTTTTAACTTTATTCCATGAGTTACAATATCTCTTCGGATGCTGTTTACTGCAACCCATTTCTTTTTTTCCATTCGTAGACAACTCCTCTGGCGTAATTGTTGCTTTAGTTTTTGACGGCTCACGTTTTTTCTTTTCTTCTAATTCCTTCATGAGTACCTTTCTTTCTTCACGCTATTTGAATGTTAAATCTGGCTGCACAAACATATTTCCAATTTCACGATAGTCTGAATCACAAATCTGGCGATCTGCTTCTGAAATCCTTGTTTTATCTGCATAAGACAATAAGACTTGGAATTTGAGCGTGTCGTTACATTTTTGATCTTTAGCTTTCAGACGAAATATATTGGTAACTGGCTTTACATTACCGACACCAATTTTATCCAAGAAGGCATTTATCATCTCATCGTTTATTTGCTGTAGCTCATACTTGCTTAAATTAGAATCCACCGTGGGTACATTTCCTAACACAAGCCGTGGTTTTATTTTTTCACGCTCACGCATTTCTTGCACTTCATTTATTATTTGGGAATTCACCTTACTATTAATGGTGTTGTCAATCGAATTTTCTAGCTCGCCAACTTTTGCAGATACACCCATCATTTTGTCTGCACAACTATGAACATCATCAGTAATTTTATCTACTCGAGCCTTTAGTGTGCGATGTTGTTCCTCTAATTTAGCAACAGATGACAATATCGAAGAAAAGGTGGTGTTACATTTGTTACAATACCAATGAAGATTCATATTGCCTTTCATAAGTATTTTATAGGTATCTGAATCCATATTCTCACATTTTACATGATGCCAAAAGCAACATATTTCACACTGCATGGCCTGATCATCACGCTGTACTTCCTCACTACATGATCCACATTTAGGAGACAACTCAGCACTGCTATCGTCAAAAGTCTTGTTTTCCATACTAGCTGATAACTGTTGATTACTGTAACTACCCTTATTCAGAGATCCGGTTGCTGAACTTCTTAAATTACGCTTAGGATTGGTAACTGTATGGCTCATTATGCTCCCATAAAAATCGTTTTGACTCAAATGACAGACCTTTTTGTAGTTAACGACAACATTAATCACCCGCATACAAGTCATGCACATTACATCGTGAGCATAGAGTCTATGACGTAATCACTATAATAATGTGGCAGTTGTTGTTATCACTTTATTTTTGCAGAAATTTATAAAAAAAAATTATAATATGGTCGAAATTATATGAAAATTTAGAATTTTTAATTAACGTCGGAAAAAACATCTCCACGTGGAATCCTTGAAACTTGTTAGAGACCAGAAAAAGCAGGCATGATTTGGACGACCAAACGGCTGTGGAGAGCGATATTTATTAAATTAGTATTATGAAACAACAAACATTTTTCTTTAACGCAAGCTAACAGGTATTATACTATCACCTTGTACAATCTAGCTGAGAGTCTAAAAATCGGCTGCAAGCTGGGACGATCAGTCAACAAAATATCCCTCATCCAAGAATATAATTCCTTACTAAAGCCACTATCACTGTTATCGCAATTATAAGTTATGTCGTATGCAAATGCAGTAAGTGAAATTTAATCTAGTAATCACCAAACAGTGAGGCTAAGGAACAATCTCCCACCTAACAGAAAGATAATAACAACATGCGAGCAGATACTCCTGACTATGACATCGCCAGCTGTTACCGACATGAAAGTGCCACCCGAAATGCATACAAAGTTTTACACATATAGTCAGAAATGATTTTCCACCTCTCCCATTTCCAGTTTCCTGTACCTCATTTTTACTTTTTACGTTTGCTCTTTTTCTTTACTACACTGGCACGTACGTCACAATCAGGATCTCTTAACAGACATTTGTGGGGCATAACTGTTCAAAAGAAAGACAGTAAAGTAAGGCTTATTGTAGTAATAAAGATTATTAGTACAGCAAAGAAAGTTATATGCTATAACTGCAGAATTTGACAGGGTATGTTACCAGTAGTACAGTCAACAACAAACTAATGTGCACTTTAGAAAGACACGTTGCACAAAACAAAATCCTTTAACTCTGAAAAGCTTGACGATTTTTATTAAATCTCTGCTGACTGCCACACATGTGACTAAATTTCATGCTGCAAAAGCATGGTAGTTTTCAGTAAAATTACTAAAGCTTGTAGGCTTCTATGTTTTGAAAACATACAGCAGAATTTTAAACATTCAAATTCCACATAATTATGGCATTGTACGCATACTTTTTCTATAGATTTGATCGATGCAAGTTTTACTTTATCCACCAACGACTGCTACACAAGACTCAGTCAATAAGATTTTTGAATAAACAAACTACAATTGCACTTCACTAAGCCATATAAAAATCAGCTATACGAACACCAACTCATATATAGTAGTCATCATAGGCCTACATCTGCAAAATACGTTTTAAGAACTTAACTGGTCGAATTAACTAACTACATTAATTGTAGAAGACAACTAAAAGCCAAAAAAAATTCATCATTTCAAAAACTTTCTCCTGCAGTACTAAGAATGCGACATTTTCACTGGAGCCAAGTTGATTATGGCACGTATATGACAATCTTTTAATAAATAAGCTGTACAATGAACGCTATAATTTTACATTTTTAATTAAAATCTTTTTTATCTACTTTTCAGACATTGCAAGCTATTTTATATGTGTGAACACGTATTAACACATAGGAACACAAATTAAGTTTAATGAAGTACTAATTTTTTTTAAATATGTATTTTATTCCACAGAATATGCATGACAATTAAAAGTTAATTGATATATTTTTAGTATCAATATTATGTAGTAAAAAGTTGTGCTCTTTCCAGAAGCATTTTATTTTGTATAATACAAAATTCTAATAAAATTTGCTACTTAGGCCAACAACTTTTACAAGTTTTATTACAGGCATTCAAGTGAGCATCTGAACTATCACTTATACTTTCAGGTTTTCTTATTTACCTGAGAAGATAACTATCAAAGTTAACAGCTTTTTATTCAAAATACAGTACTGACACAAATGTTTTTTACTCTTCATCGCTTCTTTTCTAAACATCTACTAGCTCAGGTAAAATCATAAAAATGCAACTGAACATTGTATCACAATACAACTGTATCACAAAAATTTAATATGTAAAAATTTCAAATGAAGATATATAAAAACATATATTATTTGTTTGCAACAATAAAGGAGCTCAGGTGACCAATCATTTTGTAGCATCCACATAGCAAATACTACACTATAAATGGCTCTGTTCATAAAAATCTCTATCGTCTTCATCGTCATTATCTGAATCTTCTCCATCAAGCTGTAAAATACAAGGCAAACATTACTAAAAAGTAAAAGACGAAATAATATACCAAGTACACCATAAAGAAAGAATTACAGTAAATGACAAATGCAGTAAAAACAAACATTCCAAACAGACAGAAGACAGAAGTTAACTTCCTACCTATCTTACATCTACCTATAACGTAGAACATAAGCTATTATACAAAATGCAGTTATCTAAATTTGTAAATGAATTAGATATTGACCCCTCTATAGAGAAACAGAACTGCCCTGTTGGGTTTGATTTACAGTTTCATCATTACTTTTGTACTTCTGTCATCAAAAACAAGAGTTTTAATTTACTAGCCATGGATGACTGGCAGCAATTTTTCCTGTATGTTATTTGAAACCGTCAGGTGAAACTGTCTGAAATTTGAGGCAAAAACAGGTTGCACCTAGTTTTATTTACAAGTTCAGCAGAAAATTATTGTTAATTAAACATAAATATAGTCATTGGCAAAGTGTTATTAAAAACACTACAGTACCTCAAACAGTTCTTTCGGTGTGAAAAACCATTTTAGGTTTAGCCTGACTGGTACCAGGAGTAACACAACAAATGGGAAAGCGATAGCAGCAGCTGATGCTTTCACTGCTATCAGTATGCCAACACAGATTATCTGCGCAAATGTGAAGAGATGTATTCTGGATACCTTCACCTGCAAATTCATACTCATAATAAGACGTCAGTTTTTTCTGCATAACGCGTACTACAAAAGTCTTAATGACAAACAATTATCCAACTGCACGTATAATGAAAAAAATACAAATAAGAGAAAACGAGAAGTAATGTATGACGCTACAAATTATTGTTAGTAACGGTTGTTTAAATTATCTGCTTTTTTAGCAAACCACCACGTACAGACAAATTTCATTTTCAAACCTTACTCTAGTACTCCACCCCACACTGTGAGCTAACATGTCAGAAATGCTAAATGAAATGCGAAATCTAGCTGGAATGTGCATTATGTTGCCCAGTTTTTTCTTTTAAACAAAATTAGAATCAAACATTTAGAATTAAACAACTTTTAAACATGCAAAGCTTCACTTCTGCTGGATCTGATTTACATTCAGATATTTTACTCACCCTCCGCACATATCTCACATCTGGGAAGTATTTAGGTAATTTGAACATCATTTTAATGCGATCAACCAGCTGTATTCCTTTCAGGTTACTCACACCCATATATAAAAAAATTCCAAACAACACGGCCTCCGGTACTGTTCTCAAAACAGATCCCATTAATATGCTAAAAACTGAAAGAAAACACCTAAAATTTTAGAATTCAGTATAATGAAACTCCAAACCAAGAACAGGTGGTCATTAGTACAAGTTTTAACGATATTTGGTTAAAACAGAAGGCAATTAGAACAAGAAAAAGCTGAATTTTATTGAGGCAATTCTGTTGCAACTGGCAATCTTTATGACCAAGCTTTCTGTTACGTAAGATACTGAAACATATAAGGTGCAATGATACTTCACAGATTCCTGCCACATTTCCCAATTTGATTTAAAAATAACTAAAATCATACTCACTCATAAGAACACTGACAACCAGATTCGTAACTCGCTGTTCGTACACAGTGACAATTTTTGACTTCTCTCCCGGTGCATGAGTTTTAGACATGACAGTCAAAGCTGAGACATGCGCCATTGTTCGCACAGTAGCAGCACACATCCAGGGAAGACCAAACACTGAGTTTAGGAAAGCTAGCTGTCCAATAATGAAAGTATCTAAATGGAAGCTTGTTCCTTTTCTAAGACCTCGTTCATGGCCACTCATTATAAGGCTTGAAAAAGAAATGTTTAAAGTTAAGGTTTAAATTTAAGGTTTAACAAAGCAAAACAGAAGCAGTATAAACCCAGTTTTTGCCTAATCAGCACTAAAAGTAATTCAAATCCTGCTTTAATTCGACAACTTTTAAAATTAAAATTAGAAAATTGATTATCGTGATTATTATTTTGGACAATTCAATCCTGCCAGCGTTTACTGCCATACTTTAACTGGTTAGTAAATATTTATTAATAAGTAAACTTTCCAGTCATTCGTAATTGAAAATCTTGATACACAACAAGGTAACTCAGTACAGCAGTAGCTGTAAGTCTGTAACCAAAAACAAATTTGGTTTGTTATTTTAATATTAAACCAAAACAGTTTAGCAAACACGAATGCTAATATAAATAATCAGGCCGAATGACTACTTTCCAGTCATTCGTAATTGAAAATCTTAATGCACAACAAAGTAACTCAGTACAGCAGTAGCTGTAAGTCTGTAACCAAAATCAAATTTGGTTTGTTATTTTAATATTAAACCAAAACAGTTTAGCAAACACGAATGCTAATATAAATCATCAGGCCGAATGACTGACACATTGGCAATAAAAAAGTACAATACGACATCTCATTTAAGGTTTTCTAATGACAAACTTCCTAAATCATTCCCTCATTATGTGAATGCATTCACTGAATAAAGCCAATTACATTTGGCAACAGCTGATTTTAAATTAAGATCAGAATTAGAACGTACAACTTCAAACAAGAATCATGCTGGAACTCTACAAAAAAAAACGTAAAAAAATTCCAGTCTAGCTAACTCCTTCGCTACAAGAGATTTATTTAAATCCCAGAATTGGAAAAAGCTTCAAAACAGAGTTAAAACTTGTAAGTGATTGCTAAATCATTCAGTGATACTTTGGAATAAAAAAGGATCAAATTACTGTCAGATAAATAACGATTTTGCACCACAAACTTACGCACAAATTTGTCCTTCAAGAAATATTAAAATGTAGACCATAAAAGCTGGAATGAAAGCTGCAAATATCATCCATAGTTCTATCGGCTTGTGGTGACCCATTGGGTGAACTAACCAACCACGTTTCTCTGGAGATGTTGGTGAAAATCCAGGGTGAATATATAGTTTCTGTATGAAAGAAGAAAACACTTTAAATCAAATATAATAAATTGGCATTTAAACAGGTAAGACATCTTCAAACAGTAAATAAAATCAAATTCAACCTCAACTCCCTCAGCTTCTACATATAGCATATTATTTGCTGCATGTCCAAGCATTCGTGAACAAATTCGACATTATTATAATGATATCATTGCTTTTGTGATGAAGACATAATTGCTAACTGCATTAATGTATGCTCACACTGCCACAAATTTCTACAAACTTTGAAAGAAAAATAAAAAAACATCTTATGGATGTATATCACTTTTAAAAGTTAAATCCCTTATTTCTGGATATTTTTAACATCTCAAGGTACATTACATATGTAATACACAAAAAACATGAACATATTTCACATTTGGCCTTTAAAAATGCTGCTACATAACCTAAACTAAAGAACAATATACACACACAATTACATAACTGACATTAAAATAGTCAAGATACTTTGTACATCTCTAGACACTGTACAATATGAATGACAAAATCAAATGTACAGAAACAAAAATTTCATCAACAAAATGGATTCAGTAAATATTAGGAAGGGTTAGTAAAACTGCATAATGTTTTAAGGGAATTCTGATTAAGACAGGACCTGAAAACAGAAGCAATCATGTTGACCGCATTCCCAACAACACATTACTCACTTCAACATAGGTGTGCCGAATAGCAAATTCACACAGTAATGTCCACAGAATAATAGAGAATGTCAATCCAAAATCTCCTAGAGTCCGGCGTACCTAAACACAACTTTAACAAGTTAATCATAAATACAAAAAAAATGATGCCCGAAAGCAGCAATGTAACATATAAAAATATATAGCTATAATAGTAATTTAACATTGTTCTTAAGCTTAACTTAAGAAATTCACAACCAATTCCATAAAGAAACAAACAAAATCCACGTCATTACAAGTTCTTAAATTATCAAGGCATCCATTTTTAAATTTTGGCTTCTAAAGCAATTTTGCTTTCAAAGTAAGTTTAAGTGTAAAAATTCTAAAGCATTAAAATAATCAAAATTGTGTAAACTTTTAACCACATGACATCTTTTCCCTCTTTACAGCTACCTGCATACGTAAATATATCCATATATTGCCATGTCCTGAACTCTACTGAGAACATCAATTATTAACCGCACAGAGATTTGCTCTAGTGAAGAAAATAAATTTCACGATAAACTTCAATCCTATGTACCTTCAAGCAATTTTATTTTTAGTAAAAATCAATTAAGATGGATGACTTGACAAGCATGTGTCAAGCTGAATATCTAGAAATACTAACATTCCTATAAAATACATTGATGCAATATTTCATAAATAGAGTTTCTTTTATTCCACATACACAGCAGAATTCACACATCTTTTGTATTTTGAAAGTGCAGTTACTATATCAAATCCTAGAATTAAGGTAAACGAATGTGTAAGTGGAGAGATGGAAGGATGCTACCGAACGAACTAAGAAATTTTAATACCTTGTTAATCATAAAATTAAAATTGATCACCAATACAGTTATACAAAAGAACAAAAGTATACAATATTCAGTTAACTAATAATATATAGTTAGATACAGCTAAATATGAATAGTCGGTGCTAGTACCGAATGACATTTGCCAAGTCGGAGTACATACTAAAATCTAGCCAAACGTTGTACATAAAAGATTCCAAAAAAGTAATGTAAGCCTGAAATTTAATGTACTCCATTAAGCAAGAATGCAAAAAATAATGTGTGATTGAATTTTAGAAAAAGTTATTATGAACCATTATTGTTATAGTCTTTACATTATTTAATTGAAGTATACGCACCGTTCGACCAAGAAATATGGAATTTCGAAACTTCTTCATAAAAGTTGCAACTAGAAATGTTCCAAACATGAAAATTGTGCTTAACAGAGCTGTATTTGGTTCAGATGTTGGTTCACTGTGATATTTTTCCTCTTTGACTGGAGTAGAACCATTTGCATAATGTGAAACACTAGCATGATGCTTTGAATCATAGTTGCCTGACATGTTGTAATGATCTTCTTCACAATAGTCATCCAGAAGAGGATGATGATGATATATCTGAATGAATGATAAAAATTACAATACTATGATTTTTACTCTTAATTATAACTCTCGTAAACAGGATTCAAATTTTCTTGAAAAATCATCTACAAAACAGCTAATTCATTATGTACCTTAATATCCTCAGAAGACACAACATTACATACAAAGGAATCATTTCCATGTTTAATAACTTGAAAGGAGTCAAACTAAAAATTAATCTAAACTGAAAGGTAATAAATAATTAATTTAAAGTGCAGCTCTTAATGTGACTTTAAACAGAATGCTTTTTTAAACTAATATTGTTAATCAAAACTTTTCAGTGCTTTTATTCCATCATAAAAATAGCAAATAAGTTGCAACTTAAAATGGTGTTAGTTAAATCAGTGTTTGGAACATCTACTTTTTTCTCATCTACTTTTAATCAACATCTACTTTTGCACTATCTACGTGTATGTATCATCTACTTCCTTTGGCTTCTACCTGTATCTACATCTACTGTGGAAACGTCTACTGACATCTAATTAAATAAATAAAGACAACAGGGAGTAAATTATTAATCTACTCCGTTAGTTTCTTCATTTTGCAATGTAAAATTTTATCAATTTTGTGGCTGATTATGCCACCGCATATGTAAAGATATCTACGACACTGCGTACATGTAATTTCAGAATGCACGGCCACATTTTCTGTACAATTAGATAAATCATGGCATCTTGCAGTTGGTAAGGGTGATATTCTAAGTTTTATTATTACAAGCTATTTAATAAACTATTACAACTTTTCGCCGCTGTTCATTTCCATGTGTTCCTATCATTTTTCCAAATTTTTGTTTGTTTCGTTCCTGTATTATAACAAATGTCTAAAATTCCACTTATTCTGTTAGTGTACTGAATAGCAGTCATACTTGTATTTTGTTCGTGTGTTGTGTACCAAGCACTGAGTTAAATACCTCGTGTAATTTCTCAAAACACATCAAAATAAAGACAATGGAGATGAGCACTTCAAAGATATCCTCCATAAACCGAGTGAAATAACGAATATACGAGCTGCCATCCAGTGCTACCACAATTATGGTAAGAACACTGATCCAAAAACCAACCCACCATCGAAAAGCCATGAACTCGATACCCTGACCATGACAGAACTGAAAAACACAATTTCAACTGACAACACATTGGTTTCTGTTCCTTCAATAATAATTCTGGTAAATGAAGACACACATAATCACTGTTGCACTGTTACATTACAGAAAAACTTCACCAAACAAAAGAAAGCATTATATTAAGTGACACTCCATTAAAATTATAACATTAACATATGTGACAAAATATAACATTAACAAATTGAAATAATCATTAAAGAAACAAAAAATTCATTATTACTCTTTCGGTATAAAAATTTTTAACAATTCAAATGAATAGCCATGTGTTAATGACAATAGTAAATACCTCATAAAGACTGTATTCAAATACAAGAACAGGACCTGAAGCACCTAAAATGAGTAGAGGTTGCCCCGCAAACAGACTCTGCACAATGTTATTCATTCCTGTGGCTAGAAGTGTCTCCGATACTCCCATCCATCGCTTTGTCTTATCGCCTTTGAAAAAATTTTGTAAAACAATGTACAGTCTGCTTTATAAAAACTTTCAATCGTTTCAATTGAGATTCAGATCTAAGTTACCTTAAATCAGTCAGCCAGTCAAAAAACTGTGTAAATAAATTTAAAGACTTGCTGTACTAGAAGATTCTTATATACATCTCTTTTCCAAATTTATCTAAAATCAATTTAATTCTTTTACTGTTTTACATTACATATGTTAAAATGTATAGAAAAAAGCACTTACTCAACACTCCTCCAAATGTCATTGCTGGAGCTAAAGTGGCAAAATAAATAAAAATGATAGTAAGAAGGCACTGGAAGTTGAGCGCATCTAAAATGTCATTTTTGTAGTAAGGAAATCGCCGTTTGATATCCCTAATCATTCCACCGAATGGTTTGCCAGTTCTCCTGAGTGGATTCTGGTATTCTTTCTCAGCTTTTTCTTTTAGTAAACCTAAAAATATATAGATTTATCGCAAACTGAATTGAAAGTTTGACAAAGGTAGCATTTTACAAACAAACTTTTGTATTACTAGATTAATGCTGTCAAATTGTTAAAATCTTTGATACAACCTCAGTTGTATAAAACTGTGTGTGATAACTAAACAATTCAATAGAAAATGCAGTTAAGCAACTCACTAATAAATTTCTAAAATCCAAACATAACTAATAAACTTATGGATGCTGTTATATTAACCAACTATTAAAAGCAGTTATTCTCATGAAATAGACAACACGATCTGCTAATAAGCAAGTGCCATAAAATCAGCTGAAAAATAAACCAAACCATTTAATCTACAAGAACAAAAAATGCAATTTTATTACATGTATTGTATTATTATCTACCTTAGTTAGGTTCAAGTATTAAGTAACACAAAAATAACTATAAATTTTTTTTACATAAATTACAATGATACTGAAGTACAAAAATACCCCAGATATCAAACTGATAAAGGGAGATTAAAATTTTGATTTTATTCTACCAATTTGCAGTACTATTTAGTTTATAAAAAAACTAACAAAAATTAGTTGTTCAAACTCTTCTAAATAGCAAAAAAAATCAAAAAACATTGGGACATACTTTTTTGGTCTTGCAATCTCGCTCCGCCCATTTTGCGATGGCGAAGTTTTCGAGCCTGGTGTTTTTCAGCCTGAGTCTTTTTCATATCTTTTATTCCAAGCAGAATTTTTGTATCCCAGGGTCCACGTGGTAACACCAAAGCTTCATCTAAAAACTCATTAATAGCCGTCAATATCCCTTTGTTATCATTTACTCTATATACAACTTCAACAAATTCCTAAAAAAAGCAAAAATTGCGTGACATAAGTTACCCAACTTACTTCAGTCAAAACAGTTAGTCGAAAACCTCCCAATAGCAACATAAAAATGAATTCATTCATTTGTATAAGAATAATGCTGAATTAACAGAGAAAGAAGTTTGAAAATATTCGTGATTGCACAAATTTCTTAAATGTGTGAAAAAACAGTTTAAATATACAGAGACTTTATGGAATATAGCTCTGGAGGCGTAGACATGTCAAAAAAAATTCTGGCACAATATACAAAGCAGCCTGCGAGACAGTAAAATTCAATAGTCCAAATTTCCTATCGACACTTGGGATGCATCTATCTTTTGCAATAATTGTTACCAAAGTATTTTTGGGTTACTCGCTTGCGGTATAACTTTATAAACGGATTTATTTTGCAGTGAAACAGGATTCATTCTCATTCTCGTTGTTCTAATTTAAATGTAGAAATTTTCAACTAAGAACTTGCATATAGCCCAATGGATTGACACTTAGCAAAAAATAAATGTAAGCATAAATTGAACATGCAAAATGTAATTACAAATATTCCTGATAATACATTTCTGAAATCACCACATTCAAAAATACTTTGACACACAACCACTCAGGAAGCCATCCGGTGAACTGCCATTGACATACAAAGCTTCTACTCTTAATCCTTAAAATAAAGGTACCTGCCTGCCTACAAAGGCAATTTTAGTACCTGCATGGCACAAACACAGGCACAGGGTCTTGTGGCTAGGGGTCAGGCAAACAAGCTTGTACAGTATCACATAGGAGTTAACTTACGAACCTCACAAAGAGTTGTACAGAAAAGTTTCTTTGAACAGCATCACTTCTTTTTTGTAAGTCGCATAATGTAAATTTACTTTTGTGCATGACAAAGTTGTTTGCATTTTCAATTTACTATAATACTTTTGGAAAATTAAATTTTTGTTCAGCCAGCTGTTGTAACATTTCATATAACCAATTTCATTAGACAAAGCATCTACTTTGTATGCGATGAGATAATTATAATATCATTACATTACATTACATGTTGCACGGAATTGTTTTCTAATTTTTTGAAAAAAATATAAATGATAGCTACATTATGAGAAGTTTAAATAACGAATACAGAAACAGTTGGCGATCAACAACTAAAACTTTATGATTTGTCAAAACGGGAAATGCTCTGCTCAAATCCAAGACCTTGTGGCTAAAAGTCTCAATCCCGGGATCCTAGAAAAATTATCAATGCCGGGGCTAGAACACTCGATCCCAGGATCCAGGAATTCATGCATAAAAATTACAACAGTTCACAACAGACATAATTTGTTACTTCATTCGTATGAAACATTATGCTACCACTTCAAACTGATCTGAGTTAGTGAAAAGTTGCAGATTTTACTTGCTTGAACTCTGAAATAGTAATGGGTTATGTATTACGTCTGAATCGGAAGTGATCTCTGAGATTCACTCAGAATATATGAATGTTTTAAAAATACTAGAATTTGGCAGCACTTTTAAGAAGTGATCATTCAGCTTCAGTTACAGTAGCCTACTTGTTTTGGCTAGAGCAACTTAAATTGGTATTTGAATAATTACTAATATTAATAATAATAATAATAATACTAACAGTTGTAAGTAATTTCGTATGTATTGGCAAACTGTTCCCGGTTTTTCACATTATTGATAATGTTGCATCTCAGCATTTATGTCTCCATCTCATAGCAGTCCCTATTTCATAGCTGAATGCAACCTCTTCAAAGACTTTTAAACCATATATCGATTTTCACCATGTTTAAGTAGTTGATGATTGAATTCAAGATTGACAATTTTATGTAACACATTTTTTTGATCCCGGGATGCTCAATTCTTCTACAATACAATATCGTTAAAATTAACAAGGAAAGGTTAATTTTAACATATTTTCTACCATTTTTTCTAACTGAAGTGTAACCCTCCCCTAGATAGTTTTTTTCGACTATATTGCATCTGATGATTAGTTTCTTACTAACATTCAGAATTGCAATGGTGCACTATCCACATGTTAAACGTAAAACAAAATGGAATGTACCTGATCGGCAAGCAAAGTTCCTAAAGCACGACCAATTTCGTGGTAATCCAACTCTGAATCACGAGGGCCAACCAATATGAAGAAAAATCTCACTGGTAGAGGTACTTCAGTTAACTGTTGCATTACGACGCCTGTAAAGACATAAACAATTATAAAACATTTTTAGTAACAGCTTTAAAAGATGTAACCTCAATAAACAATACCAGAGATTTTTGAATTCCCAGTAACACGGATATTGTATTTT
Organism: Tubiluchus corallicola; assembly: GCA_030141605.1. NCBI lineage: Eukaryota > Metazoa > Priapulida > Priapulimorpha > Priapulimorphida > Tubiluchidae > Tubiluchus > Tubiluchus corallicola. Next base: position 1,363,884 of record JAQGDQ010000006.1, on the reverse strand, counting down.
CTGACACTACTCGATAAACAATAAATAAGGTTTATATTGTTCAGTTCTTCTCACAACTAAAACGGTAGCGCCATCTGGTGTCATTATTGTACATTAGTATAAATAACCTTACATAATGATTTTAGATATCTGCTAATATAGCAGATAGCACATAGCAAATACTAACTCTCCGAACAAATAATTATTTTTTCACTTAGAATATCCTTAATAAAGACAAAAAACTAATGATTTAATTTCAGATTTTCAATACACATAATGATAAAAAAACAAAGAAAAAGAGCAAAAATTAGAGAAATCTTGTACAAGCATTACCTGAAAAAACTCACTGTTTTCTTGCATTTAGGCAATGATACATCTATAGATATCTCTGAATAATCGAATTTATATAACAAATAAAAGTTTATTACAGTGTGATCATGTTCAACAAAACTATAGCGCTCGGTATAAGGCAAGATATAAACCAATTTTATAAAAAGAGCCACTCTAGTAACATATTGTTGCATATGTGGACAATAAAAAATGTGACATATCACAATAAAAACTGCATATTTCAAGGTACTTATCACAATACTACAGATGTTCTGAACAATATTGTTTACAAGAAAAAAACATGCAAAAACTTTTTGTTTCATTGAACTTTCATAATAAGAAACAAATTGTACCATACTAAGTGAAGAAAAATGCTATAAAAACAAAATTAATTAATGGATTGAAGTTACCTTCGGCCATTCGTATAAAGGCCACAGCTGGTTGACTTAGAATGTCGGTAGTTCCGATTAGTACAGCAGCAGCTTCGGAATCAGGAGGAATACGAACTAAGATGTCAGCCACTGCAGACCTTATCTCAGACCTTACTGTAGTATGTGGTGGTGTATATGTGGCTAAAGGGGTACTGCCATCTTCAATAGAATTTTTACTACTACCTCTTTTAATTTTCTAAACAAAAGCAAAAAACCTATCAATACAAAAAAACAGTGCTTCATCAAATCATTTTGCAACTTTAAAGTTGGTATCTTTGAGTGAAAACTGATCATTTCACATGACCCAGGTTTAGAAACCCAGCAGTAATAATTAACATCGAATTAAAATCATTCCTCACCTAATGCTTGAACTGCTTGTTGCTTGTATAAAAAAATCTATTGGCGAAAGCTGTGGCTAAGGATTCCGAACTTCTAAAAACTTGCAATTTGCGCAATTTTGTTTACAAATTCTTTGAAAAAATATCAAGAAATTTGATCAAGTTAACTTGGCAAGAAGTACTGAATGAGTATTTTTGGCATTTAGCAGCTCTTACAGATCCACAAAAGTGTTAACTGCAACTGTAGGAAATTATCTACAGTAAAAAACAGCACTACTTGTTTAAAAAATATGATGCACCTTCTTTTTTTGGACAAAGTGTTAATCAAAATTATCGATCTAACATTTTACTTTGTAAAAATATTTCTTACTATACCATTTCGAGATCCATCACTGTAAAACTTTTTGAACAAGGCAAAGGAAAGCATCCAAAAACACAAAAAACATTCACTAGAAGGCTCTGGTCCAGAAGTGCAAAAAACCTATCTCCATAAACAGGAAATATAACAAACAATCGACAACAGGCACAAACACCATTCAAAAATCATGCAAAAATGTAAACAAAAACATTTTACCATCAAATCCTACTAAGTATGTCATGTCAAAAACTCAAAAAAAGTTATTTGTTATTTCTACAGAACAACCAAAAAACCCTATTCTATCATATTGTAACATTTAGCATTAAGCATAGTAGCATACCGGCACTGACAAATGGTCAGATCTTTTAGCATCGCCATTCACATTTGAGTCATTGACTTTTACATCTTTAGCATTAGAACTTAACCTGTAAAAAAACAAAGTTACAATGGATATCTTTAGCTAATAGTATAAACCTTTTCCAGAACCCTGCATCCTATCACAACCTCAAGAAGAACATAATCACATGTTATACTATTAAATATCATTATCGTTCGCATTTATTAATTTTAACTTACTTTTCAACAAATTATTGAACAATGAGTGATTGTTTCATTAATTAATTAATGTGATGGTTGCACCTGTTCCTCAGTGACCAGTATTGCAATGCAATAGGTAGCTAAGGAGAACCCACGCAAAATGAATAGTGACACGCTTTCGGGCAGTATATACTGTACACAAGTGTACAGCATGGAACAACGCACATTTTCATTTTCCCGGAAAATCAAGCACATTTAGAATGGGAAAACCCAGTTTCACATTTCTTAACAAAATGATGTAATGAGAGACAGAGAAAACAAGACCTACTTACATACTTTTCATGAAAACAGTATTTATTAAAAATAGTACTTGAACTAGCCGCGACCCCACAAAAACTGCTTCGCGACTCCAAAGTTGGTAATCCATGGCATAAACCATGACCCATATAAATTTAAATTAAATTACTGAATTAATGAAGTTTAATGAGGACATTACTGAAAAGTAATTTTTGCTCATTAGAATATTCAGTGCATACTAAATAAAACTTATTCCAATGAAGCAAATTTCAAATTGATAATATTTAGGATCATATATTCTCATTAGTTTACAGCAGCTAAAAGCAGTAAAAATTGTTAACTTGTAAATCATCCACACTAGAACACATCACAGTTGCATATTTTAGCAAAATAAAAAAATAATTGAATTTAATAGTTAATGAAATTCTCACGTTTTCATTAAGCTAACAAGTTATGGAGAGATTTAAAGTTTAATAAACAAAAAAAAATTGGCACTACAATATTAACAAGGTGGGTATCTGAATGGACTAGCATGTATGCTTTGCAGCTGATGTTAAGCAGTGTTAAGGCTGATCAGTGTAGGATAAATGACTGCATTTGACACTCTCTTTGGGTAGTTTAATAGCCATACCGCTTCTGGCTGTTTACCTTGTACATGTAGAGGGAGAAGTATATACGTCTAAATGTGGCTAATGTAGCTTTGCCAGTTCAGTGGCTCATTTTAGGAGCTTAGCCTTAAGCTAGGCTACAGTCTTGTACAAATACCAAAGTTGTGTGGGCCCGTCAATGAATAAACGATTCCAGCTTGCAATGTGACAAATTATATAAAAAAATAGTCTTTCGAATTCTCTTAAGATGTTGAATATTGATGAAACTCTGTTCTGAATGCAAATGCAATGGACCTTCAGTGGTTAGCTACGAGCTCTGCTTCAGTATCACCACTATGGCATCAATGTTCATCTTCCTGATCATCATCATCATTATCGTAAATAAATGGACATTTTTCATTATTATTTCAGACAACCGTATAATATGCCCTCTCTTGCAGCACATTAAAACAAATAAAGGCTTTTAAAAGTAAAAAACACTATTATAAAATCAACACTTTCTTACCTACGAATTCGACTTAAAAGTGCAAAGGAATTCTGTCGCAGATATCCTAAACCTTTATGGCCTACCCGCCTGAAAAAAATAAATTTTAAGAAAGGTAATGCAATTTACAAAGCAATAATATATTACTTTCGGGCACACATTTTAAAATGATTTTCAGAGATTGTGCCACACTGTGTTAAGATCTTTAAATAGGCAATTTCCAATGCAACCCATACTGAAATACAAAGGATTTTGTGCAAGTCAGGGAAATGTAGTAATTAGCTGTTGATGTAATTTCAAGTACCGTATGCAGGAACATGGAGCCAGATTACGTGTAACATGAACCGTTCTTATTTCTTTGCTAACATTTTGGCAAAAATAGCCTATTGCAATGATCTTTGGGAATAATTTTTTCCAGTATTTCACTGTGGTTAGAACAGTCTAGGTATCACAAATCAGTGTAAGTCTCACAATAAGTAATCCTGCTAATTTTTGGTTGTGTACAATTGGTCCATCAATAAATTTATGGCAGTTACAATATTATGTACAATTTCAAGGAACATTAATTAAGCTTCGAAATACAGTAGGTGCCATTTAATAGACTCACTTTGGGATGGCAGTGTTTTGACCCAGTTAACCGACTGATTCAATTAGCCGACGTAATGTAACCTATTGCAACTATACAAGTATGAGCCATAGCTCACCACCTTAGTATGCATTGCAAAGGCTTTAAATGAATTTTAGAAATGAATTAATTTCAAAATTCGTAAGTGCAATTACTTAAGAATATAAATTTATATAAGTGAATTAATAAAAAAATAAAATCAAAAATCACACAAATCTGATTATTACCATTAAAAATTACAAAAATTACAAGATTGGATGCTTCGTTTCTTCACGAAAAAGTTGGTTTATGAAATTCTTATAGTGATAAAAACATTGAAAATCTGTTGCTGTACATATTCACTCAAAATGCTTAGTCACCCAGAGATTGAGCTGCAGTTAATGGTGACCTTGTTTCCCCTGTGAAAAACAGGGGAACTTCAAAAGCAAAGTGAATAAATGCTGCTTAACTTCCAAAAACAACAAGGTCAATTGCAGCGGACAAGTGGATGACAGATTCAGAGCAAAAACCACTACGCTATAATATTAGCGCATATGATAAACGTACTGTACCTGCTTACAAACAAAGCTGTACTTGAAATGATTGTTTCTACAATTGATGTAAATATGATATAAAAGCAGCAAAAGCTCTTTGGGCACACACAAGTGTCTTATTTTAAGTACGTAAAGGAAAAATATTAAGTCAATTATGCAGAGATATTTGTGTCAAGTACCAGTGAATGTATCAATTACAGTTTATATAGATTTGAATAGAAGCGGCCCATACCAGACATTTTTGAGTCACTTAGGTGACCAATTATATTAGCCACAAGTCTAATAAACAGCGCCACATGTTATAATAACAGTTTATGTCTTAAAATTGACTGTTACAGCTGTTTATGGGCTAGAAACTACATAAATAAGTAGCTTTAAGTTTGCAGACAATGACAGTTACAGCTGTCTATGGGCTATAAACTACATAAATAAGTAGTTTTTAGTTTGTAGACAATAAGCTATGTGTGAATTAAACATGAAGCAGCTGATTATTATTTAACATATTGTTGTCAACAAAAAGAGGCATAATACCTGTGAGGCAAAAGCAGTAGCTGTGTTAATTCTGACATGTCATCAGTTTTTATGTGATCAGCTATTCGCAATCGTTCGACAGCGGTCGACAAGACATCAAACAACGTGACCTTTTCCAGATCAAATATCATACAGCCTATCAGAAAAAGCTCATAGTTTTTACTAAACATTCATTAACATTCGTTGATTGCACATGAAAAGTATGCTAAAAAACTGAACACACTGCAGTTAGCAAAAGCGATGTCATTTAAATGGAATGAAGAATGTTCAATCGTGAAAGCATGAATCAGAGTAAAAACAACAAAATGACTGCATGTAAAGAACTGTCAAAGCTTCAAAAGGATACAAGTGTTGTTACTGGAGAATGCTAACAATGCAGAACATTTTAATGCAAGGCACAACATTGGGAAAATATCTAATTTCCATTTTCTTAGGCTTACAGGTTTCTCACTTTATGGATTTTTGTTCTAAACAGCTAGCAGATAACTTGATACAAGCATGTTGGTAAAGAAGCACTTAGTAATAGCAGTGTTACAAGTGATTTTTGCCAACTAGTAATAATGTTTTTACTGAGATACAAAACAACCAAATAATATGTCAACAAAATTTCACGTGCAAATTTTCAGGATTTTTGTATTATTTTCCGTACCACTTTCTATACACTTTCGAAGTTTCAGTAAACTGTGAAAAGACAATGTAGCAACATGCGGTTTTCCCCATCTATCAGATCCCTCCTGAAGAGTTTCCTCGAATTTAATCCAGCGAGCCGTTTCCTGCCACAGTAATCTACGATTCCAAGTTTTTAGCTCATCCATTTGAACAAACAGCTAAAAGCAAGAAGCGTAGGGTAATGGCAAAAACAAAAAACAAAACCATTTCTATGTGATCTTAACTAAAATTTAATCTTCCTTAAAGTTTATCATATCTAGTATATAGTTATCTAAAGTTGTGCATAAATATTAATACCATTTAACTATATAAAATATCCTAAACAAAATATTCAGAAAACCACTCATTTATAAAAATCTTAAAATTTGATGAAATTTTGGATAACAAGCAGACTTATCCCTTTGCACATTAATATTATCTGCTCGGTATGGAATATATAGTTTGATTAAACAAAGACCTTTTATATTCAGCATAAACAGTTAGTGCTGACAAGGCAAGTCTTTAACCAAGATATAATCAAAACGCATATGAGCTATCAAGACTAAACTGATAGACAAGTGCCGATATTTGATCAAGGTAAAAAGCTTCATCTATTGGAGATAGGTCAGTTATATTAAATGGATACAATACAAAAATTTAAAAAGTCACTAATAAAGTAGCAAGGGAGAGAACAATGTTACTAAAAAGTTCTTTAGGTCAGACTAATTTTGATTAATTTTTTCTCTATGAAAAATAAAGGGACTTGTGTCAGCAGACCCTTGAATACAAATTACTATATTAACAAAATAATATTCACAGAACTTTTTAGCAACAAAAATTAAAAAAATTGCAGTAAATTTTTTTTATAGAACTTGTGCTGTTAAAGTCAAGCAATTCTCCATAATTCTTATAGTTAATCGTTTCCTCTAGGGTGTAGCTATATAATTCTGATAATAATATCACTGCTTATTTTTGAAAGTAATAATAAGTAATATAGTAGTAATAACAAGCTCCACGTATGCTTATTACTTACATGATGAGGTGTGTGATCAAACATCTTTTTTACGGCACTAGTAACAGGCATGGAACCCTTTCGTATATCACCCGGATGTCGAACAACACGCAAGCGATGATGGGCAATGCTGGTTGGCATAGATCGCTTTCTGCGAGTGCTTCTTCTGGCTTCAAACCTATGATATGCAAAATCTGAAACACAGTAAGTGACTGAAACATTAGCTAGAATAAATTTACAAAACCATGGCAAAAAGCAAATACAAATCTCAATTTAAATGTGCTGAAACATCAAAGCATGACTGTTGTCAAACTGAGTGACAAATCAATTCAAAAGTGATGTGCCAGTTTAAACATTATGGAAAATTATGATGAAATTAAGCATTGGTGACTCAGTTAATGTTCGAATGAGCAACTAATTCACATATTGTATCACTTATTAACAGCTACACACTTTTATTACAAAACAGCACTTTGTACGCTGCCCACTAGTTGCCCAGTACATACCAGACTTCAGTATTGAATATGCCATAATATTAGATATTTTGAAGTATTTGTAAAAGAAGCAAACCATTTTATCATTTTAGGAAACACAAACCTGAATCATCTTTCAATGTGCTATCAGCTGCGTGTGACTTATTGCTCATATCCAAAGCACTGCAAGCTTCGACAATGTCTTCGGGCTCCTTTGCACTGTAAATTTAATTGTATTACATACTTTTTCGTTCAACTAACTCTTTTAACAGACATAAGTATTGGTGCCAGAAAGATTCGTTAAATAACAACTGCGCTGCTTCAATGAAGTGTTCTATTACTTAAAAGAACATTACTTTCATAAAAGCTGAAAAATGTTCTGGCACCGGACACAAGTTGTATAAATCAATGTCAAAAATGCATAAAATAAGTACCAAAATCATTGACTTAAACTAACATTTGTTAATGAATAATTACATAAAGTTTATCTATCATGAAGATGTTTGTGGTGCCTATGCATTTTACATCCACAAGGAAAAAATAATTTGTAATCTAATGTATAAAACTAAAAATAAAATGATTTACTCATTGAGAGAATCATGCTGTTTCGTATCCTGCAATAATTCTACTTCTTCAGTGGATTCTTCCACAGTTGGCTCCTCAAATGCTAGGAAGAGCAAAGAGAAAGAGAGAGAGAGAGGTTAAATTTTTAATGTGATGAATTAATTAATTTTACTCTTAATTCTGTCATTTATCGTGTTTCAAGATTTTTTAAAGAATTACAAAAAAAATCACCATGTTATTACACCACTGCATAAACCAATAGCAAACAACTGACACAATTAAAAGGAGCCGCTAAGATCAGACACATTTCCAAGCTTTCAGGATAGTACTGTACTGAGATTTGATGTAAAAGCTGCAACTAAAACGAATATGTTTAAAATAGTGTTAACTGTAAATATTAATAAGTATGTAAGTCAATTGCAGTAATAGTTAAAGTGAGAAATAACTTAGAACGCACTTACTTAACGAAAATGACACATTTCCTGATCTTCCTTTATCTGCAATATTTCACAATGTCATTACTCTCACAGAATAAGAAAACAAAAATATGGCATGAAAGTAATTATCAAGGTTCGTCAAAGATTTTGATAAGCAAAATGTTTAAAACAAGCAATGGCAATAACAGAATTACCAATCATTTGATCTACATATGTAATGTTAGAAGATAGTTACCTTTTTCCAAATTATGGTCACCTGTATCTTCGATCTAAAACACAAGATTAAACAAACAGTCTGATTATAGGGATTATTAAATTTTCTAGGTACAGTTAAAAAACTAAAAAAAAACAATTATAATGCTTCGCGTTTAGTTTAGCATTGTAACCTTAAGTGATCTCGAAAATAACTTAGATTGCTTAAAGAAATTAACTTTATGATCAAAAAAATTTGTACATAGGCAAAAAAGAACTAAAGAAAACCAATTATAATGCTTTGTATCTTGTTTGCCATTACAGTATTAAGTAAAATATGAACAGAGTAAGAAAAGAATTGCAAATATTTTAATCAATTAACATTTCTTTCACAGTTGCAACATAGTGGCCTGTAGTACTGAATGCAGGGCCAATTTTACGCCTATAGGCCGATTTATTCAAATCGGGCCTGTGCCACGAGGGGGCTCCACGCACATGCTTGAGATGAGGGCGCTATGATGAATTAATGAGTGTACAATGTGTACGAAGTTTCTTGATACTGTGAAGGCAACAAAACTATTCAGTCTGTCCTCGTATATCTACGTTTAAATGTGTTTCTGCTGATCGTCTGTTTATTCTTTGTAATTTCAGTTTATTGTCATCATTCACCTTTTTAATAAAAGGTAATTGGCAAGTCCTATATGCATTAATTAGATTGTCACTGGATCTTAATTTTACTAACTTGTGGATTTTATTCAAATCCTCAACACAGATTAAAACATATCTATGACTATTGGGGTCAAACAATTTCACAAGGGTGACTAAATAATTTGGTGATGCTATCTATAGAAAATGGCATTACAAAAACTGTTGACTTTGAAATGATTTTGAAGGATTTCTCAGACAAAAAGCCAGGAAAGACCTATGCACAAATAGCGTATCAGTTATTATCTTGACTTATAATAAAACATTGAAGCTTTCAATTTTTAGTATATCTTTGTGGATAATGATAGGGCCTCAAGCTCTCAACACTTTTACGCTCAGACTGGCATACTACACGAGCATAAAACATCAATCTTCAGCTTTTGTAGGCTAGAGGGCCCTGCTAACAATTTTCTAATTGGGTTCTGCACTTCCAAGCACCGGCCCTGACTGAATACCTAGCGACTTGTGCAATATTTATACAATTCAGCATATATTTCTGGTAAACAATACAAATCTCACAAACTCACAATGCTAAAATTGACAAAATAATTTAAATGTAACCTAAATTGTTCTGTTTGTTTGTCACAGCATTTAGGGTGTCGATGTTTTTATACTTTAAAAATATCGACTGCTTACCAAGTTTTTGGTTTGAAGTTGACGTAAGAAAGTAAATTCTGGAGCACTTCCACGAGTTGAAAGTCTCAATTTATTTATCTCTTGATCAAGAACATCAGCATCACTGTGTGATGATGACATGTTTGGCATGTTTTGTTGAGAAACTCTGGGTATCGCAGTCTTGCGCTTAGGCTTTCTGATCCTTACTGTCTCCTTGCTCTCCTATCCAAAAATAACATAACTTACTTCTAAAGCACATAAACAACAGCTCATCAAACAAAAAAGCAGTAGCTAATAATATTAACATAACCTTTTAGCCAAAAAAAAGATTAATTTGTTCAAATCTAATGGATTGCCATAAAACATACTTCACAAATGATGGAAAAAAACCAGGAGCAATAGAATTTAAAAACAGAACCTTTTGATTATAACTTGTATATTAGCATTCTTATATTAAAACACAAAATGCATTTTGAAACACAGAAGCTCACATTAAACAGAAACCATTATGTAAATTAAAATGTCAACTCCGAATAGATACTCACATCAACATTTTCAACAAAAATTTGTGGAGTCACTGAAGAGTCACTTATTGGATTTGCCTTTTCATCATTTTGTTGTGGTTCTACATACTTATGATGATGATGATGATGTCTGCGCTTACTACCACCAGCTCTTCTTAACGAGCGATGTACATGTGGAAATAGATCCCTGTTCCGAGCTATATAAAAGAAATACAAAAGGAAATAGTTTTACTAACACATAACATGATGCAGGTAATACTGTCGAGCAGAAACATAATACGATTTGTATACTTTTTTGGAATAACACCGCCAAAAAATATTTTCCAAAATCACTTACAGCTCCTTTGAGCAAAATTCAAATAATTGGGTTCAGGATCAACTAGGTTTAAGCAAATTTCCATTTTAAACAGTATATATTTAGCAGCATTTTGGGATAAGGAACGTCACAATCCAGAACTTTTCTCAAATCCTTAACATTAAGTTCCGTCTCAAAACGGGTCCAAGCCTGTCATATCATGCCAATCCCGAACTTTAAAAGCTTATAGTACAGTAGTCACCACTTAATAGACTCACTTTGGGACAGACGAGTTTTGACCCAATTAACCAATTGAACCTATTAAACAATGGGTGTAGTATTACTGCCTTAGAAGTATGAGTCATCAGCTTATTATGCACTGCAAAGGTTTTCAATCAATTTTAGAAACGAAGTAATGCCTAAATTCCTTTGTGCAGTTAAAAATTAGAAAAAAAAATATTTCAAAATATTTATATAAGTGAATTAACAATAAATTAAAAAGTATACTTTTCTAAATCGCACAAGTCTGTTTATTTGCAAAATTACAAAAATTCCTTCAAAGTTGGCTGCTTCATTTTTTTGCGAAGAAGTTGGCTCGCAAAGTTCTCATAATTACAAAAGCGTTGAAAATCTGTTGCTGTGTGATGCATGTGGCCTGAATGGCCAAATCAATTTCCCGCCCAGGTCTCACACTCGCTGTGCTCATACCAGGTGGAGCAGATGGTAACAGGCTCATCTCTTGCAACATAGTGGGAATTGAATCACAAGTGAATTGGGCGTGACTTAAACGGTTCTGAATTGTCTGCTCACTTACGTGTTCCATGACATAGCCAGTAAATGTAAAGCATTCATGCTACTAGTTTTTTTGGCACTAAGTCGTTTGCACTTAATTGATCAGTCACAAGGAATACTGGCTGATTACTGTACCTGCATCTTTGACTATTAACTCATTAAGCTTGAAAACGTGATTTGCAATGAGAGCATCAAAAGGAAATCGCTAAACAAGTGATTAAATGTTTAACTTCCAAAAATTCTTTGGGTAACACTGGGCGAGCGGGTAACAGATTCAAAGCAAAACCTCTATGCTAGCACATTAGCACATGATATACATACCTGTTTACAAACAAAACAGTACTTAACATGATCATTTCTACATATATAATGCACAAAAAGGAAGTAAAGATGACACAGTACGTGAAAGAAAAATATTGAGTCAATTAATCGAAGTTATTTGAGTCAATTATCGATAGTTTTTATATATATTTGAATAGATGCGGCCTGTTCCAGGCGTTTTTGAGTCAATTAAGGGATTGAGTCTATTAACCATTAGTCTATTAAGCGGCGACTACTGTATTTGAAAAAACAAGGTTTAATTCAGATTTTCAAATCACCTAGAAAAAATGAACCATCTAACAAGTAATTCATCCTTTAAACATGACAGCATATTTTATTAAATGTAGTGACTGTCAACCGTTATTTTCTAAAACGTCTTGTAAGTGTAGATAGTACAGCAAATACTGAAAGAGAGCATTCAGCCATGTAAGTGTGATTATTTTATTCTGGTGGGGGTGATTTGCAAATAATGTTGGAACAATTTGCGAAAAATATCAAAAGAATGACATCTTATCACAAAAAACCATTTTGCTTTTTAGTCTCACTTCTACTAGCGTTATTATCTTTCCTACCTAAAATTTATATTATAATCAATGTGTAAATTTTTGTCAGGGATTTTAGGTGTGTAATTTTGGATTAATCAATAAGACTTGTCTATTACATTTCATAATCAAAAGAACTCATTATACATTTTGACATTGTTTGCTAGAAACAAGATTAGTTACACATCAATACCGAAACATTTAAACAGGCATCACTTTGTATTTATAAAGTATTACATGGTTCGTCGAAATCAAAAGATCGATGTGTTGATGGAGGAGAGGCTTTTTCAACAGATGTGCCTACTCCAAGAAAGTTTTCAAATGGCACAGTCTCTTCAAACATTTTTGAGAAATCTTCTTCTTCTTCATCACCTGCATTAGCAGTTTGTGGCTGAGTACTTTCAAAACTAGATGTTTCGGTTGGTTGCTCAACAATCTAGAATTAAAAAGACATGTCTAACTATGCAAAGAAATGAAGTCAAGGTCCAAAATGTAATCAATAATACTTGTCTGCCTTTCTGTCTGAAGTGAAACATTTGGTTCCACAAGTAGGCTCAAGAATATTCCAGTTTAGAACTTGGCAGTTAATCCTGTTCTTTTAAACACAAAAACAACACTAACTACTAAATGGTTTCTATAATGAGCCTACATTTATCCAAGACCTGTCCTGTTTGTTGAGTAGCTTCTAGAACTTCAATCTACAATGACTGTGAACATAAAGGCTTGCATTTTTCACAACACACACATTGACACATTGTACTCCATCAGGCCATGACACATAAAAATCTCATTTGTGCACATACGTATATAAAACTACATATCTTGTCGTCTTGTAAAAATACACATAATGTACATCTTTTGCATTAAAATAAAATTATTTAATCTAACATACCAAAAGAGGTTCCAGCTCAAGAGAAGCATCATTTTGCAGATCAGTATGAGAATCCATTCTTGAAAATACACAAGAAAAATATTAACAGTTTTCAGCTTGCACTTCAGTAATTCAAAATGATTAATGAAAACTCTCTGCCCTGTAAAAATTTAGGAAGTGAAAAGTGTTACTAAAACAGTGCGGCCTACTCCGAGGCTGCAAAGTGATTTGTAATAAGGGAGAAATTAACTACTAGTGTAAGTATGCTCAATAAGCATAGAGTGCATTTCTTCTTCTGCTAATCCGGTGAAACTTCTATCACTCGCTTGCCAGGCAAATCCCTTTGGCAAACATTGCATAATGAAGACATTAAGTGAGAAAATTCACTATGCAATCTTGAAGGTTTGAGACTAACAGACGTATCCCATAAAGATACCTACCAATACTTACCAGACAACTATGCTGCATATGACAGACTTTGTTCAATGTGACAGGACAACATGTTAAGCTTTACACATTATTTAGTTAATTAGTTAGTTGGGTACAAGCTACCCTATATTATATATATATTAATGCAAACCGAATGTTTGAAGCTTTGGTACAACGAATTTCTAGTATATGGAAATTTTGATACAGGTAAGTTTGGTACTATGATCTTTAGGCATAAGGCATTTTGGTACTAGGAAAATCTATTAAAAGGAATGTTTGGTAAAAAGAAAATATGGTAGCAGGAATGTTAGTACTAAGAAACTGTGTGTGGTACAAAGAAGTTTTGCTACTAAGAAAATATAGTACTGGGAAAATTTTGTACTAGGAAAGTTTAGTACTGGAAAATTTGGTAGTAAACAGAGAATAAACCATCTCTGTATCTCATTACAAAACAACAACAGCAACAAAATGTAGCAATGACCACATCAGTGTTGACAATGAAAATAACAAAAGCAGCATGCAAGAAACAAAGAAACAACATAAACAGCAACAACAGCAGTAGCAGCAACAGCAATAGCAGCAAAACAACAAAATTAATGTAACAATGACAACAAAAATTAATGATGCTGATAATGATGATGAAGACAACAAACACAACAGGTAATAAATAAACATACAAGAACAACAGCAACAGCAACAATGATGACAATATGTATAATAACAATGTCAACAACAACAGAAAAAACAACAACAAAAATGGTAATGGCAACAGCAACGACAACAACAGCAGGAACAAAACAACAAAAGTAACAATGATTACAGTAATGATCATAATGATGATGATGATGATCACAACAAAAGAGCAAGCAACACACAAACAACAACAATAATGACAAATAATAAAGAGTGGACAAATAAATAAACGAACACAAAAAAACAAATGAAAACAAATGTAACAATATGAACAAACTCCATAATTTTTTGAGTTTATATAAAAGACATTTTCATAGTACTATGCTACACTTGTACCAAGCTTTCTCTGTATCAAATTTTCCTAGTACCAAACTTTTCCAATATTAAATACGTAGTTAATATTAAATAAATATTTAATATTAAATATTAATCTCCAATATACGTAGCACCAAACCTGTTCTCTACCATTTTTTTCTTGTACCAGATTTACTTGCTCCAAAAATGCTTAACAAAACTTTGCCAGTACTGTATTTACCAGTACCACATTTTCCCTGTACCAAAATTTCCCTGTACCAAAAATTCCTAGCAGCAAATTTTCCCAGCACCAAAATTACCAGGACCAAATACGCCTGCATCAAACTTACTGTGCACGGTACAAAGCTTGTCGGTTCATGTGTACATATCTCTAAAATTATTTTAGAATGTAAGAGAGACAGTGAGCTTTACATACTATGCTTAAACTACTAATAATTATTGAAATGTGCTAAAACACAGTGAAAACACTTAGTGACAAATGTGAAAGAAGTCCAAGTTGAGAAATGTGCCAAAAGTTTGTTGCGATCGAACATGAATGCAGTTAATATTGACAAAATAGTAGTGTAATTAAAAATTTCATCCTGAACTGAACGTTTTCGTTGCGTCATTATTTGCCTGCGCATACAGGTTTGCACTCACAAACTTAACATGTTCTTAACTCGTGAGTTGCACAATTAAAAATACCAAGAATGCAGGGGGTCCAATTAAGAAAGACATGGTGTCAGAAATTAAATGAACTTCATAAAAATACGAAAAATTGTTAAAAACCCTAAAACAAAACTGAGCTTAATGAGAAATTAAACCACTTAGCTGATAATGGTATCAAAACAGCAACAAACAAATAAACATCTGTAATACAAGTAGATCATGTAAGCTAATAAGTCATTTCCGCAAAAATAATTTATGAAACTGAGTACTTATTCAAATAATTATACCTCAACATAAAATGCTCTTACCTCAGTATATCATGTTCTAGGCTAAACTATTGTCATACAGAGTTCAATTGCTACATATACTCTACGCATTCCATTACACTGAAAAAAAGAAAATCCAGTATATACATACAACACTTTAATAAACAATAACAATCTAAGTGCAGGTTTGTCAACACCTGTCTAATTCTAATTCCTACGGCTAAATCCTTTATTATTCTCATGCACTTATTACATGCAGCACTAAGCAGTGAGTGAAAGTGCCGCAAGCTAACAGGTGAAAAATTAACACAGGTCTGATGCGTAATACATGGGAAGACAATACGTGGGAGTTCTAGATCACATGCATTCACCACTAGAACTTTGCTCTGTAAAATTAATCAAGTTGCAAGGACAGCTATAGGTCGTAAATACCAACAATTTCGCCTACTTGCCTTGAAAGGGGACACAATAGCAGGCTGTCACTGGCTCACCTTGTCCAGAGCTTAACTCTTTCAATTGTCTCTCTGTTTTCACACTACATTGACATTCAACTTGAATTCAGCGCTTTAGGCTGCAGTAAATAACAAGTACCTTATCCATATCCATGGAACTTATAATGAACATACTTATATAAAAGATAATGTAATAATGATAATACCTAAATCGTGCTGTTGTACATGCCATAGTTTTTAAGTCATTGAACTTGAACGCGCGTAATAATCGAACAATTCTCATATAAACAACAGCAACAACCAGTCGTAAACAACATTTATCATTAACGGGACATTTATCATTAACAACTGAAACGAATGTCTGGAGACTACACCAGGTATATGGCATCAAAAGTGGCATCTTTGTCATTTCTCGTGCTTGGCTGAGCCCGAAACAGATTACACTGACTGATCGGTTTAAATTTCACCGAAATTATCAAAAACAAACCTTCAAGTGAATTTTTCTCATAAAAATCTCAGAATGCCATTCAATTTATGAATAAACCGAGACCTTTGGATTACAAGTCTAATACGATAACCACTAGACCATGCAGCATCTGGCAATCATGCTAAAACGTAATTCCATCAAAACAGCCAACCAATTTAAGTTTTCCAACTGTTGACACCAACTTTAGAGTACACGTAATCAGATTATAAACAATATAAAATAATCAGTTACGTATGTATTATTCGGATTTATTCTAGGCGGCAGAGTTTTATGAAATGTAATTACAAAAAGATTCATTTAATTAGGTAATACAATAATTACTCTTTCGTGGTACACTAGCGTAATGAAAATTCTCAAATTTTAGATTTGTTTGCAAAGTATAATTCAATGCTTCCAAGATCACAAGGGACTGCGTCATATATATGTATATATACGGGGGGGGAGTACCGGGCGCATCCCCCGGGTGGCGGATGGGGGACCCCTGGCTCACGAGCCAGGGTGCTCCGAATATTCAAATAAGGAGCTGTGGACCAAATCCTTCAGGATAGACCTAGCAAGTCACTGAAGTACTTTTTGCTCAAGTAACTCATGGCGAAGACAACTGAAACAACGGCCCCCAGTCCCCGCCAGCCCTTAAATGGGCAGGGGGTGCTAAGAATCTCCGTGGAGAGACGTTATCAAGTGTTCGCCGGCTGACAGATGAAAATCTACCAGGAGGATGGTGAGAGAAAGGTGATATATATATATATATACCTTGAGTGCATCATCGTTCATCAACGTTGAACAGCCATTAAATACATTAAACTGAAAGCTTTGAAATGGAAATTGACGTAAATATATAGCATCATACCAACGTGGATCATCCGGATTCAGTACAACGGATTCAGTAGTAGCTAGCACAAAGGATAAGCTGTTTCGCCAAACTGTGTTAAAGTGAATAAATGACGTCAAACAAAATGTCAGTCATTCTCAGTCAAGCTCTGCTGACTGTCCAATCAATGTGCCTATTTTTCACACGCACACAGAACTGGTTCATTACCACGTCTTTCGGGATAATAGCTCTAACTATGTATTGTCGGTATATGCTATATTCTTATGAAAAATGCTCAACTTTCCAAAAATTTGCGGGAGAGAAATCAGCCTGGCTTTAGACCTTATTATAGGTTGTCAATTGTCTGTATTGTCGATTAAAATTGCAGGTGAATTAATGAAAACACATAGTACAATTTCGTTTTTTATAGGAAGAAATGCACAGGCTTGCATCTATGAGTTACTGGTTTTGCTATTAATAAAAATACGCAGTTAAGTTTAATGTACGACCTTGTAAGCTACATAAAGACAACTCTTAACTTATACAAATTAACTTAACGAGGTTAATTAGGCCGATCATATGACGCTGCTTTAAGGATCGCAAATGCAAAATGGCCCACTTGAACAGAGATGACAATGAAATTTATATTGAAGTCAGAGTTGGCAGATATAAATGATTCAAGGTTAACATGCATGTAAAAATTACAATATGAGCATATCAAAGTAGGTTTGCGTAGGTTGTAGGAATGGCCAGTTAGCAATAGTTGAAGCCCAGCGGCAGAGTTGAACTCATCTACGGGATACGTAACAATTGTCAGGATTATGTGGTAAGCGAGCACTCTCATAGGAATTCACATTCAGGCAAAATGTTTTCTTTTCTGGTCAGTTTTTATAAAACTCAATAAGACCTTCACCGTCCAGATTAATTCAAATGTGGTTAAAATTTATGAAATATATCAACGTGAAATTTGTATCCTGAAATAGTCAATTTTATGCTATTTTCCTGGCAATAATTATAATTAAAACATGTCATTGGGACTTTTTCTTACGTAACTTGGGCAAGATCGTTTGCGGAATAAAATAATCAAACTTATTCAATTTCTGTAGTCTAACAAACAGTTGAAAAAATTCAAAAAGTGGATAAAAGCTTGCGAACGACCACATGATTAGTTAAAATTAGAAAAAATAGGTATGATGTGTTCGTATATTCAATATTTTGTTGCCCATTTATTGTAAGCAATGCTAACTGGCTTAGTTCCTTTCTTATACTTATGTCTCTACATTTTGCAGTGCTTTAAAACTTCGTCTCTATATTCTGTTTAAATTGAAGTCATTTTTTGCCTACTTGAAGTGTTAATTTCGTGTAAAAATAGCTGCTGCTCTGCAAATTTATATTTGTGAAAAACAGCAATCAGTTTGTCTGCCGATTGGACATTAATTATGGCCGTCATGTTGTCTAGTTTAGTATCGACAGTTGTTGACCAGCATAAGCTGTTGTCCCGAATGCCGCTGAGCGTGCTTACGTTACAGCGTAAGTGGAGCGATAGACCAATATGTTTGACGTCAATTGAATATCTCACATGCCGGAATTTATTTTGCACCAAGCACGAAGTCATAATATAACAAAAACTTACACAGAGCATTATTGCACTATGACGCTATAGCTTTCACGCGCAGGTTGCAATAAAAAATTCTTTGTCGCACATTGTTGGTAAAATGACTTACGACAATATACAGTTTATTAATTGTTGTTTCAGTGATGCTAACGCAGCTAAAACATTAAAAAATTTATATGCAAAATTGAAATATTTAAAAAATTAAATAAACTTAACCTAATCTAACTTAACGTAAACTAACCTTAACTTTACTAAACGACTTTAACTTAATTCTAAATTATACATAAAAGCTTAATAATTCGTCAGACTCTGTGGCGTTGATGAAAATGCGCTCGCCGATTTAATATTTTTCACAAGTTTCACGATTCTGAAATGCTGGCTAAGTCAAAGTTGAACATGATAGTTATAGGGACAAATGTTTTCACAAGAACCCACGTAGTTGACGCCTATCTACATGAATGCATGGTTGTTCATCTTACGTCAATGTCGCGTCAACCACAATTAAGGTAAGAAAGCATTAAGACACTAAACAAAGAGTAATTGTTGATAGAATTTTGCAAATCTTTGCAAGAAGAATAGCATCAGTTTGATATATAACGCACCCTATAGTAAATTTTATCAAAATTGTTGAACTTGGTGTACAAAGAGCCGATAAATCTTAATCCTGTGTCGTCAAATAAAGGCAGCGTGGCACATAATGCGCTGACTTAATTCACAAATTCATAGTAGGAAACAACAGAAACTGCTAACTACAAAATAATTGCTATTAATTACTAAACTGTAAGTAATCATAATTGAAACCTATATTTTAAGCAGAATAAAAAGAATTACGTGCACTTTTCGTTCGTACTATTTTAACCTGAGACATACTAAACACAGTTTTATATCATCACAGCACGCATTACTTAATCACATGTAAATCAATAATGTTACCACGATGCTCCGACCAATAAAATACATTAACCAACGACGTTAACAGTAAGATTAAACGTAAGTGTCTGGAATGAAGCTCACTATTATGTAAAACACTTAACGGCAACCATGATATACGCAGCTAAGCACTTACACTGTAAGTACTCAAACCAGAGAATATTGTTTGATTTATTCTGCACTTTGATTCATAAACAGATTCTAGTTAACAAATCGTGCGTCAAAGAAAGTTTAATATCATATACTCTACACGAGAAATGTCCAGTCTACTAGTTGTCTGAGAGTAGTTGTTGAACCACCGTGTGTGACCACTAACCCCACATTACGTGCCAGTCAACACTCGCTGACCACTCAAACGCATGTGCCTCGAACTACTTCTGGTATAAAGATACTAGACGCGGTAAGCCTACAGGGGCAAACAGCACATGCCTCAGAATAAAAATAAAACCAACACAAACAGACGGGGAAGCACAAAACCAGAAACCTCCTATAGATGGAGGAGCTGGTTAAAGTTTTTCCACCCATTATCAAGCTTAAGCATATGTATAAGATACACAATATATCAGCGAGCCATTGGTTGAATTCTTTGGTTAACTTAGTGGTTTTAATAAAAAATCGCACAAACCAAGAACAAATTACCCTCATTATCTCCACCTCGACCACTAGTCGACGTAGTGCAATAACATCAAACAATTATTTAGTCTACATTATCTGATAAAAGGACGAGCAAATAAACACATTAATAGGCGATTAAAAGGCATGGTACGGCAGGTTGATACAGGCACACAGATTAGTATTACCATCAAACGTAATGAAAAATAAAAACAAATAATTTATACCGAAAGATGCTTCTCGACAACCAACATTTCAAATTAATTGATAGTTTGTAGCGAAAGCACGTATATGTTCTTAACGAATCAAAAACCGGTAAGAATGTCAATAAATAATACCAAAAGGAACGTAACAGAACTTTTAACGATAACTCTGATAAAAAGCGTTTCCATGCCTTCACCAAGGAAAAAACTTATTATTTTGATACCTTTGAACTTGGGACGCTGACTTTCTGCTCTTTACAATGTAAATCCCAGTGGCAAGTTTGGTGAATGCAACTTCTTCTGTTCGTTTAATTTGTTAACCTTGACCTTTTGAATTAATAAATGGATTTTCAGCTCTTGCCCAGACCAGATCATAGGTTTATCCATTTTGATTTTATTATGCAAACAGTTCACACAGACAGACAAACAGGCACAACTAAACACCTTACACATGCTGCATATTCTGACTACTGTCGGCGAGAGCATCTAAAATTCTAAATGAACAGCTCACACTAGAGAGGCCGATTCACGTCTAACTGTGACCTTAAATGTTAGGCTTTAGTTATTCATCTCCATGGTCACGCCTGGTGTAACAACTGGTAAGTTTTAAAGGTATGTTTGAATACTGTAAATCTGCAATTCCTGGATTAATTTTCTGCAGACCCTAGACCTGGGACTGAAGAAAAACGGACTGAAAGGTCCTCTAACGAATCCTAGGCATAAAAGTAACTACTGGTAACTATTCAAAATTAACTTCACTTCTGGAGTAATTTTAATGCTAATTGCTCTCATTAATGATTAAATCGTTAATAAATAAGCTGCAGTAGCAAACACATAGTCTAACCATGGCTTAACCGGTCTATGCTGTAATCCAGCACTGTAAGTGATTCTAAATTACCTGGTATTTACTTTACTACAAAAGGCTTGTTTCAGTATATTTGTTGGGATTTCAATTAGTGTAAATGTATTTGATCATATGAATTTAATGATTTAATAAAATTCAATGGGACATTTAAGTTAGAACAGAGATATGTACAACAGTGCACAAACTCGAAAGTCATTCAAACGTTTGTATACCTTTCATATAATTATGTTGCGATCAATTCTTATGAACAAAGACAAAAAAGGCACAAGCAAAAATGACACTTTTAACAGCAGTAAACTATATGTATGACAACAACGCCAGTAATATCAGAAATCAGTTGATGCAAGATAATGATGGAGATCATCGCAATTAGTTGTACCAACTATTGGAAAGAGTCAGCAACAAAGGCAAAACATGAAGGAAGAGCAACATTAATAACATGCACACTCACATATCCTCACTCACAAAACATCATCTTTGGTTGATTCATTTTTTCATTCATTTTGTAATCACACCTAAAAGCATTTATTATTTCATTATTCAGTCACTAACTTACTACTCATTCTGTTAGTCACTCTATCTTTCATTCATTTGTAATAACAATACACTGACAAGGAGTGACATTTTTAACATTGGAAACTAATTAGTTAAGTTATTATGCTAAAACAATGACATGACTGCAGAATAAGTGGACAAAACAACTCAAACACAATTGCAGCCTGTACTAGTACAAGCAAACTTCACGCAGAACAAATTGTTTTGAAAAACATGTTTTTGCAAGGATGTTGATTTATTTCAAGATACAAAAAGCTGTATTAACACAAAACTTGGACAATCATGCAATCATAAAACTTAGACAAGATCTACAAGAATCATTTAGAGTTAATTAGCATGACAAAAGTCTCAGTCTTCTACAAAGTCTGCATATGTTGCAGGGCTTTTGCCCAGAACTATAATGTGAAGCAGTTGAATGTTATAAGTTCTGAGTACTTTTTCTTTCAAATACAGCAACAAAAAATCCATTAGTTAAAGTATCTTTAGGTGAAGCTCTGATAAAGCAGTCAGCTTTTCTAAATGGAATTTTTCCTCTGAACTCCCATTTCGGAAAAAGTTTTTTGAGATAAAATTTCTCAAAGAACTCGGACATTGCAGCATGTACTAGTGATTCATTTTCCTCCTCATAGATGGAGCAAGTAGAGTAGATAACCCGTCTGACATTTGGAAATGATAAAGCATGTTTCAAAGCAGCCAGCTGAAAATAATTATATACTTCTCAGAAACAATGGGTATCACCATTTGTCTGGCTCAACTATTGTTTAGTAACACCTTGTTTTATTACTAGTTTACTTCAAGACAAAATTAACGTGTTACTGCTACTACTACATAATAACCTTACAAAAAAACTTGAAATTCTGTATTTTAATTTTCAACATGGTTATATCTCTTCAACTTTAAAATGTGTTGTAAATCTTATACACTGAAAGTGTCTGCATGAGTTTTAATTATCTAAGCAAAAAAGTCTAACAAGCACGATTAGAGTAACTGTGTGTAAACTGTGCCATGGCATAACAACAGTATTGCAATGAATGCGTCACGGTCAATAATTTATTAGTCATTATAATGGTGAAATCTTGCACTCTCTTGACATAAATCAGAAAGTTACCAGTAAATACATGCAATGTTTCAGTGCATGTCACTGTATTTGGCGATTACAAACTATCAAAATTATATTGCTACTATATAAAGTTGAGAAACAAGTCTGTTTATTCTTTTTCACACTTAGCTTACTTTTGCCAGTTTGACAAGGGTGACTTGATAACATTTTTAGCTTAGCTTATTAAATGCAATAGTGAATGCTTGGTAGTGTAACTTTTTAAGTACAGTAATTTGCAAAACTCTGTACTAATGGCTGCGATTGTTCAGGTAAATGGTGCATTTATGCATAACAATGCAAACACTTTTATTGGCTTTGCAGCAACTGAATCTCCTCAATGACAACATTTTGCTAATTCAAGGGTTGAATACTTACTTTGGTGAAACTTATTAATATGCTGAGCTCATGTTAACCAAGTGTTCCAAATGAATTCAACATTGGTTTAACTCTTTCACTACAGAAGGTGGCACACTGCTGCCTATGTTTTTCTTGTAAGGGACAGAAGGCGGCAGAGTGCTGACTGAGCTCCGCATTAAGCGCAATTACCCAGTCTGTCTATTTCACTGCTACGGCCATGTAAAAACATTGTAGAAAATTTTAACAGCCTTGAAATTGTGGTTGCGTCGCAACAAGTAACGCTAACCAGCCAATCAGCATCTGAAGCCAGGTGCATTTAATAATACTATACTGTATAGTAAGTTTTCATGCAAAATTGCTTGTTGGTAGTTGGTGAAGCGTGTTTAGTTGCTTGTTCTGCATACTTATAAAACAATTGCATATTATGGATTAGCAATATGGACTTTTGTGTAAATTGGCTTCTCAATATATGTGCTTATTTGTGTGGGTGTGTGCGTGCATGCATGCATGAGGGCATATATGTGTGCGTGGATGTGTGTGCATCTATATAAATAAAACTAATATTCAATATTAATGTTTAATAACAAATGGCTATAGTTATTTTATTTACAAGATTCTGTTTTAGTAACACACCACAAGAAGTTATTCTCAAATGTACCAAAGCCAGTGCGGCCCTGTTAAAACCAACTACGTACTGAAAGGATTAAATACAAAACTCCAATGACAAACCTGAAATTTAGATAGTTTTTCTAGTCTTTCAGCTGAGGGCACTTCCTCTTTGTCCACTAGGTAATCTAGTCTATTTACAATACCAGAGCCAGAACAAGAAGGATCCACGAGAATATAATGCACTTCTTTAAACCTAAAATTAATACATAATTATTAAATTATAATTTGTGCAAAACCGAGAAAAAGAGGCTGAACTGAAGTAACTACATGGAAATTAGTAACAATTAGTGAAATCATTTACCAAACAAGACAAGAACCAGAGACAAAGACATGCAGAATTAAAACATGCCAACAAAGATTTTTTCAAACCAACTTCAAAAAACATTTGGTAAACAACCCTAGAAGGAGCTAGGGATTGCAAAAATCATAATAATGAAACTGCGGCATAGCTATTTAGGTTCAAAAATCAACAAGAACTTCAGTATAATTATTACATTTTGTCCTCTGGATTTAGTGACAAAAAGTCAGCATTGATCAACTTTGTACAAGTCACGCCAGCAGTAGTCATCAAACGCCTCATCGTTTGTAGTCGTTTTGCATCAGCATCAATAGCAAGGATGATTCTGAAGAAAGCAACAATAACGCATAGTATATACATGTACACTTATTCAATTATGGAAGTTAAATGCCAATATCATCAAAATTCATCACATCACAAAACAACACGAAAAACATTTATTCTGCTAAACCACTTGGTCGGACATTTAAATTTTTTTGTCCGTTGAATTATTCTCTAAATTACCGAAATAAATGTAGTATTTTCGTCTAATTAAGTGGATAATAGCTCAGATCAATCAAAATCGTACTCTAAAGCAGGACTTCGCATGCTGTTACTTAATAATCGCTACAAATGAGCAGCGTTTGTGTATCGAACACTCGTGTGCGGAAAGGTAAAAGTGTACACAATAATAAGGTTTCTACTAACAATCGGTCCACAAAATTGAAAGATAAGAGCAAAATGTCTACATCTACTGGTAAGTATACTCTTATGAAAGACAACATTATTGGAAGTGGTTGCTTAGACACACCACAAAATCAGTTCACATCTGATGCAGAAAACTGCATCTGTCATCTATGTGAAGAAATACTGCACGATGAAATGCCAGCAATGGAATGCGATTGGTGCCACATTTGGTTATGTGTGACATGCCTAGGTATGGATGATGATGAGTACAGTGCTCATTGTCTGCTAGGCACTTCTAGTCTGGTTCTGTATGGCATGTCACCCAAAAGCATTGAAGGCTGTTGCAACTGACATG
Source organism: Tubiluchus corallicola (assembly GCA_030141605.1). Classification (NCBI taxonomy): domain Eukaryota; kingdom Metazoa; phylum Priapulida; class Priapulimorpha; order Priapulimorphida; family Tubiluchidae; genus Tubiluchus; species Tubiluchus corallicola. The sequence goes on along the minus strand of JAQGDQ010000006.1, from coordinate 1,338,517 downwards.
AACATAGACAAAAAATCTCCGAGCTGGAGGCAAAGATTCAGATACAGCTGTCAACCATAGAATCCAAAATCTCAGATAAAGCGTCTAAGTCTGACATTTGTGCTTTGAGAGAGGAAATCAAAACAGCTAATTTACAAGATTCCAATTTACGAGATTTGAGAAAAAGTGTTCATGAGATGGTGGCACGACTGGATTTGTTAGTTCGTGAACCGGTAGACAAAGCCGAATGTGATAAAGCTGTTGTTATTAAGCACATACCCGAATCCATGCATATGAAGACCAGATGTATGAGGATAAAAATCGTTGCAAAGAGGTTTTTAATCTATTGAAGATTTCCGATTCTCCAATCTTTGTTAACAGACTTGGAAAAAAGCAGGAAAAGACCAACGTTAGTGTGGTTTAAGAGCAGTGATGTAGTCAAATGTGTTCTGCAAAATAAGAGCATTTTGAAAACTAGCACTAACTGGACAAAAATGTCTACGTAGAATCCAGCCTTACTAAGCTTGAAAGAGAGAGAAAGGCCATTCAGATAAAAAGTCGGACGAAGGCAATTAAATCTGTACTATCACGTAAACCTGTTTCATCGATGGAACACTGTGAAACAGAGACTAATACATCCATTACTAAACTAGTGCATCCGAGTCAAGTTGGTCATGTGATAGGCAGACATGGATCATTCATAAACTTTTTAAGGGCAAAATACATCTGCGATATTTCAGTTGGAAAGACTGCCAATAAAGATGGACAGTGCTGTATACTGATCAAGGGTTCTGCAGAAGCATGTTCCTTGTCTGCAGAGAAAATTAGTAGTCACCTAAAGAGATAGCTGTTCAAAATAGCAATGATAACTTGTCTGCTAAAGAAGTTTTATCTGCTGATAATCTTTTACCTGTAAATAGAACTGATAATAACAGTTTGCTAGTGTGAAACAATGCAAGGAGACATAAAGATAATTGAGCTACTGTTTTTGAGAATTTATCGGTTTTTTATGCAAATGCTAGAAGTCTTGTCAATAAGCTCTCTGAGCTCTATGTTTTATTGAACCACGGTAATTATGAGGTGTATGCATTCAGTGAAACATGGCTAACTCCAGAAATTACGAAGGAAATGTTGTTAAATGGTTTTAATTTCAGTTCTCAGTAAAGACAGAGACACTCGTGGTGGGGTGTTTTGCTTTATTTTTTAATTCCAGTTTGAAAGTGTCACCTGTTAAAATTCCTGTTATGTTCAGTAATCTTGAAATTCTAGCTATAAATGTACTTGGTGATCGACCTTTTAGATTAGTTGTCTATCGATCACCCAGTTGTAATATAAATCAGTCTCTTAGTCTTTTTAAATGTATGGAATTCTTAGCTAATAGTAAATTCCCTGTTATTTTTATTTGCGATTTTAATATGTCAGATTTTTCCTGGGGCAATTGTTTTGAGTACCCATTAGGCTCTAGGTTATGCCAAGCATTTTGTGATTTAATTTTGCAACAAGGACTAGATCAACTTGTAAATTTACCAACTAGGGTAGATCCTTGCTCTGGTCATGCATCCTTTCCAGATCATCTTCTTTCTACTGATGAAGCATTTGTACTGAATGTTCAAGTTACTGAACCATTTCTAACAACTGATCATGCAGCTATAACATTCAAATGCCAGGGTCCAGGACTGATATCTGGTAATGAGTTACCGCTTAGGCGGGACTATGGGACTATGATAAAGCAGATTGGGATAGCTTAAAATGTGAACTTGGTGCAGTGAACTGGCCAAACTTCTTTAGTACTACAGCTAATGCAGAAGATGCCTGGAACAAGTTTTATAGCATTTTAAATGATAGTTCTGACAACCACGTACCTTTCAAGCGTATTAAAACTAAGCATTCCAAAATTAAACATCCTCCTTATATCAGAAGGATTATTAAGAAAAAAAGGTGTTTATATCGTAACAGAAATAATTCAGAACTGACCAAAAGAGAGTACACAATAGTGCAAATAATGCATTTAAAAAAGAATCTATAAAATTAAAAATATGCAACGAAAGGAAAATTCTTGAAAATCCTGATAAAAGCAAATTTTTAAATTTTGTATGCAACACTTTCATGATAATGATGTATCTCCTTTGTACAACTCTGATGGGCAATTAATTACTGATGACGTCCTTAAGGCAAATGTTTTAAACACTCGTTTTGCTCAAAATCTTACTTTAGATAATGGTCAGATAGCTCATATAGATGACAAAATTGGTGAAGGGATTGACTTTGTCAACTTTCCACCAATGAAAATAAGAAAAACTATTAATAAACTCAAATCAAAGAAAAGCCGTACACCTGATGAGCTTCCAGCTATTATATTTAAGAAACTTGTAAATGTTCTTTGCTTGCCGTTATCCTTCATATTTGAAATATCGTTTATGGAGGGTGTTATTCCAGTTAATGATACATACAGGCAATGAGACTCACAAAACATCCAAAGAGATAAGAGATACGAAACACTGATTTTTCTTTAAGATGTTGTTAGAATCGATTTTCACACTTTTATGTGGTTCACAAATTTCTCCAGCAGCACGGTTTCATTTAACATTACACTCTGATTAAACGAGTTATGGTGGGTAAGTGAGGACTTAATGCATTTCAAACACATATGTAATAGTGTAATGGGCACCAAGTATATACAAATCAACTTTTCCAATTGCATTGAAATTTAATGTAAGAAAGATAATGACATATAAGCCAATACACTGCACTAGCTAAACACCAACAAAAAAATCTAATATTGCACATCCAGTACTATTTCATTTTGACTAAAGTATTATTCATCTTTTATTAGGATATATTAGAATATCATAGCTTTAATCCATGCATTTACAAACATGGCTACTTCATGTTTTAGTTTCAATAATGACTATTCTGTCACATCCAAATTATAAAATCTTGGAAAAATATCAAATAAAGTTAGAGCTCTCACATACCCACCCATTGTTACTCATAAGACTCGCAAGATAAGATGATTTATTTCCTGGCGCAGCACAGGCATCAATGACCTTTGACCCTGGAGGTGGCTCCAGTAGAAAAGCTGGCAAACAACTAGCCTGACTCAAAAAACCTTGCATTAGATTGAAAATAAAAACAAAATTAACCAACTAAATTATCTTAACTGTTCACCATGTAATTTTTCTAAGATGAATAAAAATGCGTGTATGTCAGTGTACTACGAGAAATTAAAAAAATATCAAAAACAATCTTATAAACAGCCTTATTTTTGGCAAAACTCTTAGTGTACAATAAAAACAACTCCTCTGCTGTATTTCATTTAATTTGACTACACTCTGATCATTTATTTTCAAAGTATACTGCAACAATGTAAAATCTTTAATTTGCTTATCTTTGAATATTCAGTTTTGGGCATATTGCACATCAAATACAACCATTTGGTCAAATTTGGACATATATGCGTATGTATGTTTGTTTGTTTTTGTTTTTCAAACATCACAAAGATGGACAGAAAAATAAATAAAAGACAAACAAATAAGCAGTTGCAACTAAGTGTAATATAATAACGACATACAACATCATCGAAAATGCCACTCAGACAGCCTGCTCCACTTTGAAATATTATATCTCACTACCTACACCCACCTAATTGCAAACTCTAGTGCAAAAACAACCGAAATGGCCTATAAACGCGAAATGCCTATGTGTAATTTAGAATTTCTACTGAACCACATATCATGCAATGTGCGGGGAAACGTTAAGCTGTTAAACTACTTTACCTAGTTTACCGTTAACCGGTAAATGCATTTAGTATTACCAACTGAAAAATAACCTTGGTGCAGTTATAGAAAAATAACGATATAAGCAACAGTCAAACATGCTACCTTATCCTGAAGGATGATGCTGCCACTTCTGTAAAGAGGATGATCATGGAAATCAGTGCCAGATGGAAACACAAGTAAATCCGGAATGTGGAAATCTGTTGTAAACTCATTAGCTCTTAATTCACAAACAATATCCTTAAATCTAAAAAATAAAAGCAAGTTCCCATATACTATAGGCCTGAATATTATACAGAATTTACAATCTATACCAATGAAAATGCTCATTACTCAATGATCATGGCAGTCTATATGTTGCTGCAATTGTTTAAGTGTAATTTGCCAAATCTTCAGAATTAGAAACCCTGATTCACATTTTATGCTCCTATTCACACAAGTGCAGGTGTTAACTTATAGCACCTTTTCCAACCCAAATGGCAATATCAAGCCTAGGATAAAAAAATCTCATTAGCATCATCTGTCTATCTATATGTTTTTCATAGACCACATGCTTGGCTTACCCATCAAAGGAAATCCTTTCACGGTTGTTCACAAACTCGTAACCTTCCTGTTGAAAATGATTCACAACTAAATCTTTGGTAACCTTCAAACTGTTTACTCGGACATACCTTGGCAGTTTCACTAGGAAAAATAATTTCATGTAATAAACTTTTTATGGTATATTACAATTATTATATCTGTATACTAGTAGATATCTAGTATCAATAAATAATATCCTATGATTTTGAAGTTAAACATTTTCATTTCTCTTCACCAACCACATACAACAAGTTATAAAAGATTACAACTATACCGGCAAACTCGAAATATTAACAATGATGAAACAAAAAAGGTAAATTTTCGTTTTTAAGATAAAAAACCCTAGAAACATATCATCTTTTAAAAGCGTAGTGACTGGCAAGAGAACTACAGCCATACTGCAATGACTGAATCTGTGACACACTAATAAAAGCAAAATTGTAACTCAACTAACAAAATTTGCTGTACTTAGTAAAGGCACCTATTTTTATTCTGCATCAGTTCCCATACACATTAAATATATAAAAAAATTCTAAAATGACTAACAGTGAAATAAAACCTACTGCACAACAAACAGAAATCAGCCACTACTAACTGAAGGTTTTTTTATGATGACTGGAAACTGCTTAAATTAGGAAACTTGATTTCAATGTTCTTAGGGTTTTAGTTAAGACAGGCAGCATCAGCACATGCTCAACAAAGCCTCATCATTTTCAATGAGTACTAGGCGAATGCATTTCTTCCAGCAATTAATAAAGTTTCTTTCTTCTTTAAGGGGTATTTTGTAGGCAGAACAACTTTTGCCTTTAGTTGGAGAACTTATGCATCAAGTGGCTCTTTCTGACCATCATACACTTTCTTTTTAAAGGTATTTCAGATATGTAGTTCAGACGATTTTCAAGTGAAGATTAGTTGAGATTGACCCAGCATTTAATCTTTTGATATGCTATAACTTTTTGGCCATAACTTCAAAACCAGTAAAGCTGTAAACTTGCAACTCTCACAGCCAAAAATTAATGAATTGTATAGCGTTTACTCGGCACCCGAGTAATTACTTGCATTATTTTTTACCCTAGCCTAATATTTCTACACGGTTTCAAAAATGATAATGCGGACATATGGTATCCACTGTTAGAGAATTTAAAACTTAAATGCCACCTTCTGATGTGGTGTTCTACAGTAGGTAGGTGCTTACTAGCAAACTATTAACTGCTGCTGCCTTAGCTGTACGCCAGGCCAACAGCCAACATGGATTTGGGCGGTCAAACCACTTTTGTCACAGGGGTGACTTACAAAAAACAAACTATGATTTCATTACCATTGCCATTTCAGGCCTCTAACAAAGACAAGAATAAATGGATTGTTAAGATGAACAGCACACAAAAACGATCATATAGATTATTTTGTACCCCTATTCCCTATGCTGTATTAATAATGTGCAGCCTATCTGATGTAGCTAACTCGTTGATAAAGTGAAAATTAAGTAATTAAGAAGTCTGGCAAATAAAAACCCAGTCAAGTGCCTTGTGTAGAAAAACACTAACTTTTGCAACTCACAACTTATGTGTTGACACTCTCAACATATAATAACTGAATACTTGTTGTTAAGATAACAGTGCAGTTAGCTTAAATGCACCAGTGGTTGTTTTATGTCTGTGATTATAAATGATTACAATTTCTTCACTGCAGCTGAAACTTAACAATCGGGAACCCGGGCATCCGATAGGCATAAGGCACAAGGTACCTAAAACTGTAAAAACTAGTACTCTACTACCAAACTATGAAATTTCAACTTCGCTTCTAGTACTATAGTAGTCTAAACTGTGGTGCATTTTCGGAACATTATTATAAAAGAGTAGAAAATTAATAAACTCACCAAGCTCCTTTAGTTGGTTGGACAACAGATCTTCATTTTGAATAGCATTAGCTTTAATCTTAATGCGAGCTAATGCCGTGCGAAGAGCATTCCTGTGCTTGAGAATAGCTGCCTAAAAATTTAAAGGTTCTTACTGGGAGATTGCAATAAATCAAGCAATAATGTTCCAGTGGGGTAACAAATAAATGTTAAACAACTGTTACTATTATACAATTTAATTTATCCACTTGTAATTTAGGCACATATACCTGGTGCTTTTGTCCTTTTCGTAGTCCTTTTCCAAAAAGAAGATCATAAACTAGTGGATAAGCAAGATAACCATGCAAACTCTTTTCCATTTTGACAAGCTTCACAACCTCTAGTAGCTCCCTGATTACATGTTCATATTTCAGTGTACCACAGACGAGAGCATAAAGTTGCTTCTTTGCCTACATATATAAAAATTGCAATAGGTGTACTATTGACAAAAAACTAAATCAGAATAGTGCACAGTTCAGTGCACTTCTGCCAATTAAGTGACTTATCCATTAGAGTGATTGCCTAGATAACAAATAAAGCTGCAGTTGTACCATAAACATCGTGTTGAGAACATTCTGCAACGAAACGCTAGATTACTGTTTGCAATATGCCAAACTATATAACAATATAAAAGGACAGAAAAGTCGCAAGTCAAGAGCCATTATTGGTCATTGGAGTCAGAATTAAAGAGTTGCTAGCTTGATTCACACAAGCCTGTACCTACTTATTTAAATGCAGTAGCCGCCATTTATTAGACTCACGGTTAATAGAATCGTCAACTAATTGACTCAAAAACGTCTGGTATGGGCTGCTCCTATTCGAATGTATATAAAAACTGTTGGTAATTGACTCAAATAATTCCGCATAATTGATTCAATATTTTTCCTTCACGTACTTAAAATAAGAGTTTTATTATAAGACACTTGCGTGTGCCTAAACTAAAGAGCTTTTACTGCATTTATGTCTTTTTACGTCGATTTTGTGCACAATAATTTGCATGTTAGGTACAGCACGTTTATTATATGCGCTAATACATAATTACAGTAACTTGGGTACGGAGCTATAAAAACTTGAGTATAAATATCTAGTAAGAGCAGGGACTTGCCTTAGTGTTCCCTTCTAAGACGCAAGATTTTATAGAAACATATTTTGTTTTTACACGTTGTATCACTTTTGCTGCTTCTACATAGACACTCATGTTGTCAAATGAAACAATATCAAACTCATTTGGAACTTCATAATATTAACAGCAACAGGCGGAAATTCACATGTGCTTCTAACTGTAAGTTCAGCCTGAAGCATTACTGCTACCTACTAATATCTAACGCTGAAACTAGCCTTAAATTCGAAAGTATATTCATTATTTAAAATTATAACAATTTTGGACTTAAATTTAACAGCTTTTTATTTATTTATTTTTTGTTAAAACGCCCAGAAACACGAATTCCGGTTACCACTGCACCTATGTAAATTTGGTGCAGTGCAGTTAACAAAAGATTAAAGCAAATCTCTTCGATATTTGTGGATGAAGAATCGTTGTGTGGTTTTGGATTTGGCTTGTGCTGTTGAGCGTGACTTACCACACTAGCTTTTACATCGCAGTAACAATACTGCGCAAATTCGCGGACAACGCCGTTCCAAAGGAGTATAGACTGGACCAAGTACCGCACTGTGCGGTGCATGGGTTTGCGCTACAAACGGCGCCTAACACGTGCTGTATCTATTCATAAGTACTTTTTCGAAATTTAAAAGCTACGAAAGTTAATTATAATTAAATTTATTTTTATAATGTAGTAGTCTTCGTTTGTGGTGCAAGTTCTTATTTTTACTGAATGACCGCTAAACAGAGTTTGAATGCCACAATCGTATTCTAATAATTCTTGTCTGTGAGATGGGAAAATCTGTGTAAGTTTAACTACCAGCCCCCAGTAGGCCTGTATACGTACTAGTTACTACTCTCAGGCTAAAGCGTGCACAGTATAGTGTAACTGACTGAGAAATATTGTTCCAGATAATTTTGATTGTCTGCTATTAAAATTTCTTTAAAGCAAGTTTTTATTGACATCTGTTTGCTCGCCGAATTTGGTGAAGAGTTTCGAGTGTACCCACGGTATCATCTAACACAGCAAGGCCCAGGCATATACCTGTATATTACCAGGCACAACTATGTGAGTCAGGATAAATGAATGTTTAATCTAATACTGTTTTAAAATTTTAAAATTGCTTTAATGATTTTAATGTAGACGTGGTGTAGTAAACTTAGAAAGATTATAATGTCCCATACATATGAACCTTGAAAGACAAGAAAAGGTGTACCTGAAACAGGTTTCAGAAAATCATCTTATAAAATTATATTTCTTTATTGCAATTTTATGCATATGTCGTACTCGCTTTTAAAGGATTTTTTATTTGTTTTCATTTTAAATCTACTGCAATACTGTTCTGACCGCGCCTTTACATGATGTCATTCATGCACAACCTAAATCAGGAGAAGAAAAAGAAAGGTTAAACTGTGTTCCAAAAAACTTTCCGTGCAAAGTTATATTACTTAGCATTTCGCTTCCACATTGAAAGACTTACATAACTAGAAAAGAAAATTATTAATTATTTAAAATCTTTTCACCGTTTGGTAAAATGTCATTAGCTCACCTCCAGGGTGCACCACTCACTAACCAAAAAGTATTTTTAATCTTATTGACAAGAAACAGTAACTTAAAAGTTTACTTAGTTAACGATGTGTGCGATACGAATGCTCTGATTAGTTCTTCAAACTTTACTCAGTGTTATCTAAACTATTTTCAAATGACTTCTCATCAAAATGGCTGCATCTAACGGTCATCGCAGGAGTTTAAATTTACATGTTTTATACAAGGTTACTATCAATGCAAGCCCTGTATGCAAAAAGGCAGTATGTAAATAGTACAAAATTTCAAGAGAAATTTTTTAAGCTTTATACATATAAGTGGAGGGTTTTCTTGTGCTTTAACTAGCCATATGTAAGCTCACAACATGTGATATCCCAAGCATTCTGAAAGAAATGATCTAGCATATTTCAGGGCTGAATTTTTATTGTATCGCAAAATGTCACACAGCTTTCACCAGGTACTACCCATTCCCGGAAAAAAATCACAGTTTAAACTTATATGATGCTCACCTCTAAGTTACCTTCATTACTGTTTTGAGTTTATTTGTGTATAAATTCGTCACTGGTAGTAGCCTGGGCACATAATCACAAGCAAACCATATCTGATCCGCCAAAACTAGACGAATGGCAGCTGGCTTGATGTGTTCTGATCATTAACTTGCTATATTACAAATAGTCCTGCAAATAGATTTATGTCTATACATGGAAAGGAATTGTTGGCTGTTTGAAAAGAACGGCTGATGACACAGCTGGAGAAGTGAACTATGTACCAAAGTTACCAAAACTTACATAAATTAGTTGCTGTACCACACAGTTCTGATTTCTGTTTTGGTAAATTCGTGTTTGGTCTTGCATTGTGAACTGGTCTTCTAAACGGAATCGAGATATTACATTTTCATAAAACATTCTTTGCACTACCTGTAGTTTGTATTTGTAGAACTCAGACTTGTACAAGAAAAAATCAGAAATTTGTACCAATACTTTTTTAATTTTCAGATCTTTTTATTGCTTTCAAATTTCTCTGTCCTGTAAAAAGTTTTTGACTTATGGGCTATGCATATGTGCAAACGTGGAGGAGGTTGCACCAGTAGAAATCTGAATAACTGTGCATGCCTTTCTGAAAAGTTCTGAAGTAAATATAACATAATTTTGAAAAGAATGAAAATGGGCACAATTCTGTGTACATTATAAAACTGCTAGAGAGGGAATATTTTCCAATAAAAATTCAAACCAACTACTATTTACAGGGATTACTACTTGTATACTGAATTGACATTGTACAATAAATGAAAAAAATAAGCAGTGTATGCATGTTGTGTCAAGTGCAGAACATGAAGACATTTTGTACTCTGTTTCAGTACATATAGAATATGCAAAATACATAAATGTTGCCTCTTTAAGTATTGGATAGAAACCAGAAACCATATATGTATGTATGTATGTATATTATAGATAGATAGATATACTTTTTTAATGCTAGAACCTTTGTTTAGTTATCTGTAATCATTCGTATCTCCAAAACACCGTGCTTCACAATGTTTTGGTATATGATGCATTAAATTTGTTCTGATCTTTTTGTGTTATTAATCGAGATCAAGTTAAAAGTGTGGCAAGACATTAAACATCTCCACTTTATGTTGTTTTTGTCTTTACAGTAGTTACAAAATGCTATACAAAAGTATACATGGAAAACTGGTGTGCAGTGTCACTATAGCCTACTTAAGCTGACTTGTAGTTTAGGTCTGATATGCCAGCATTTATGCATGGCTTTGTATTGTTTCAGAGACCTAAAAGTTGTAATTGTTGGAACATGTGGCGTTGGAAAAACTTCTTTGATTAGAAGATATAAAGAAAAAACATTTGATCCGATATCTGAAGCGGTATAGCTTTTTCACGTTTTTTAAAAATAATTTTCTGTTTATATTTATTTACGTTTTGCTATTCTTACACTTGTAATTAAGGTGGATGGCCAGAACCACACTGAAGAAACTGCATAGTTCTTTAATAATTGCATAATAACTATATGTATTACAGGAATGGTAATTACAGTATTTACATTTTCGTTTTAGAATGTTTAAAACGAATCTTTTTTACCCTGTCTTTTTTTCAGACCATTGGTGCAGCCCTTTACATGAAGCGATGGGGTTCATTTAATATTGCGATATGGGTAAGTATGTAATAAAGTAATATTGAAGAATAGGCCTTAATGTATACATTTGTCTAACTTACTAATGTCTTTAATAAGTTATTATTTACACTAAATGAGCAAGGAAATGTCCCATGCGTCCATATATCCTTGTGTCTAAATGTCCTGTGTGTACAAATCGCCGTATGTCTAAATGACCTAGTGTCCAAATCGCCTTGGGTCCAAATTACCTAATTTGTCGAAGCAGCTTTGTGTCCGAAGTGCCTTGTGTCCAAATGACTTTTGTGTCCTAGCGTCTTGTGGCAAAATGTCCTGTGTTGAAATGTCTGCACACCAGATATTTCAAAAGTAATATAATATTGGTATAATAACAATGAATCACCTATTTACACCTTTTTAGAATTCATGCATATCTTTGGTTGTATTTAGTGTATCATGTGTATTAGTCATGATCACATACATACATAAATCTGAACAATGTTAAACTAAATTCTTACTGATAAATGACAGTTTTTGTATAAACAAGTTAATTATCATGATTAATTATCATACCATTCTTGTACTTAACTCAACTGTAATGTTGTGATTTGCATTTTTAGCTTCTTTATTCACCGATGAACAAGTGATATTGTTTCAAATTTGAATTGGCATAATACGTTTGATGTAATAAGTTAACTTCATAAATTATTCGCAAATTACTTATTATTCGTAAATTGTAAGTATAATGTTTTGGTATTGTTTATTCTAATTTTCTAGGATACTGCAGGACAGGAAAAGTTCTTTTCAGGAACAGGTTTAGGAGCACATTATTTCCGTGGTGCTAAAGTTGTTATTTTAGCTTTTGATATGTCGTGTGCAGATTCTTACAGAGCTTTATGGTGAGTTTTCTAAGACTGAACATCATAAATGTCTATGCTATCGACAAACTTTGAAAATTGTAGGGAAAATTTCGAAAAATTGTTTCTAAATTAGTCCCTTTCTGTCCGCAAGAAGCTCATTGGAAATGTTTGGCAAAATACATGAAAGCTAACTGTAGTTAGTTCGGTGAAATGTTGAAAAACGGTCCTAAAGCCGTCTCAGGATTCTTAAAAGCTTTCCTAAATTTCCTCCAAATTTTCACAGATTCTGAAATTATTTACGAAAATCACGAATAATCGGTGACATATTTGCACAAATTTTGCGACTCCGGTGACAACTTTTTAATGTTTTAAAAAAAATTTCCGAGCAACCTTTAGGTGACAACAGCGAACACCTGCAAATGTTTTGCAATTATTTGCAAAACTTTTGCAGTATATTTGAGTATAATTGGTGACTGTTGAACTTAGAAATTTTCGGAGAGCCGCTTAAATCGCGAATCCTGTGAAACCGTGGCTCAGACACAATAACTTGTACATTAATACGTTGTGGTCTTTCCCAGAAAGTCATGCTGACACTTTTATACAGAACTTTCTACTGGAGATTTTGCAGGGAGCATTTCAATAGTGGTTGAGTTTTTGATTTTACCTTATTAGATTTTTCCTGATTCTTTGTATAGAATTTTTTTGCATAGGGATCGGTTTATTCCACTTGTTCGCTCGTATGCAGAAGAGGAATGCCTCAAAGTACTTGTAGGCTGTAAGCTGGATCTAACCACAACATCTTCTCGGGCTGTGTCGCATGAAACTGCAACAGCAAAAGCTAACGAACTCAACCCTTCCCTAAAAGTAGGTGCCGTTGTTCCATATTTTGAAACCTCTAGCCTTTCTGGTGAAAATGTTGATATGGTTTTTGAATATATATTTAAATTCTTCTTTCCATGTGCCAATATTAATGGAAAAGGTAGCTTAGTAGAAGCAGACTTCCATGGCAGCAAAGTGGTACTTCATGAAGACAGAAATAGAAAGCATAGTACAACTCAAAATAAATGCTGCAAGGCTGCATGATACTGATGTTGACAAAGTTCACTTTAAGTATGTTTGTAATTACATTTGATTATGTGTTACAGACTTGATATCATTCCCAATAAGCTTCATGATATGTGCAGCTTAAAACATGTTTGTTGATACAGACATAGAACTAAGGTAAATAATAAGCCAACCAGCACTGAAGCTAATGTAGCTTTTTTGTCTATATTCATTTTTATTAACAAATTTAGCTAAGATATAAATGATAAATACTTTGATTGAGTAGACATATTACATCAGAGTGAATGTTTCTGCATAGACATTTATAACACATTTTAAAACTTTAATAATTCTCTTTAGGAAGCAGTAGTTTTCATATCATGATTTCAAAAGCCCCATTTTAAGCTTGTGTATTGTATACAGAAACACGAATATTTCTTTTTGACGTAGTTATGTAATTATTTTACAATTAATCTTTTATGTGAAAATGTGGCCTAGCTCCTGAGCTCCTTGTATTACACTTGTATGTTCTTTGGTTTTTATGTCTGCTTACATTTGTAAAACTGTAAGTAACAAGTAAAAATATTTAAAATGATTTTTTTTTCTTAAATATTCATGTTGAATATATTCTCACTTGTCTGGGTATAACATCAGTACCATAAATCAGTTTTTATGGTAACTCGCCTGTTTTGCTATGCATAGCATTAGTAAGAAATTTCTAAATTGTGAATTGTACTGAAGTCTTTTATTCCCAGTGCTTGCATTTTTGTTTTGCAAAAAACTAAATTAGTTTTCATTTTTATAGTAGCTGCTGGTTTGCTGCTGTTCATTTTAATAGCTGTAATATCATGTTTTAAGAAAAGTATTTTATATTTGAGTTAGATCGTTTAATTATTTTAGATGTACATGTACTCTGATATATAATATACATATTTATGTAAATCGAAACCTGTAATTTGATAAATTTTGGTGCTATTTTGTCATTGAAAGTACTCAGTCAATTTTTTATAAATTTGATAAAATATTATATAATGTACCAGCTGTATATTTGTATATTATAATTTAAACTTTTTTTAAGTTCTTAGTTATTTTTGTGATAGTCAATGTAGTGTCATCAATTCTGCAATATTGTGCTTTTTTATGTGCATCATATTTATATTGTGTTTTAAGGACCAAATAACTGCAACAATAAATATATTTAAGAAAAAATAATTTTCTTTCATATTTTTAAAACCTTTTTGAACAGCTTATAGAAGTACTGTGTGTGTGCGTGCGTGCATCGGTCTTTCTGTCAGTCTGCTACTTGTAGATGCTTTTGTGTTATTGCAAATTAGGGTTGTGTTTTGATAAGCATTACATATTCACTTTAAGCAAATACTTAACTCAACTTTACTTAGTTGGTCACTCTGGGTATACTAAGTTATGTAGTATTTTATAGACATCGAAACACCAATATGTGTTAACAGGAAATCAGCTCAGTATTAAGTGGATATTTGGCCAGATTTAAAAATTATAGATGCCATTCATATTTCTTCCAATTAGTGATTATCTTCTTGCGCTTGTGATGTTTTCTGCATTTATAAATGAATATGTTAACATTATAAATTCCAAAAAAAGTTTCTAGTGAGCTCTTTTTGGGCTCTTTTTCATCTTATTTATTGTTATGTAGATTTTTTTAATTGATTGTCAGTTCCTGACATTACGAATTATATCTGTCATATTTACTACATAAATTTTGACAGGATCAAATGCTACATTTACTTCCTACATTTGTTACATTTTTTAGCTTCTAATAATATTATAAAAGACAATTTACTAAGTAACGCCTTAATTATGATAGCTTTGAAACCACATTTATTAGTACTGTACAAGTAAGAGTAAGTCATTTGTACAATTTGTCAGTGTTATTCTATCATAATGAGAATGTAAAATAAAATTTAAATTCTTGGATTCAATAAACCTAAACTGCGTTATATATAAAAAAGAATGAAACAGTTTAGATCTGTTAGGAAGATTCATTGAGCTACTTTGCTGAGTCAGCAAACTTACATTTGTTGCACATCACGTTACAAACCTGTAATGACACAGTCTTTTGGCAATGAGATATTAATGAACTTCGCAAGTCATGCATTAATTTCGCTTCCCTTTTTGCTGTCAAGACAGCTAGCAGTCACTTCGCAAATGTAAAAATAGTGACTTTATTTTTAATCACATTTGCAATTTGATCGTTCGTGCAGATGAACTGATGGTCTCCAGCTCCATTTTTAGCTAAGTACTGATCGTATCCAATCACTCATAGCAAATACGTCGGCAAAAATGGACGGTTGTTTAGATAATCCACACTTATGTTGGCTGCTGAGAATACCCGATAACTCCCATGGACCATCCTCTTGATTTCTACACATTAGTGGTGCTCCTTCATCATGCTGAAATGTATAGAAGCTTTGTAAAGCTAATACATTGGGGTATGCCTTCCATATTATAATAATGCTATCATTTTCCAAGTTATTGGAAATGTAGTGAAAAAAAGCTGTTTGAACATATATGCATATATATTTCTCTATTTAATTAAATACTTCACTCAAAAAGTGTTACGCTGTAATTGGTGTTTGCGAACGTAATCTATCTGATATCTAATTATAGATTAGAGCTTGTTAGATGGCATGTATGATTTGGATTTGGACTAAATATGCAGTATATTTGCTCATTTTTCTCCGTGTCAGTTTCTTACAGATAACAAAAGTGCCACTTTAGAGATACTTGCAAGTAAGAATTATAATGGCGTAATAACAGTAATAATTTTCAGTTAATGGATGTTTTGTCTGAACATTTTGTTCAAACGCATTAATTAGTAATTAAAGTCACCAGGCACTTACATCACATAATGCTTTTTCCTGAGTAAGGTAGCCTGCACACAAGGTGGTTTCTGTCATGTGTCCATTGTAATGCTTGGTACTGTTACACAGCTCTGAAGTTAATGTTGGTATTTCCAAGTAATTTAAATTTGTGTTTATTGTTTCACTGGAAATTCCTAGAAAATAAAGATTAAAATTACAACATTATGTACATACATTACAATAGTTCCTTCCTGTTTGTTCTCATTCCCAAAAATAAAATTAACTTGTATTTTAAATCTGAGATGGGATGTTATAAGTATTATTAAATTAGATGTTGTTTTGTGAGTGCTTCTCCAAATTACTGTGATACATAAAGTTGTATCAGCACAAAATGTTTCTTAAGGCTTTCTCGGATTAGTAAGTGGCTTGTAAGGCTTGCAAGCACTTTGCCCATAACTTCAAATTATTTAGAAATTTTTCACTATAAAAGGATGCAGAGACAGCATTGGATTCGTCCACGAAGGATCGTAATATACAAAAATTCCAAGCAGTGCCTTTATGCAGAAATAATCTTTCTCTCCACATCTATGTGTTTGTGCCATATATACGTCTGCAATTTCCAAGTGAGGAACCACAAACTGGAATGGTCCAAAGAATTTGTTTATTGAAAGCCTTTTTATGTAAAATTTTACACGACATCTTGTAGGACATTTCTATTTCGTTCTGTAGTGTGTTTATATTTTAAATGACGCTAGAGTATTTCCAAGTAGTCTAAAAATCTACTTTTGTGCACAGGCCTTGTGTGTGTGATTCTTTGCAAAACTTAGGTGCTACTGCAATTTTGTATTAATAATTTTGCAGCTGCAATATTTTGTTTCACAGTTTATAATTATTATTCCTTTGGTGTAATTTAGGGCAGTGTGATGCATGTAGCTTGTAGTTTGCAGTAGTAGTAGTGTAGTATTGTATTGATATTTCACAATTACTCATATTATAATTTTTGTAGATATTTGGTAAATTAGTAGAAAGTATTAGTACAATACAGCACTTTTTAGTGTAATATTTCAGTTTTATTTTTTGTTTATAATTTTGCTCATTTCAACTTAGTAAAGTTTAACACATGTTAAAAACAGCTGGCAATGGCGTTTTGTGTGTGTTGTAAATATCCAGAATTTGTCATAGGCTTTATTACCTAAAAACCTTTTCTGATTTTTACATCAGTGTCAGCTATATAAAATTTAGGTGTACCTCCTGGATTTGTAAAACCCCATCCAGCAGTTGTGCACTTGGTTCCTGTTGCTACCGCTTGCTGGGGAAGACATATTGCTTGGATATAGGTATCAAAGTTAAATGGTAAAGTTAGCTTTATCAATGCAATATCATAATCTGGGAAGAATCTGAAAAATATTGAAAAAGTTAATTTAAAGCTAACTACAGTTATACTTAATCTTGAAGTTATTTTGTTTAATTGGTAGTCAAAAGTAAAAAATAATAATTTGCAAAACTAGACTGCTTATTTATTAAGAAATCTAACAGAATATGAAATATTCGCATTGCACAGCAAATGTAAGATACCATAGCATGCAGTGCCACATACATTTTTCTTGTATGGTTGGTTGGATAATTGTCACTTATGAATAACTTGCATGAAATTACTTAACAGTTAAAAGCATTATGCAATACTGAAGTATAAATCTAGAAGTCTTTAATTTATAGTACTGACAATTAGCACATTGTTTTCTGAATCATTTTCTAGTAAAAAGTGACACTGGTTGTTTTAAACAAAAAAATTGCGTGGCCATTTCATTTCAAATTAACAGTTTAACGTATTACCTGGTGTAATGTGCCTTGGGATGAAGAATTATCCTGTGTATTGTCCTGAGCTGTGTGTTTGGATTTGATGGATTTGGGAATGAAGCTCCCCCAGCAATAGCATATTTACTTGGATCCATATCACTGTAAGTGAAACATGTATCTTAGTTAGAATGTCTTCAGTTTTGCAGCAGCATTGTCTTTAATGTGATTTCAAATTAACGGGTGACTAAATTTTAAAGGAATGCCATGCTCACTGGTGTCCAATTTTCTAGTTGATAGATTGGAACAAAACCATTTCACAAACATAATCAACTATGAGCATATTTACATCATTAAAAACAGAAGCCGTAATTTTCATATTTATATAGTGCAAATATGTTGCTTAAATGTTAAACATTTTAATTTTAAAAATTTAAATATTATACTAACATTTTAGTTATACACCGTGCTGACGTGATGAGCCACATTGGTGAGATTATGGTCCCTACACATAGCTGTTGTGTTTCGATGTGATAAACAATAGCTACTGATGGTAGTTCTCCATCCATTGCCACATCACCACCCACTAACCGCTTGACACGCCTTGGAGCCGGAGAGGGGAGTAATGCAGCAGGCATTGACCAGTTGCCACATTGGAACTGCTGGCAAGCAATCATGACGTAGCTCCTATCAATGCAGTCTGCTGCAAACCTGAAACAAGTAAGGAAATACGTAACTGCACATAACACAAATAATAATGTAGTGAATGGAAGAAATTAAACAGTGTGCCTCTTGTTTTCGACAAAGTGCACCAGGAGTGCATGTTTTTATGCATGATGTGCATTATGCTATATATGCATATAATCACGTATATATTTCATGTTATTTAAGGACTCAGAATTTACATAGACAGTACAAAAGTAATTTATGGACTCACAAACCACAACTGAAAGGGAGACCAGTATAGATTGGTGTAACTAAGTAATTTGTATTCTTACACTTATGTTATAATTTTATTATAACACACTTGGAGTTGAGAATTTTCCAGATTTATATCCTTCTGAAGTATCTTCCAAGATTTTCATTATTGGCCCACCAATCAGCTTGGCATTTGAAACTATTACCTCAACTTCAACATTTTCTGTGCATCTGTCCTTTAACCAGTCATTAAAAGTGGAAACTTCAAATAAAGCAGTAACAAAGTAGTTGGGTAGGCATACTCAAGTTTTAGAAGCAAGCCATTGATTGTGAAGTGTGCTTAATCATTACCTGTAATCTACAGCACTTTGCAAAATTTCTGTCAAAAACGGATCTGCACCATCAATCAAATGAAAATTTCCCCTATCTTCATAGTTTGCATGTAATGTAGATGATGCTAGAATTCCACTATTAAAAAAAATAAACACTGTGTTAAATGTATGAACTTGAAATGCACGAATTTTTCTAAGGGTCAAGGGTGTAGAAAGTTTTTTTTCTAGATGTCACATGTCAGACTTGTGTTCTTAAACAATGAATTGTTGCCATCGATGGCTATCTCGTAGAACTAGGTACTCGTATATATGGGTATTACCAATGCACTCCATTATAAGGCAAGCTCTCCTCACTTTTACAGAACATAGCACAAAAGTGAGAATGTCTGCAACTTTAATGTAAGGTCTAGGATTAGTTGTCACCAACTATTCTGCAGGCACCTACCAGCCATTACTTTTTGTAAAATAATCATTTAATTGTCAGGTGGTATCTTTAAAAGGAGAAAGACATCTCTTTCTCATTGAATCTACGTTTTTAAGACAGTTTTTACAGCCAGCTGCAGTCAGCTTATTAGCACTTTACCTATAACCAAGTTGTAAGCAGACAGCATTTCCCCAGTCTCTGCTCCATTGATCAGTACACACAGGTTGATAGCCAAACTCTGCATGCCATACGAACAGCTGACCGCCAGCAATGCTGACACAATTCCATTCGTCGCTGCCATCACCACAGTCTTTCACTCCATTGCATGCATTAAGTAAAGGTACACAACCACCAACTGCGCATGCCATCTCGTCGGCTGTGCAATCTAAAATAATAGTAATTATAATGTTATAACAATAATTAGAATAACAACAGTTTTATTATCTGTAGCAGTTCAAATAGTGTTCGTAGGAGTGGAATCAAGAGAAAGTGGCATATGATGATGTGATATTGGATACCCTGCTAAACACTTATCTTGAGCTGGAACTTGGAATTCTTTTGAATCCTATTCAAACTTAATAGTTCTATATGTGGGACCTTATCATTGCTGGTATCCAAGGTAATGTGCTCCTTAAAATGTAGTTGTTAGATGTTTTTTCAGTATGTTTTAATGGCATGAAGGCATCTGTCACTTTTCAAGTTCATGTCTGTAGCTAAAGGTTTAATTTTTTTCTTGTGCACCAAGAGAATATAACATCATCTATTATCAGTTCGAGGCTTGAACTTCAAGAAATTATTACATATGTGCTTTGTTTAATTGATAGAATCACTAAGTTTCACAATTTGGCTGAAGTGGCTTTCACTAAGGTGGCTGAATTATGTATTTCATTTTGCTTTTTGGACTATTTCAATTTTTAATAAGAGTACTTACTACACAAACTTCCATCTTCGTCTTCACCATTGCTACAGTCTGCTTTACCATCACATGTCCAAGTACGCGAAATGCACATCATGTCTGTTGGACACCAGAAATCCGTAGCATCACATTCGTTTGCACTGGAAACTAAGTAGTACATCAAATTAATGCTGTTGAACTTACAAGTAAAATTTCTATAATAGAGATTAAGATTTCTAATTTTTGAAACTGTATTCTAAATTTCATACTTATTCAGCTATAATGCTGAAAATTTTTCCGAAGTAGAATCTATTGACTATTGCTCTTTTGTTGCGAGCTTCTCATCGTTGGTTTGTTAATATTAAAGGAAGACCGGACGATTGTGTAAACATTAATACAGAATAAAGAATGCTCTAAAATATTGAAAACTACAATAGCTTTTTTTAAATCAAAGCCTAGATTAAATAATAATTACTTCGGATACTCAAATTTTGTTACTTTCAAGGTCACGTGCAACTAAGTGAATCTACTAAGATACTAAGATTGGCAACGGTGCCTTTTTGTCATGTTCGCGTGACCGACAAATAACCATGATCATGAGCTGCAGTGTTAGTTTCTAATGTCATATGACGTAGAGCCCATTTCTGTGACATCACGCGATTACGTAACAGTCATGTAACAGTCATGTGTCAGAGCAGTACTGTAACATTTAACGCAAACGTGCTTGATGCGCAAGGGAGATGCCTGCCATTGCACAAACTGAGGTTAGTTTCTGATATAAGCAATAGCTGTGTTTGGTTCCATTAATTAACTTTCTAAGCTAATTATTCAAATACAAGAAACAATTGCCAACTTTATAGGCAATAAAATGTATATTTTGGACAGTAAATTAAAATGAAATTGGGTCTAAACAATCGTCTGGTTTTCCTTTAACATAGCTGGTGGTTTTCTCTGCACTGGTAGCATAAGCACATACAAATTTGTGTGACTAATCTGACATTAATTGTATTACTATCAGCCTACAGCCTGCATCAATGCAAACACATTACTATTATTAACAAAAGATGCTTGTCAGTCAGATGAAATCTTAATGTTTTAACTGTTACTAACCACATAATTTTTCATCATCTCCATCTACACAATCAAATTCTCCATCACACAACCATGATTGCGGTATACAGTAACCATCCATGCATGTGTATGAATCTGTATCACAAGTCTTGGAAGTACATATTTCACCTTCATCACTACCTGCAAGATTTAATGAATGAATTTTGTTAAAGCAATGTTCGTTATATTGTAATATTGTCAAACAAACAAATCAGGTTCAGGTTATGAAATAGCAGAGCTACCAAGAATATGCAAGGCTTGGTTTCATATCACAGTTAAGATAATTTCCATATTTCACTTACAGGCAGTTAATAATATTAAGTAACATTACAGCAAATTACATTACGTCATATTACATTATGTTATATTTCGTTACGTTATGTTATGTTTCTATGCTTTTGCATTGTGTTACACAACAATAAAATAACATTTAAACTGTTATAGTGGCTAGTGTTCCTAACTGACATGCTGGAACAAAAATTATAGCAGTAAAAATACCATCAGTGCAATCCCAAATGCCATCACACACGTAATGCATGTTAATGCATTTTGTGTTATTGCATCTAAAATTGCCATCACAGTCTTCATTATTACATCCCTCTTCATCTGTAGAATCTGAGCAATCTATAACACCATCACATCTGTACGTCTCAGGTAAGCACTGAATGAAGCTGTATCCACCTTCTGTACATGTAAACGTGTCTGAAAGAATGAAGAAACAATCAGGTTCCGTACATATACTGTACATATATATTTAAAAAACAAAGCAATGATCAATGAAAAATGAATGTTACAATAGTCTTATGTACTTGATTTTAATTTTACTACTTTCTTTAACAACTGGTTTTACTGCTCACATTCTAGTTGAGAATTCTTGCTGACGTTTAGCATTGTAATTCAAGCTCTGTAAGGGTGATTTTTGTCATGCTGTTTAAAAACATTGTTTCAGAAGGTTGGACTATCTTAGCTACGTGTGTTTTCTTTGTTTATATTATTTTTAAAATGGATTATTCCGTAAAGTTTCAGCACCATCATATTATACTTACCTGGTGCACATTCTTCTGGACTTCCAGTGTGGACTGGAAAGGAAAAGCTAGAAGAAGTGGTCGGTTCTGGTGCTGGTTCACTAGAAGTGGTTGGTTCTGGTGTTGGCTCAGTAGAAGTCTTTGGTTCTGGTGTTGGTTCAGTAGAAGTGGTCGGTTCTGGTGCTGGTTCAGTAGAAGTGGTTGGTTCTGCTGCTGGTTCAGCAGAAGTTGTCAGTTCTGGTGTTGGTTCAGACGAAGTGGTTGGTTCTGGTGTTGGCTCAGTAGAAGTAGTTGGTTCTGGTGTTGGTTCAGACAAAGTGGTTGGTTCTGGTGCTGGTTCAGCAGAAGTGGTTGGTTCTGGTGTTGGTTCGGATGAAGTGGTTGGTTCTGGTGTTGGTTCAGTAGAAGTGGTTGGTTCTGGTGTTGGTTCGGATGAAGTGGTTGGTTCTGGTGTTGGCTCAGAAGTGGTTGGCTCAGGTGCTGGTTCAGTTGAAGTGGTTTGTTCTGGTGTTGGTTCAGCAGAAGTGTTTGGTTCTGGTGCTGGCTCAGTAGAAGTGGTTAGCTGTAGCGTTGGCTCAGTGGAAGTCACTGGTTCTGGTGTTGGTTCAGTAGAAGTGGTTGGTTCTGGTACTGGTTCAGTAGAAATGGTTGTTTCTGGTGTTGGCTCAGTAGAAGTCTTTGGTTCTGGTGTTGGTTCAGTAGAAGTGGTCGGTTCTGGTGCTGGTTCAGTAGAAGTGGTTGGTTCTGGTGCTGGTTCAGCAGAAGTTGTCAGTTCTGGTGTTGGTTCAGACGAAGTGGTTGGTTCTGGTGTTGGCTCAGTAGAAGTAGTTGGTTCTGGTGTTGGTTCAGACAAAGTGGTTGGTTCTGGTGCTGGTTCAGCAGAAGTGGTTGGTTCTGATGTTGGTTCAGTAGAAGTGGTTGGTTCTGGTGCTGGCTCAGTAGAAGTGGTTGGTTCTGGTGCTGGTTCAGCAGAAGTGGTTGGTTCTGATGTTGGTTCAGTAGAAGTGGTTGGTTCTGTTGCTGGCTCAGTAGAAGTGGTTGGTTCTGGTGCTGGTTCAGTAGAAGTGGTTGGTTCTGATGTTGGTTCAGTAGAAGTGGTTGGTTCTGGTGCTGGCTCAGTAGAAGTTGTTAGTTCTGGTGTTGGTTCAGACGAAGTAGTTGGTTCTGGTGTTGGTTCAGTAGCAGTTGTTGTTTCTGGTGTTGGCTCAGACGAAGTGGTTGGTTCTGATGTTGGCTGAGTAGAAGTCTTTGGTTCTGGTGTTGGTTCAGTAGAAGTGGTCGGTTCTGGTGCTGGTTCAGTAGAAGTGGTTGGTTCTGGTGTTGGCTCAGTAGAAGTCTTCGGTTCTGGTGTTGGTTCAGTAGAAGTGGTCAGTTCTGGTGCTGGTTCAGTAGAAGTGGTTGGTTCTGGTGCTGGTTCAGCAGAAGTTGTCAGTTCTGGAGTTGGTTCAGACGAAGTGGTTGGTTCTGGTGTTGGCTCAGTAGAAGTAGTTGGTTCTGGTGTTGGTTCGGACAAAGTGGTTGGTTCTGGTGGTGGTTCAGTAGAAGTGGTTGGTTCTGGTGTTGGCTCAGTGGAAGTAGTTGGTTCTGGTGCTGGCTCAGTAGAAGTGGTTGGTTCTGGTTGTGGTTCAGATGAAGTAGTTGGCTCTGGTGTTCTTTGTGTAGAAGTAGTTGGTTCTGGAGCTTCTGAAAATAGATTTATGTTTTAACTCAGTAAATTTCAGAATAAAATTATAGGAAATTGAGAAAACTACAATTTTTTGCTGTATGTAATGTTTGGTTACATTAGAAGCAAAGTAGTTAGTCAAGACTGGCTGTAAGATGCTATAGTTGTTCAAATTAGAAAGCTTATTATCTCTTGAAACCTGACCTACCAGTTCAGTTTCATTATTCATACGTAAGTACCAGCAGTGGATGAAATTGCACACGGTGGATGAATGCACTGTAGTAGCTTACGACATCTGGCAGTGGCTGTAGCTACCAGGTCAACAATGCTTTATGTCGAATGCTTCAAAAATTTGTGGTTTAATTACAACAATACAAATTATTATGCATGAAGTTAAGATTGTGATTCTTTAGATTTAGATTACTATTGCTATTCATATTTAAGTCATCCTCTTACCATCACAAGTTCTTCCATTTCGGTTTAGTTGATAGCCAGGTGGACAGTCACATATGTAATTGTTTGTAGCAAATATCCAAGTGCATGTGTTACTGCAGTTTCCATTGTTCATTTTGCATTCATTAAAAAACTCTGAAACAAAAAACTACATCAAGATTTTTTTTCAGGAATAGTCGACTTGACACTTACAGTCACCACCTATATTTCTTTAGCCAACTAATTTGTTGGTGGCTTTAACCAAAGAAATAGTAAAGATAACAGTAACTGTGCCACATCACGTTAAGTCATCCTGGATCTTTCTGAACATAAAGTAATATGCGAGTGCAAAATATGTTTGAAACCTTCAAAAGCAACGATTTTCAGTGTTCATTTCTTACTATTGATACATCTTTAGAATAATGAAATTGGTCTGCGTGGGTATATTTCTCCTTAGAATGATGGATTTTAGGATTAATCAGTGAAAGTTGTCTGAAATTATGTAGATAAATCAAGCATGTCATTCTTCAAAATAATTGGTTACATTTTGTAATTAGATGGAATACAAGTGACTCTGTTGGTCATTTTTAAAAGTGCTGTATATGTCTTCAAAGCAGTTGCTAGCTGAACATATATCCGGTAGCAAATACACAGAATGGAATTCAAATCATGTTGACAGTTTCCATTGGAGAGACCACATCTCACCTTGGTTGATGTCTTGGATTGTAACCTAGAGTCATAAAGTTTAGGCCTACGTCGCTTGTCATAATTTTATGATTTTGCGAGTTTTTTAGGCATTCATCGAGTGCTTCACACAAGCACATTTGTATGCTTTTGGCATATACTTTTCAGTGGCATATAGTATCTTATAGAGCTGTGTGTGCAACCAACTGCAGGATCTGTAGAACACTGGAAAGTACCTCATTTGAAGTCTGGCGCAAAATCTTGGGCACCAACTCATTTTTCTGCAGGTATTCTCCAAAGTAAATTTAAATTATTGATCTCAAGTTTAATGTCAAAAAACTGCTCAAATTTTTTGTAATACAAATTTTCTGCGTAGTGCAATATGAATGGTTGCTTGCCTGCATAACAGTTTTTCTATAGTTTGTTTTTCTGCTCAAACCCTATTCTGAAAGGACTGAGATATTTTGAGGGAAAAATATAATTTTTAATTCCCTTCTTTCTGGCAGAATTTCAAAAAAATTTAATTCACTAATTTAAAAATTTAATCCAGAGTAATAAAATTATTAAATTATGACGATTTTTGTTGAATTTTTGCTCACTATTCACAGCAAAACATACACTGGAAACCAAAGTAGAATGTGGAATTCCGGACATTTACCTTTCCTGTACTGTAACCGTCTTTTCTCCTTTTTATTGTATCTCTTCTATTTCTTTTCACATTCACAATAACATTAGCACTGTCTGTAAATAGGCTTAACATCAGCTAGCAACTCTCTTATTTGTAAAGTACACATTCTACAACAAAAAACCTGGATCGCAGGGTAAAACTACTCCCCCCCATGCCCAATTGTTTCCCGTATTATTCTTTTTACTGTTGCTGGACAAACTCACCTTCTGTAGTCACAGCAAAGTCGAGTTTTGTTTGCAGATCTCCTATATTGTTATCATTTTTCTCTGCATACTTAATAAGAGCTTCTGCTATGGCAGTTTCCAGGCTTACAGCATCTACTTCTTGAGGTGACTTAACTCTGGCTGCGAACCTCGTCTTCACACTGCCTGGCCTGTATGATATTACACAAGGTAGGATAAGTTATAAAAATGCACTTCTGTTTAGCATCATAGCTAAATCTCATCGGCTCCACAAATTAATCAAATCTGATATTGTTAACTTGGCATTCCTTAAAAAGTATGGAGTAGGTTATAATATTTTAAGGTTGATTTGAAAACTTATAGTAATATTACTTTCACAATATTTCACAATAATGTATATTTTGTCAAATGTTAGCACCTGAACTCCAATATATGTATATCATCAATTATATTTAGATGTGGATCGTAGCTCAATGCTTCTTTAATCTGCAAAACAGAATTTGTACAAACAACATTTACGCAAACAAATTTATACTTGTGTGTTTAAGATTAGAGTATGTCTGTTATTCACTGCTCATGCAGAACGAGAATTCTATTGAGGGCTTGCATTGTGTCACTTACTCATTATCAAAATATTTGGTAATACCCTACCTACAATTCAGTATCATTGCCAAGTAGTAAAAATATTTTTGAACATTATTATACTAGCAGGTTTTAAAATGGTATGGCACAATGGGATGCTTTTCTTACTATATAATTTGCAAAAATTTACATTACTAAAACAGTGTATTATTTCAGTAAATTAAATGTAAACTTTGAACTTCTTTCAATTAGGGTCATGTTCTTCACCAATTTTTCAGGTTGTTTTTGAGAAACGCAACTGTTCCTGTGAGGTAAGATTGTGAACTCCTTCCCAGATGTGGAGTTTTGTAAAGTTTTACAAAAACATAGCTATGAATCTGAATGAGTGCTGTGCTTGGAATACTTTAAGCTGAAAATTTTTTGCAGTATGGTTTAGTACTCTAAGTGACGTTAAAATATGTGTTAAAACCAATTGGCCAAGGTCAACATCACTAATAAGAGAAAGAGAGAGAATAGGCAGATAAAATAAGCAAGTGAAACTTTTGCATGTCGTGTTGTCGTTATTTTCACAAACTGCATTAGTGGTGCTGAAGTGTCACTTATGCTGTTTGACTAAGCTTTTAGAACAGTCAAATGGTTTTACCTCAGTTACGAATTTAGCATTGCATCTTTCAAAACCTTTATCAGATTTTTTATACTTACCCCTGTTTTCACTTTAGCTTCGAGTTGCTTATATTGTTTTGACTCAGGGTTCTTGTATTCTGGTTGATAATTTAAATTCTCTATTGTCATTTCCCCTACTAATACATCCTCTGAAATATTATTATAAATTATATAAATAACAGTAGCAGTTTTCCCTATTTTTAACTCATGTAACTGGGAACAATAGTAGATAATTTACCTAATGGAAAACTATGATAGCTTAGAGATGTAGAGAAGGTCATTACTGTTGCGGCTAAAGGTTATAGTTGAGTGCATTTATAGTACAGGTGACGTGCCATTGATGGCCATTAACAGTTTCGCATTGTTTGATGCTAAAAATTATACTTGTAATTTGGCTATGAAGTTTTGATTGATATAAGGCAGAATATTTTTATGTTAATATCTATTTGTTTACTTACCAATTCTTGGATCCCTTTGTGTTAAAGGTGAAGTAACTGAACTTTGTTTGCCCATCTTCAAACCAACTAAAGTATAGTCATGTATTTAAAACCTTGCATATTACACCAAGAATACATGCCCTAATGAAAAAGAGTACACCATTTTTTTCCAAAGTGTTTCTATATGAATTACATTTATTTGCCAAATGCTTCTGAGTTTATGAAACTGCATTCTTTTACTTATGCAAATGGCTTGGAAAAACATATTTCTTAAAATAATTCAATTTAACTTGAAATATGTAGTCTTTCTTGTAAGGATTTGATAGTGGCCAGTTTGGTCATTCTGAGACTGTATACTAGAGTACAATAACCAAACCTATACTGTAAGATATGGTTGTGTTATCACTACAAGGAACCCCTGCATATATGTATGGTACAATAACTATTGTTATTCTCTGCACTGTCAGTCAGTGCCAACATCCTGCTTAGTAAATACTGAGCTCTAGATTTACTAGATTGTACAGCAGCTAGCTGTGCATGGTGAACAGTATAGATTTTCTTAACTGTTTAGCAGAATTGTTACGGACATATCAGTGTAGCTAAAAATTGTTTAAGATATTTTTCGTATTTAGTGGGTTGTTTTTAACCAATTGTAATTTTTTATCCAATTTTTTGCTATCCACACTCCTACAGTAGGCGGAAAAGCAATACCATAGCTAATTGACGACCACCATCAAAATGTCATTTTCCGTGTGATTTATTTTGTAAAACTTAGCCAGAAGCAGCTAAACAGACACAGCTACCAAAATCGTTTCAAGGTTTTCGTTCATGTGCGTTTATTGTTTAGAACCTCTTGTGTTTGACAATTGAGACTTACTAAACTAGGTTCATTATTTTATTATTGAGAATTCGTGTATTTGAAGCTTTCAATTTTTGCATAATAGCAAATGCGTTATATCTATAACAGTCAGTAATGCAAATGCAATGTGAATTTGAAATCAAAGGAAAAAATCATATAATTAATAACTGAATTAAAAATAACTAAGTAGAAAAATAAAAATGAACGTACATATTAAGTGTACAATTAAACGTGCTGAATTTTTAATAAGATAATATGTAAATCGAACACAAATTTAGTGTTAGAAATTTCATACCTACAGTTCTTAATTGTCAGCTTCATGACTCTAGTTGTATAGGCCTACCTCTTAAGCTTGGCAAGTTAGACTAGATTAGACAAATACTTAACAGTTTAGGATATTTACATTCATGTTCTAGTCTAATTTTAGTCCATTCAAACTTTTAATCTCATATTCAAGATTATATTTGTCAAAAGTTCTACCCCTATTTTCACCTAATTTGTACACAAATTAGTGGCATACCTGCTATGTACACTGCTGCTAGAAATAAAGCTACCAAAATCACAAAAATAATGCCGGCAATTATCAACAGTGACCAACGCCTTGTTTTTGTAAATGTTATTTTATGTTCTTCTTCATTCACTTGATATTCCCTAAAATACAACAATAAAAAGGATTTAAACTGCCTGTATTATAAGAATGGACAGATATCTAAATATACTCGATATGCTACATATCCACATACATACTATTAATTGTAATGGGTGGACACAAAAAAGTAAGCGCTTTTCAAAGGGAACAGGGTAAACTAGAAACACTTTGGCACTTGTTTTGCTAAAACCCACTAATTTTTGCTGAAAAAAGTGGAAAAAGTAAACGTTTTGTGCTTGATATTGTCGTCAAGCACATAAAATGAAAAAACTAGATAATTATTACTACGATTATATTGTCCTTATGGATGTGCTACTTTTATTTTATTCATTTACTCATTTATTTTATTTTGTTTCGTTGAATTTCCAAATTTTAAAAAATAAACTTAGCTGTTTACAGAAGGGGACAAAATAATTATTAAACACTACAGGATTGATAAGGGATGTAGCGCAAAAAGACTGATGAGGGAGTTTCCGAATAACAAATTGCTAAGAAAAACTGATGTCAAAATAATAGAATAAAATATATGAGTAAATGAATAAAATAAAATGAACATCTCTATAAATACAATATAATCATACTAATATATAGTTTTTTTTTATTTTTACAGGCTTAATGATGATATCAAGCCTAAAATGTTTATTTTTTTTGTACTTTCTGGCTAACAAAAATAATGGATAAATAACAAAATATTTCTATTTTGCCATGTTAAATTTAGATTCTTTTCTCTATGGCATTTTTGAGAAGAGTTCATTTTTGTACACCCTGTATGTGCCAAATATACTATAATGTAACCCACCCTGCCCAATTTGACTCTGCTTTCTCATGTCTCCTCTTTTCTTGTATGAAGTACATAAACTACTATCTACATTGCCCAATGCATTAAAACACCATTCATATCATTAAAAATTTTAAAGCAATGAGTTTCAATCTTTAAATGTTCTCTTAGTTCTCTTAATCTTGAATTGGCTGAATGAATCACTTAGCAGAACAGTTCGTCCAGGTAAAGCATTTTTGTTATTATCTCAAATAGACCAAAAATGCAGAAAAACACACATTGGCAAGATAATTTGACTGTTTGTTATAAGTGTTGACAATATCAATTCAGTTATACTCCTACAATCAGTGAACAAAATATCTGGACCACATCAGTGTCAGAATAAGTTTCTTAATAGTTTGAAAGAGCTCTTATCCATTTAACCCTTTCCTAAAGAAGCACAGTTTCCTTTTTTGAAAAAAAAATTCTGTTGTCTCTTAATCAGTTCTTTTACCCCATTATAATTTGCCTTTCTGAGACAAATTTTCCAATTTTTGTCTTACTGTTTCCACTTCGACTCTACTTTCTCATATTTTATCTTTTCCTGTCCTACCTCATTCTGTACTTCTTATCTTATGACCCACATATAATCATTTTCCATTACTATAAACTGTCCTGTAATTTTATTCTACTCAGTTGATTCAGAATACATTCTGTCCTTGTCTAACCTCATCTAATTAAAATGATGTGACCTTGACATTTTTTCTATGGACTCTTATTTGAACCTTACCTTTCCAATTGACAAATGTTTTGTGCTGCCCTGTTTTTTTTTTGTTCTGACTCTTCTAGCTGCCTCTGTTTTATTTTTCTGTCCTGTCCTGTTGTCTATTCCACTCTGCTTGAGCTTGTCCATGTCTATTGCTTTAGTGTAATTTTTGTACTGGTTTTGCCACTTGTCAAGCTTTGCCCCTTTTTATTGTTATGCGAGTCCTGTATGAAATATAGCTATGTACAAAATAAGATTGTAGATACTCACTTGTCTTTCTTTGTTGGCGATGCTTGAGACACAGGTAAAAAATATTCTTTGGGTTTTTCATTGCTCTTTTCATCTACTATAAAACAAGGATTGTCTTCTCCTTTTGTTCCATTTAGTGTCCAGTTTTGATACTGTGGCGAATTTTTGCTGTGTCCAAGTCCACTGTCAGTTTCAGATGCGGCACTACTTTCTGTGGGAGAGTGTTTTCCCGAATCATCAATACTTTTTCCATTTCCAGTTTGGGAGGAATTGTTGCCATTTGGCGTATGGTCAAAACTGTCCACAGGCATGTTGAGTTCTAATATTGAGCAAAGTCAGATCCTGTTAAATATACCAACAATATAAACATTGTTTTCACTTACTACAATAATTGTAGCAAAAATACTACATAATAAGTAACAACAGCATTTGCAAGTATGACAACAATTGCAAAGTCAAAGCCCAACCAGAAACAAAAACAACCATAATAACAACAAAAACTTAATTACTTTTACTATTTAATTACTTCTATTGTTAATTATGTTAATAATGCTTTCTGTGGGCATTGGGCAGTGACAATTATGATCATGATGAAAAATTACAATGCTACCACCACCACAGCAGCAAAAAACAATATCGACCATTTATTACTGCAAACAGAACTTTTGAGATGAATAGTCGAGTGGTCACACATATCTGCTTGGTGGCCAAAATTGAGCAATCCCGAGGCTGGTCAGTGAATAGATGGGTAAGGACCTTCAGTTCCTGCTCCAAGCGGTTTCATTCGCTATATTTATTGTGGAAGTTTACTTCATAAAGCTATATATATATATACGAAAGTAGCTGCTCGACTGGGTACTTCTGTCAGTTCAGTGGCTCATTTTAGACTTAAAGGCTTATAAATCTCTGAACTAAGTTTGGTCTCACCACAAATGTCAGTGTGGAAAGCTGGTTTCCAACTTGCAGTGTGCCAAATCGCATTGGTGTGGAGGTGGTGATAACTAAGGTGACGGTGTTGCTGTGTTGGTTAAAGCAAAACCGGGCCCAACCTTAAACTGTAAGTCAAAATAATGTACTCTTTAAAATATTGAAAGGAGACATACTACTTTTTTCAGAATGCCTTGAGTGAAAGAATTATTACCGCACAAACGCAATTTCGCGTTCGTGCCTCTAATTTTTCGTTGGTACATGCATGTCGTCATTCTCTAGTTCGACGGGCACTAGCGCCTGAAAGATGTCCTTTAAGAGTCGTTATAGTAATGTTCCCTGCTGTCACCGCGTCTGAAAATGAGTGTCTTTGTCTTTTTTAAAGTTTATGTATCTTAAAATTTACCTATTTGAAAATTTATCTCTAACAGTCAACACGAATCTAATTTTTCCGCCCATCTTTTGGCTGGCGAATGTCTGGGGTTTCTCTTGTTCTTATTTACTATTCTCGCATGATGAGGGTTTATGTAAATCCACAATCATTAAATCTCCAGGGACCTTGGTACAAGCATTGCATTAACAAACCACCCTAGAAGATAAGTCGGAATCCGGTTTAGTCGCAATAAATGCTGACAGACAAAGTGACACCTGGCTAAGGTATGACGATTGTTAGTGTCATCTTCTTTGTTACTTGGAACTTTAGGTTGTCGGCAGCTATAATGATTAAAGTTTGCTGTACAAACGTTTGTCAGATGATAATACCGATTCCAAGCTTTTACAGCCATAGGCATTATGCCGTGAATAAAGAAGTAAATGCGCGTGCACGTGTATTTATTATGCATACTTAAATTGAAATATAATTGAACTATGTAAAAGACTACCTAGAATAGTTTTGCTTGACCTGTGGTCTGACAAATCAGTTAAGTATTAATTTTTTATGTTGGACTGTAATTACGAAAACGTGTTACGAAAAGTGAAAGTAAAAATTAAACCACCTTGTGAATAGTTTCTGAACCTGTTTTACCGTGTTGTTACAATTGTAATAATACTCACGTTGTAAAAATACAGCGATACTACACGCTATTATTTCGTTTTTTCACAGAACAGTCTGATTTACTAGCAAATTATTTCTTATTCATCTAAGCGTTCCTGCCTGTTAAAACACAAGCCCACTTGGCTCCATTGTGGAGGAACGTTTAACCGACAGGTAAAGGTAGTTGTGAATAACGGAACAATATGGCAATCACACCACTGAGAAGCAGTTTTCCTGCCTCGGTCTCCAATCCATTTACTAACCAGATCAGTATTACTTATTTTCAGATGCTGAAGTACATAAGAAACGCGTGTAAAATCTAGCAGCAGGAGAAGTTTGATGTTTAAAAACGTACTGCAACCTCACCCTCCTGTTCTGTGTTTCATTTAAAAAATCTTTCTGTATTTTTAGTTTTGTACTTGAGAAGAATCGATCATTTTTATAATCGCATTTTTTTGGAATTTCTCCATGAGAGGCGCTGAAATTTTGGCCCATTTTGATTCCCATTTTGGCCCAATTGCAAACTATGTAAAAGAAGTCAAGACAACACCTAATGATTAGGAGATCTCTAGAAGAAATAAGTTTGCCCTAATCGTTGTCGCTTTAATTAACGTTAACGTGAAATCAGTACAATCTCAATACAGTTGTGTTCTTATACCAAGATTACAATATGCTGACAAACTGATGATATACCACTGACAACTGTGCATTATTTAAACTCTGGCAATGTCAGTGTCATTGTATTTTAGTTTAATTATTAACGCTTTAATGTGCAACAGTGTTCATTTTGCTAAACCACTCGAGTGCTTAATCTTGGAAAATGTGCAAATGCTCAGAAACATGTTATTTTCACTATTTTGTGACCCACTTGCTGGAAAGTAGTTTCTTGTTTAAGTGGGGCAGTACGCCAAGTATGGTTAAACTAATTTATAAAGAAGATATACCAAGCGAACGCCGCATGGAGTCCATATTTATACACTCGTTTAACAATTATAATAGCTTTATGAAATCATTTTTGAAATTCAGAAGTGCGTGTCAGTAATTATTGCATCCATAACTACAAAACCAGCTTGTCAAATTTCTGCTTACAAATTTTATTACGTGCAGTCAGTGGCGCATTTTTTATCTGTCTTAGGAATGTTTTGATGAAGTTGAAATTTTATGATCTCGTCTGCTTTATCATTTACAGCTTTGGGCAATTTTGCGAAGTCATTACCCCCAGAAAGTTACATTGACATTAAGGAAAGCGATATCAGGTTGAATGGTTGTTATCTAATAAGATTTCAAATCCCGCTATAATAAAACTTGATAACAAAGATCAATAAATAAATGATTATAAGGAAACTGTGATGCCTTGGTATGTATCAATCTTATTTTTCGTTATAGATTTACCTAAGCAAGCTGAGGGGATTCCACGTTCGTAAATTTTGACTAAGATACACTCCACAAAAGGGTAAGTCATTAAATCATTGAGAGATTTACAATAAACGTAATTGTGAGACTTTCGGATAGTAGCAGTATAATTGCAGACTGATTTTACAAATTACAATGGTCTTTGCGTTTTTAGAAATGGGAAATGTTGAAACTAACAGATAAGTATCTTCTGACCACGTAAATAATTTTTGGCACTTGCAAACTTTTAGCTAATATGGATAACCCTATACATATACGTGGCTTAGAAATCCAAATTATCTGATTTTTCATTTTCGATTCATTTATAAAAACATTGACGAGCTAAGATATACATGTTTTTGCGGTTAGAAATCGTGCGAGTAAACGTGTCTAAAGTTTTTGGCTACTGCAATTTTGTTTACTTTACGTCATTCTCATGAGCAAAAATTGTATCATGTGCCATGAATATCATATGCGGCAATATAAATGCGGACACTGTCGCGTTTCAGTTTCCTTTTTTTGAATTTCATTTCACCAACTAGAGAGTTTGGGCTGAAATTGAAAATGTTTATATAATAGCTTGTTATGCCAACTCGTGGGCGATTTGAACTAACGTTGAAGAGACAAAGTTGTTATTGTATGAACACATATTAAATTGACACCACGCCCGCCAGCTGCTAGCTTTGAAAATAAGTCAGACGGCAGGTGACAGGATGAGAATTTCCATGCGCTGTACTGTAGACCTATAAGCAGTAAGAACTGGATGTCTGGAATGCTCTGTGAAGTGGTTACTTAAAATATAAGAATGAGGAAAAATAAAAGTGAAATAATTACCTATGTACCTTCTCTCTCTCTCTCTCTCTCTCTCTCTCTCTCTCTCTCTCTCTCTCTCTCTCTCTCTCTCTCTCTCTCTCTCTCTCTCTGTCTGTCTGTCTGTCTGTCTGTCTGTCTGTCTGTCTATTCATTTACCCGTCAATCTTTCAATCTTAAAGGACAGCAGGATGATTTTTCACATACTACCCTATTTTCAAATCCGATGATAAGTATACATTTTAACACAGTTAATACTACAAAACGTTTCTGATAATTAAATAATAGATTAAAAACTTAAAACTTAATTAACGGCGAGCGAGCCCAACTATTGATGATATCACGAACTAACATAATTTTCAGGAGCAAAAATATTCTACGAGCAGGTTGCACGTGCTTGCGAAAGCCAAAATTGAGGTACAGTGCTAGTGCAACATATCCAGTGTGTTGTACTAAAACTAGGCAAGTTTTAAGATAAAAATTCACATTTCAAATTTACCGCTGTGCTCTTATAATTCTTTCACGTAAAATTTTTGGAAAAAGTAATATGTTTCCTTTCAATATTTTCAGAGTAGATTCTTTTGACCTACACTTTAAGATGGGTCCGGTTTTGCTTACTCTCTGTCTATCTACCAGAAAAATTAAATTTAGCTAGAATTTTTTACGTCTTTCTCTTCTGCGCTGCCTCTTGTTATAACATATTTAATATCTTGTTTGCTGTGCGATACTGGCTAACGATTACGTTAGTCTAGATCTTTAATGAATTTATTAATTTGTTATTTTGTGTATCTACTGACTGTTTACGTGTTTTACCTATGTCTCTACCAGCAGTCTACCTGTATTCGCCTCTTGGTTAAAGCACAGAGTTACGGATTTAATATCAAATGACAAATCCATGGTGAATTTGAAAAGAAACAGACGCGTACCGTTTTTATCGTCGTTTAGCCCACTAATGACATTACTGACATCTTTAAGATGCCACAGAAGTTTTATAGAAAAGTCACATGGATTCCATTTTAAACAGTAAAGCCGCATCGGTTATTGACATCCTCATCATCATTATCGCCCATCATCGACATCATCGTTATCAGTGATGTTTACAGTTTTATGATTTATATTACATATAAACACAAACAGAATTGATGTTCTAGACTAATTTAACACATTTTTAAGCTTATTATTTATTTGCCAGTTATCGTAGTCTAAAGTCTCATGGCAATTTGAATAAATATGTTAACATGGCCGTGTTAGAGACAACTTAATAATAAACAAAGGCAAACGGTAACAATATTCTATCCATACGTTTTAGTACGTCTTTTTACAGAATTTTATCGTTATAATACTACAACTAAAATTTCGCACAGAGACATTATGACTTCCTGGGCTGCTTCCGGCAACACCAACGACTGTGTTAATTTAAAAAATGTTTATTGGCGTTTGCCTCAGCCACACCAAACGTATTTATAGGACTAAACATTGCTTACCGAATAATGCTGTGTAGATGACACGTGTGTTCAAATTAATAAATTGTCTGTTTTGATCAGAGCAGCCACTTTTGTGTTAAAAAACACCTTCAAGTCTCACCAATTTGTAAATCCAATTCAAATTTATTGTCACGTTTTACCACAACTTTTTTCCATCTGCGTTACAAAATAAAAATGTGTTATGCGGTCACAATTTCCCTACTTCATTTTTCCACATATATTAGCAGTTCATTATAAAAAAGAGCAGTCCTTCTACACTGTTTAAAACAAATCTCGGTGACTCCACTGACTACAGCTCTCTCGGACAGAGGCCCACATTTCGCAGCAGAATTTAACAGATCATTGCACATCATGGCAAATTATAGGGTGCTACTGGAAAATTTCATTTATTTCAGTTACTTCAACGATAATTTTTAAATCTTATTACGATAAAAAATGGATGATATCTTTTTCTTACAAGGTATATTGAATTGCAGTAATCTGATTTTGTTCAGGTTTGTGTGCTTATTTCAAGGAAAACATTCTAGGTGCGCGTGACTCACGTGATAATACCATTGAAAGATACGTCAGTGTACTCGCGCGTAGCTGCCGGCACTTTTCAAAGGAACTCGTTAACGGTGCGCAGGCATCTGTTATCGAGGTGTGTACTATATGAAATCATTTTTATTCAATACCTGCATAGCAATGGCATAGATATGACTAAACAACGCCTAGAATTATGCATTCTTTCTCTTAAAATAGCCGTAAAACTTCAGAACCTTATGAGTTAAAAGTTATAAAAGACTTCCTTCATAGTTTTTACGGGTGTTACCTGTAGACCAATAATTTAGGTTCTCCGCTTAAATTGTCCTCGTAACACATGCAATTTTTATTCGGGCAATTCTATGTTGCAAAAATCAATAATTACGCGCAAATATCCATCTAGAATAACAAAAGAGAAAGTTCCAAAAACTTGCAATCAGTTCTAAACTCAGGTAAGATATTTGACAACTGGTCAAACCGGGCACTTTGTTAGCAGGTCGCTTGCTAACTTGAACGATACGCGTTAACTGGAAAAGTTACACGTGTGGACAATGTTGGAAACTCAGATATTGTTAATTGGACACTTAACAACCAAGGGCCCCAGCTCCAGCCATTTGATAACTAGCCACTTCAACATTAACCAGACACTTGGTAACATCATCTAGATCTATTTCATTTGCAGTCAATGTACTCTGTATAGCTTTCTAGATCGGATATGTGATAATCAGGACAATGATAACCACGCGAAAAGTTTTCAACTGTACTACACTTAATGAACTGGATACCAGACTTGGTAGCCCAGAAATTCAACAAATGCGTGAAAGTTTTGCCAATTTCTTATGTTATAACTTGATATTAGCATATACCGGCACATTATACAAACATGTAACGCCTGTACCGGCAATTACACCTATAATAAGCTGTCGAGAAAATTAATTTGGTTCTCTGGAATAATGCATTTTTTCCATTTCTGGACAAAAATATCTTACTATTGTACTGGCAAATTTGTTTTTTAAATAAAAATATATCGTGATCCTCAACAACAACATCATTTCTCTATAGCATCATCATCTTCGTGTTCAGCATTGTCATTATCACCATCAGCATAATCGTCGTCATTGTAATCATCCAGTTCTTGTAATACAGTTAGACAACACAAAAACTTACGAAAATGATACCCAAGTTTGGCAATACTAAACACACGCTCATGTTACAGAAATAATGTTGAAAAATGTATCCAAATAAACTTAATAATTGCCGTGATATGTAGAAAAATGACTGTTTATAAAAAAGTCAGTCTGTGAGAATAATTAATGCTCGTAGTTGTCAATTAAAACGGGTACTGATGCTAGAGCGTTGAAGTTTCTGTTTCATAATGATAGCTACGCCACTAAATATTGCATGCGTAGCCATGTAGTGCTAGTCTTTGGCTTTCTTTCTGCGCAAGCTTACGAAAACATTTCGCGACATTTACATTTTGCTTGAGCGTCAAGACAAACCAGCGTCAGGGAACGTCAACGATTTCCGGTCATACTAGTCCTGTGATATTCAGTATCATACTTAATACGTGACGTTTTTTCGTCCCTATTGTTTAAAATTTGTGATTGAACCATTGAGAACTTTTTCTTTATAGTGTCTGGTTATATTACAGCCGCTTAATGCTGAGCAGGCACCTGTAGTGCAAAAAATGCTTTTTATAAGGTACTAAAATAGTAAATACATAGGCCCACGTGTATACTGAATTACTAAGTGTGGCAACGCCAGTGCTTTTAAAGGACTATAAAAGTTAAAAATCACTATACATGTATCTTAATTTTACAAACTGCACAGAGGGGATTCGAAAGAGTTACAGAGAAATTATTACTAAACATACGTCTCTGAGCAAATTTTTTTTATAGAACAATCTGTGACAGAAATCGTTGCTGTTTGTTTTATTTATTTTTGTTTATCAGTTGGTTTTATTGGTTTATTTATTGTTGTAATGCAAGTATTGTATTTTGTAAATGGACTTTTAGTACTCAAGGTGGAGAGTAATTTAGTACTCAAAATGTTTACAAGAGATGACTAGCAAAAAAGTACTGCAGAAAAACAAAATGACTAGCTGTTATAGATGTGTTCTCTGTGTCAGTTTGGTTCATTACTTCACATACAAAAAGCAAGTTTAAATGGTCAGCAACAGTGATTGTTTGTGTCTGTGTATATAGGACTATTGATCAATTTGTGTACATAGCACGATTTATTCCCTCTGCATCTGTTTCATTATATCATACATCTGATCATTATTATGTTTGCTACGTTATAATTTAATTGTTGTATGTGTTGTAATGTACTTTCCTAATGACTGTTAATACAATAAAGTAAATCAAATTATGGAAAACATTCTTCATTATAGCTAAAACTCTGTGTCTCGATAATTAATGATTGCAGTCAGCTAGCTTACATTTGCTGATAGGGATACTCAGCGGCGGATTATGATTTTATGGGCCTTAGGCTAGAGCTTGGAACGAGCCTTTTAAATGTTGCTACACTGCTGAGCTGACGTGTTTTTGTGGAGCTCTCGTCGGGCCCTTTGTGGTGCCCCCAGAAAAATTCGGAAACTGAAATTTTGAACTTAAACTTAAACTGTGTAAACGTGAATTGTGTAAACTTGATTTGTGTAAACCCGATTTGAAATATAGTGACTGACTTTTGAAAAAAAATCTTTTTTCTATATTTTATTTTGGCGGGCCCCTTGCTCTTTTGTCAATTTTTTTTACAAAAAAAAAATTTTTTTCGTTTTATTTTGCCGGGCCCCTTTTGATCCCGGGCCTTAGGCTTCAGCCTATAGGGCTATCCGCTACAGGGTATACTCGTATAAGCCTAGTCACAGCTACATTGGAAAAGTTGCTAAAATTTGAACCTTTTGAAATCCATTGTGGTGTCACTGCATATTTAATTACTCTTAATATATTATTATTTTATAGTGAGTTTATACTATGTATTGAATTAATTCTGTATTGGAGCACGGTCGATGGTCCGATAACTCAGGGGATACCTAATGAAGACAGATTGAGAACCCTGATGTGAATGGTGGCGGCATCGATGGTGAAATTTGTAATTACTACTAACTAAACTACCTTCACAATAACTATCTCTGTTTTTCGTTGTTCACGTTGTGTTACTTCAGTGCAATCAGTAACTATTAATTATAGTTATGGGAGTTATGTGTGTAATTATCTACATTATTTTATGTATTCATTTGAATTACAGGTCTGCAAAGTTAAATTGAAATATACTTGAATTTCCTTTTTTATATGTCTCAGATTAACAAATTAGTGACACTACTTTGAATCAGAAACAGTGCGAATTTTCTCCTGGGAAATTTCCTAGTTTTACACAAGAAAGACACATCAGTTATACAAATTATAATTTATTATAGGTAAAAAACTATATGTCTTTTTTGGTCTACTTAGTTCTCAAAATAACTTTTAATACAAACTGCTACGTATTTTGCTAGAATGTTACATACACGCTGACACTCACATAACTTGAATATCAAAAGCTTAGCCTTAAAGAATTGTGTACAATTTTCAAATTAATAATCACGTACCATTTTCAATTTTGGGCTAATTGCACAGTTATCACTTCATCAGAAAGAACTATCACAATTGCAAAAGTTATAAAAAGCTACCAAACTGAATTAAAAGGATTAAAGAAAGGAAAATTCATTTGACTTTCAAGCCATTTACTGCAACAAAAAAGGTCTTCATCTTGAAAATTATTTGCAATGAGTTGAACTCCAGTCGGGAGACCACGTGATGATAATTTTGCAGGCAGTGTTATAGCTGGCAGTCCTACCAAGTTTACTGGCTGAGTTAACACATCATCTCTAGCTGATTTAGTCTGGTTATCTAATTTGATGAATTCGTTATACACAGGTGCATCTGTGAGAGTTGTTGGTGTCAGTAGAAAGTTGATGCCACTATCAAATACTTGTTTAAAATCATTTGATATTAACCGTCTAACTTTCTGTGCTTGAACGAAATATAAATCATATTGTTTTTTCAGCAAGAAATAGTTTCCAGCTAGAATTCGTCCTCTCACAACATCATTGAAGCCCTCACGTCGAGTGTGTGCATATAACTCGTGTGTAGACTGTCCCATCTCACTTCTATGTCCATACTGCACACCACTGTAACGAGCCATATTTGATGCAACCTCACAACAGCACAGAATGGAATAACAAGCAATGGAATACTGTGTGTGAGGCAGCGAAACTTCCGTAACTTTAGCTCCTGCATTGGTAAAAATGTCTGCTGCCCATTGCCAAGTTTCTAGGATATCTTCAGAAACACCAGGTGCATGGTACTCTCTGGGAATTCCAATATGCAGATCGCTTATATTAATGTCTTTCGACAAATCAATGCTTTTAAAAGGATCTGTCACAGTTGTAGAGTCAAGCTCATCATGACCGACAATCACATTAAAAATATTTACGGCATCTTCTACACATTTTGTTAGAATGCAAGGTACATCAAGCGAATTAACTAACGGTATCAATCCATGTCTGGATAGAAGACCATAGGTGGGTTTGAACCCAACTATTCCACAATATGCAGCTGGATTTCTTGTTGAACCCCCGGTGTCTGATCCAAGAGCAGCATAGCACGAGCCTGTTGCAACTGCAACAGCACTCCCACCAGAACTTCCACCAGCAATTAACCACTCACTATCATCACACAAATGATCTTGTGAAGTATCAAGCATAGATTCGTTGTAAGTTTCTAAATGGCTCATCTTATGTTTAACTCTTGCACATTTACTCCATGGGTTATAAACGGGTCCATAGAGACTGTCCACTGTTCCTGCTCCCATGGCAAACTCGTCTAAATTCGTCTTACCAATAACATATGCGCCATGATCTTGCAAGCGTTGCACA
The DNA here is from genome assembly GCA_030141605.1 of Tubiluchus corallicola. Lineage (NCBI taxonomy): Eukaryota > Metazoa > Priapulida > Priapulimorpha > Priapulimorphida > Tubiluchidae > Tubiluchus > Tubiluchus corallicola. The sequence continues at coordinate 1,296,581 of JAQGDQ010000006.1, read as the reverse complement.
ACAGTAGCATTGTAACTAGGATAGAAGTTGTGCAGCATATAAGATGCACAACTACTTTTAACGTTTTTCACACAAAAGTTATCCTTGACTGCTATGGGTATGCCATCGAGTGTTTTAAGTCCTTCACCTGATGCTAGCCTCTCATCTGTTTTGTCAGCTTGCTTTAATGAGTCATCATGTAGCTCAGTGACAAACGCATTAAGGTGACATGTTTCCTTTGTCCTCTGGATGCAATGTTTTACTACCTCCTTAGCACCAACTCTTCCAGATTGCAGCTGTTCTACAACTTCACGTAGCGTACAAAACATCAAATGTTTTGCAGACATTTTCTTGCCAAGCAAAAGTGCTCTGAAAACGATATCAAGACATTTTACAAGGCAGCTAGTGATCTCAGATCCAGGCAACAAATTAAGCAACAAAATACAATCAGATGACTAATGTTACGAAAAAACTGACTAAATGGCGTTATGGCAAAGGGAAACTTTCTACACTAAGTCACCATCAGTTACTTGACTGGTTTCCTGCTTTGAATCTGTGCATAAAAATTTGAAAACAAAGAACTTGCTCTTTACTTGGCTTATATTTTTTCTGGAAGTAACAGAATCCACTTACCCTATTCAAATTAAGCTAATTAAGGTAATGTCTGCGGGGAAACAGACATGTGGTCTCACTCGCATGCTTCACAAGAATGGCACGTTACTGCCTAGGTTCGATACTCGCCCTAGGTAGTTTTTTTTGCATACTGATTGTGGCTTATTGTGTTTACCTCACAGAGGGAGGATGTGTATACATCAGACTGTGGCAAAGACATTTCTAGACAAGATTCAATAGCTAATCCTGAGCATATCCTTGATTAATGAGCCAGGCTCCAGTCTCGTCATTGAATAGGCCCTGGTATTAAATTGTGAATTCTGGATAGTAGCAAGCAAAGATGAATTAAAAATCCAAACTTTTTGAGTAAAAAAATCTCCAGAAAAATTGACCATTACAAGTGTGTCAGTAGCCTATAAGGCAGCAGTGTTTTATTTAACCAGAATAAATTAATACACATAATTCACTAATAACAACATAAAATGCAATTTTTTGAAATGCAGATTATGTATTTTGTATCATAAATACATTTAGAAAAATATGCAGCTTTCATTTCATTTCTACACAAACACATATATATATATATATTATATTATAACTTAAAGTGAACTGTTCATGTGAAAATTAATTTACAGAATTTTCATTATTAGGCAACACTAGTAATACACAATAAACTCGCAAATTTTCTTTAACTTAAAAATTTAATTTTCTAAATGCATGCACTATCAGTATCGAGTTACTATAGTATGAAAATAAATACAGTTAGACCTTGTTATGCTTTGGAAGGTTGGTTATACAGCTGTACAGCCCTCTGTTGCTTTGCCCACCTAGCCATTTCTCCTATATTGTGCCTTAAATGTACAGATCACAGCTAACTTCTTACTGTGCTGAAAGTCCATTACATTAGAAATCAACTTTTCTATAATTGTAATAGTAATGGAAATAAAAATATCCTTGTAACAAAACATATAACAATAACGAACTGTCACATGCTAAAATAAATGAACGTTTCAAATCAGTGACATGCCTGAGCTAGTATAATTACGAGGTTTGTTACAGAACAAAAGAATCGCAAGCAATGAAAGCAATGCTAGATCAGAAAGTCAGAAAAATTTTGGTGAAAAAACCCAAGACCTTCTACTCTTTGGGCGGCAGCGCTACCCATTACATTACAGAGGCATTCGACTTTTCAGGCTTAGAAATTTACAAACTAAGTTTAACAAGGCTTTGGGGTAAATGAAACAAGATAGTCTACATAATAATAATATCTAATTTATGTAGATTCATACTCAGTCTTAAAACTTATCAAATGTGAAATGTCCTGTTCTCACCACTATTAAAAATAGGTACTCTGGTACAGCACAGATTATTCAAACATTAAACAACAAGCAGAACAGGTCAGGTAAGAAAAATCTACAAATATTTTAGAAAGTTCAGACAAGTGAGCCAGACGCCATGTATGAGTGATTGGCATTTGTTGCCACCTATTGACATTAAAAAATTATAAACCTATCAATGCATTCACTGGTATATAAAAGTATGAACTCCACTATGCATAACAGGTATGGACAGTGTATAACACCAGAATCAGTGATTGATATGGTCAACTGACTAGATGCATAAAGCAGATATTATCCTGTTTGATATCACTTTATTTTATACAGGTACTGCTCTTTAAAAATGAGTCTTTAAATTAAATTTGAAACTTAGACATAACTGCGAAAACGCAAGTATAACCCATACACATTGATTTTAAGCAAAGTTAGATACTTTCTGAACGTCACTAGTACTTTGCATCTCCAGTTACCACACTGCCTCAGTTCTTCAAAATACACAGCACGAACACAACAGCGTGACATAGTGATGAATGTCTTTGCATTAGCATACGTTCCATGACAGAACTCTATACCTCGCAACAAATCGTTTGTTTTAAATATAAGTATCATTTCTCTAGAAACTCGATTCAAAACATCAATTATTTGTACCAAGTACTGAGAAGCCATCTGTTTAATTTCTGTGGTTTCGGCAGTATTTATTGTCTTTTTGTCAATTCCCGATTCTACTGTTTCCCAAGTGCGTCCAGTCACCATACAGGCAAATAAGGGGTACAAATCACCACTTCCAATGCTCCTAGAGAAAGCTTTTATCCCTTCCAAATCTGAATTGATCAATGCTAACCACAATTTTGAATAGTTTATTCTGAACTCGTCTGAGAGCGTTGCGTAAAGTCCATGGTCTAGCAAAACAAGTTGCATACCTGTACGAGTTTTCTTCACTAATATGTTTCCAGGATGGGGATCACTATGCACATACCCCTTTACAAATATCATCTCACTGTACAGTTTCCCTAGATTTTCTGAAAGTTCGTCTACACTAATTTTGTACATTTTAATATAGTGTTTATCAGTTACTTTTCCACCATCACAGAACTCCATGGTGAGCACTCTTGGCGATGTTTGATCCCAGAATATTTTAGGTACTTTTAAAAACTCAAACTTCGCCAAGAGTCGCCTTATTCTCTCCGCATTTAAACCCTCATTGTAAAAATCAAGCTCTTTTGGCAAGTTCCTTTTTGTTTCCTCAACTAACCATTTAAATTTAAATTCTGGAAAAATGCGAGCAACAATTTCAACTAAGTATTCCATAGTTTTCATATCAATAAATGAATGAGCTTTAACCATTGGATGTTGAACCTTTACAGCTACTATACTACCATCAAGAAGTAAGGCTTTATGAACCTGGGCAAGCGAAGCAGTGCCAATAGGTTCTGAATCAAAATCCGAAAATATTTCTTCACAGCTTTTACCCAAGTCCTCTCTTATAACTCTTTTAACATCAGGCAAAGATGACTGAGGTGCTTCATTGTGAAGAACTTGAAATGTCTGAAAGTATTCTGGTGGTAAAAGATATTCAAGTGCTCCCAAGTGTTGGCCAACCTTTATAAACACACCTCCGTTTACACAAGCAACAGCTCTGAGTCTTTCAGCCGATCTCCGATGCACAAGTGACTGCTTTTGTGCATATTGCGAAGAACTGGGATCCAAGCCGTACAATGTAATTTTATAATCTGCTACTATAACACCAGCAGCAAAAACAGTTCGACCAAATCGTATTAAACCTACATTACGAAAATCCCAATCATGTTTATGTCCAATGTATAAACCATAACTGAAAACAGATGCTCCAGTCAAATACTTTCCAAAGTGTGCAAGTCGTTTCACTGTAAACATAGTTAACGTTGAAGTCTTTCACTCTGCAAAAATTGAAAGTGCAAGAAGTTGTAACTGTTATGATGCAAAATGGATATTTTCTGCACTTCAAAATCTTTAGACAATATATATGAAGTGGCAGTAGTACACATTTCTTAAAATTTCTACGATAGTTAAAGTATATATACAAATTACATATCATTCATAAAAGTGTAATTGAATAGGATTAATTTTGTTATTATAGATCTATTTAAATACAACAAATTACACTTTCATTCCTCATATTATTTAACCAGTAACATGTACAGCTGCACTGTTTAGCAATAATTTGATGATTTCACGAAATGTATGGCCTGCCGCTCTTGTAATACAATATATGAGCATAAAATGTTAGCAGATATTTGCCCCAGCAGTTGAATTATTAGAAACAGCTTTATACATCATAATTATTGTTTGGAAAATAAAGCTCGGAATTTTTTTTGGAAAATTTGGACCTTGCATATATGAACTGCACGCCACTCCTAAACAGAAAAAGCTGCTGTCACTGTCACAATAATTTCATGCTTGTAAACTGCAGTTTACCGCCACACCTCATTAGCTACTTTACAATGATAGACAATAAATTAGATTAATTAATATTTATTTTACATAAAGGCTGCAATCCTATTATGTATAACCGTAAAGTTACACAACCAACTGCAAACTGCCACAACAAGTTGCATACAATTTTAATGAAGTTTAATTAAACAAACAATACTTCAGATTTGTTTTAATTTAAGTACTAATACCAGTACTAAGTACTTAGAACATCAAAAGGCAACATGAGTTGGACACACTGATCTTAACCATAAAAAAAGCTAGAATGGTTACCATCGGTGTCCTATCTCAGTTTCAGGGATGATTTGATTTGGTTTTGGTTACAAACTAACGTAAAAGTTCCTTTACAAATCCAATAGTTTAAATCAAAAATTCAAATTCAAAAACTTTAAAGGAAACTTAGCAAAACCTTCATTCAGACTCTTGTATTGTGAAGGAAGCTTTTCTAAAACCAAAGCTTCTATTTTGAAAGAACCAATCCGCGATTAAGAGAATAAAGAATAGATAGGTATAGTATGAGTTAAAAGTTGCCTGTCACATAACTATTTGACTAATTTTGGCACCAACGTATGTTGCTGCTGCCAACTGGTCACCTAATGCCTCATATTTTCACATACAAGGAAAAAAGTTAAAAATTTGTTTTAGTAAATTTATAAATTAGACCATCTCCATCTCACCTGAAAATGGCAAATCTGCAGTCAATATAAACTGAATGGAGTGCAAAAAATAACCAATGTGACCATGCATCAATCATGAATGATTTGGTCCAATTTTTAAGAGAAATTTTCACAGTTCATTATTTTAGAGAAGACAAAAAACACAATAGTTAATTAACATGTTATCAAGTGTGTTTTGAAATATAATTTGCAACGATATTTTCTTATGCTGAAGATGGTCAGCTGTCGCTTTGTTGCTTTACAACAGACTTATTAAGATTGAATTTGTGACTTCAGAATAACAGTACATTCTCATGAATTTGTTTGGAGAGTTATTGGGAGTGGGCATTATGCAGCTGTTTCGCTTATTCAGATTACCCCAAAGGTAATGTGGCACACTGATATCGGTACTTATAGGACATCTGCTCAACTGTTTATTTTGCATTCCCTTCAAGATGGTGTGGACAACCTGTGATAGTACAAAGTGACGAGTCATTGGTGTTCTATTAGCTAACATTGTTTAATACAGATGGCGCTTGGATGCCATAATCTAAAAACAACAGTCACCGAACCACCTCACAGTCAGCAGTCGGTCTGTCAAGTACACAGTGGAATGTGTCATTTTAATCTGATTATGTTAATGTTAATTAAAATAACATTTAACCTGTCAGTCTGATAGTTTTCGTCTTCTGAGTAATATAGTTGACATTGTAAAATAATTGGTTTCCAAGCTTAGAAACAAGTGAGGATGCACAAAGGAAGTACAATGGATATTTGCGTGGAAGCTACAACTACAAATGTTGTAACATGGAAGCTACACATTTTGGCATGCAAGTAAAGGACAGACAAGTAGGCACTCAGCTCTATATCATTTGCATGCTTATTGGTTTTATGGCATGCCTGAAATATCCAAGGGTTTACACAGTTTTCCTAGATTTGCACTCATATCAAAGTGGTACTGAAAACCACACAATAGTCCATCGTATCACTAAACTACATGTTAGTTGTACTTGTCTTGAGAGTTACTCAACATTAATGTTCTAACGGCTAAAGAATAAAATACATCCAAGTAAGTAAATATTTTACCATTAAGTTAGATAAGTTACAGGTAATCGTCGACTTACGACCTACGCAATTTACAACTGTTCCATATTGTGACCCAACCACAACCTAGTTAGTTAATTATACAAAATTAGTAATAACTCATGTCGATAAATTCACTTGTAGATGCCACCATACTTAGTGTACCTACATGCACAACATCTTACGTGCAGTGGTGCACTACTTGACATACGAGTCCGACTCCAACAGTCTCAAGGTCCAGTTCAGCAACTCCAACTCATCGTATGACCAATCCACCGTAACCGATTGTAGTCATAGCCTCATAGCTAGATCGACGACTACCTGTGATTATTTATAATAACAGACTTAAACACTTCGCGCGTCAGCACAAAAATTTGATATTAAATGTAACATTAGAAAAATAATTTGTGAATTGTGAATCTAATTTCGGCTTTAAACATGCACACTTTTCATATACCGAATAGCATAAATTATAATGCAGAATAAGGTTACGTAAAAACTTTGAAAAACACAAGTAATCACTTTAACAAGCAATAAATAATTTGTTTGTGAACAATGATAGCCTATAGTGGCACTTCAGGTCAGAACACAGCTGTACAAAGTGTGACGCCGCATACTGCCTCAACCCTGTACCTAGTACTGTGAAACCACTGTGCACAGCAAAGTGGTATATGGTGTTGCGATATGTGGCAAAGTCTGACACACCTTAGTTAGTACAAGGCACCAAGGTGCATGGTGAAGCAGTACAGAGCACTATGATACATTGTGAGGTGTATATGGAGATGTAGCACAATTAAACATTCCACATAGTATGATCACAGATGAAGAAAACAAAACTTTTCTCAATACAATGATGGGAGAGAATCCATCGTTAAATCCATAAGGTATAAATCTAACTATTAACTATGTTTTTGATACTGTTAAAAATGGTTTCATGCAGCAAACTGCTTAATCCCTTTCAAAAAGCCATGTGACAAATCGTGGTAACCTCTTAAAAATGATACCAATATAACTACATTGATATTTTTAGATAAGCTATTTTAATGGAAATTAATACCAGGTGTTTTTGCACCACCAAAAATTAATAGATAATATGATGAATAACAAAAACGCATCATTAGTCATAGCAATAATATTCAAATGTGAGCATAACTGGGTTCATTTGGTACATGGCGTAGTATTAACAACAGGCAATGTCAATGGTAAACTATTATTAAGTAGTAATCATGAGCTATTACAGCTTCACCCAAATCATCAAAGGTAATTACAGCCTGCCAATGTAAAACACATAGTTTCAGAATAAATTAAACTATGATTGTTTATCATTAAAACAGCTGAAACAACAATTAGAACAATTTAGCGGCGATTACGTCTCAACACAATTTTTAAACAAATTATTAGAGTTTTTCTGCAGAATAAATTGAAGTTGTATGCACAAACTTCGTGAGACTGCTTTTATTAGTGATTCGAAAAGTTGTTTGAAAATCTTTAAAATTGAGTTCAAGTTAGATCTGATTCTAGTTCGTCAGTCACAATTTCGATTAGATTCGAATTTCGACAAAATACCCAATTCGCTCACTTCAGGGAGAGAATTTCACCCTCTTAACTACTATATTTGGTTTGTTTGTTTCCCCGTCTCTATGAACTCTATGTCAAACTATAGTGTACTCGGTTTACTCTACTTTTGTTAATATCATTTTAGGTGCTTCTGTTATACATACAACATAGCTCTTCTTATAGTCTGATGCCATATATTCCTCGATCTCTTGTTACGTATGCCAAGTATCTATGCTGTTTATGTCAAATGGAATACTTAATAATTAAGTCTTTTTTCAGATCGTTCAAATACATGACCAGCTATACCCTCTTCGTTTTTCCTGGGTATTCGTGCTGGATATAATGCTGCAGTAAATGGAGAATTCTGTGGTAATCTAACAATGTCCAATTCAGCTAAGTCGACACTTAAAGATTTATAAGACGATGTTAACGACAATGTTAGTGATTTACAGCTGACAGCCAGAAAATACCAAATAGATGTGTCAATAGAAAATGTATAACATCTCAGAAAAAATTTGAACGGAAGAAAAGTGTTAAATATGGTATGATGAAATACTCAAAATGTCAGATTAAGGTAACAGATGGTACAAAACTAAGATTTTTGTGCAATACAAAATGGAAATGTAAAACTTATAATCAACAGGGTAACCAGAAAATAACAACTAACAGATCTACTGTATATCAGATTGAACATGATAGAAGTCAGATGTAGTTAAAGGAATAACTACAAGGATAATATAATTATGTCCAATGTGTAAAAGAAAAAAAATGACAAAATGAACACTTATTTGAATGTGAGGAAAACAAGTGAGGAGTATCCAATGAGCTTAAAGTGTCGGCAGGTTATATATTTAGCAATGATATGCATAAACTTCAAAGTGTGGCGAAATATGGGTGACGAAGTGCAAACAAATTTGTGAAGAGATGAATTAAAAGTGAAGTCGTCAATACAGAAAGAAATAGGAAAATACGAAGCCAAAATACAGTGAAATTTTATATGGCAAACTAAGAAGAGTTTGCTCATCTATCAACGAAATGGATCTAGTGAAATCACAGGAACCACAGGATGCTTCTGTATGAACCTCACTTTATTCCTCATTCTAGTTTGTTTTTTATAGATCTCGATTTGAGATTTTCTCTGGCCATTTTATACCCAACATACCTTTCTATGCCAGTGCCTTTGGTATTAAGGCATCAATTTCATTCTTCTGGGCAACTTTGACTGTCCACAATTCAAAATTATACAAGAATACAGGTTCTACAAGTGACGACACGTGACCTTAGGATACATTAGGATGCTATGGCAAAACAAAAGCTTTTAGCCAAATCTTGACTACATGACAGGCGTCAAATCCTCGATTGAGGCCTCATAGTTGTAGACTAGATTTCTCAAAGCCAGGTGCTTATCCGGCCTATTTCTGAACAAGGTATACAAAATACTTTTCTAGTGTTTACACAAGGCAAAATATGTAGTTTATTTTCTGCGACGAAATTTTGATTTTCAAAGATATTAAATTTTGTGAGCTTAGAATAATTATGCAACCAAGGATAATATTTTTTGAGTGGTATGTCAGCTTCAGTACCTAGTAAAGTACACAGATATTCGCATGTCTTCCAATGAGTATCTCCAATATGTATTATTTTGTCTTGAGGTCATTTGCCTTTAGATTGAAATTTCTCACACGATTGGTTTGTAACGGAAAAGATATATAAAAGAAATTAGATTGAATCTAATTGGTTGAATAGTTTTTACTCAAGGGAAGGCTTTAAAGATCTCTTGTCTTGTAACACGCTGTTGTCGCTTCGCTTTATCAACGGTTTTGAATTTTTTGGACCTCAGGGTGACTATTCTTTTTACTTTGTATCTTGCCATAGCTCTCACTAAGGACAAAATTATACAATTGAAAGATCTAGAACAGGGGTGTGCAAATTATCTGACTAGCCGGGCCACATTAAACTTTCCAGCAATTCCTGCGGGCCACAGGCAGTTTGATCAAGGAGCCAAGTACAGAAAGGCCTAACAACGATTTTTTTGCATCAGATCTGCGTACATCATTATTACTACACTCAACAAACTATTTTAGAAATTATTAAAATTTATATTACAAACCATATATTTCTACTTTCAGGACAGATAGTGGTAATTTCATTACAATGCATATTAGTCTGTGTAGTACAGTGTTATTAAGCTACAACTGTTTTGTAAGGGTTAATGGCATCCGATCTAGTAGAAAAAACTACCCGCACTATCTTTGGGATCGTGGCACGGACTTCAGCTGGATACCCTCAATTAATCGCCCGGGCCGCACTTTCATTAGGTTGACAAATCTCTTCGCGGGCCGCAAGTGGGCCGCAATTTGCACACCCCTGATCTAGAAGATCACAACTGCACAATTCTTGATCCTGAATTAATACTAAATGAAATAAGACAAGCACAAAGTTACAGCTCTCTACAAAGTATGTCATATTGCTATACCTATGTGGTATGCTGATGATGGCATGGATTACAAGAAACAAACAAGAATTAGGTGAAATGAAAAACTCAATAAAAGAAAAGCTGAAAAGAATGGATCTCGTAGTAAACAAAAATAAAAATAGAGTTTCACATAACACGCCATGGTGATGAATCATGGAAAAAATGCAAGCATATCGGTAGTCTGCTAGCAACAGAAGAGGACATGTCAAGACGGAAGATAATGGCATTATCATCTTATTCAAAAACTCACAAAAATTCTTGAGAATAGAAAGACTTCTTTGGAAACAAAAATTAGAATATTCTGTGCCTTAGTTGAAGCTGTATTTCTGTACAACTCTGAGCTCTGGACATTAAAAGCAAATCATCAAGCTGAAACATTTTGGGTGTCAGATGGGCAAAGAAAATCTCAAATAAAGTTCTAAGAACCTTGGACAAGAAAAATAAAAAGATGCCATTTAAGATGGTTTGGGCATATGCCTAAACTACCTGATGATAATCCAGTGAAGACAGCTCTTCAACAAGCCGTAAAACCAGCCACAAAATCTGCAGGAGGTCAAATGTTAACATGGTTTAGATTTTGCACGGAAAGATTTAGACACTTCAGCACTGGAGTCCTGGCAGGCAGCAGGCATAGGGAGGTGAATTTAATCATGTCCGTGATCATATGATTCATTGGATGATGATGATGAACTTTTTTGGAATGTTATTTAAGCTTAATTTGGTCACTCTGAACCGCTTGTAGTAAATAGTTGCATATGAAAATCAACTCGTTCTCATCATTGAACGATTCAAAGGCTCATTCATCAATAACCACTTCAAATTAGTGTGAAATTACTTCAAAAGATACGTGTCAACAAAGTAAAAAAGAATGGGATTGGAGAGTTATATGAAGTTAATAGCGTTAGAAAGGAGAAATTGGCTATACTATTACCTATACAGTACTGTGGTTGTTGCAAAAGTTTCGGCGTATACTATAAAAGGATATGAAAAAATGATCAATGTAAAAGTTGATCTTTAATGCAACTCTCCGTTCACAGCATATCAAATACTAATCAGATATTCAAATACAATTTAGCAAATTGTTCTGAGCTTTGCCTAGTAATAATAACCTCCCAATAAGAGGTGAGCATTGACCGTTCGAGTTCGATTCGAACGAGTTTTTTAGTTCGATTTTGATTTGTACCTAAAATTATAGATTCGAATAATTCAGCATTTCAACCACATATGTTCTTTATCATTAAAATATTTGGAGCAGTATGCAATTAGTACAATTTAGCTGCAGTTTCTGTGCAAAATTTTTAGTAAGCTAATCTTGGTTTTACTGCAGAACAAAATCAAGTAATATGCATGATCTTTGTAAGACAACTTTTTACTTGTGGTTCGAAAACTTTTCGAAAATCTTTCAATCTCAATTCGATTCGGATTCCAATTCGCTTTCTGGTAGAGAATGCTCAGCCCTACTCCCAAGTTAAAAGAACATTCTTGTTGCCTGTAAAGTCTTTTGTGATTTATGTGATAAATTCCTTTTTTTTGCAAACCGGATGCATTCGTAAGGCACACGTCACCAACTGAGTGAAATTTTATATTGATATATCTTATCAATAAGATTAAAAGTACGTTTTTGGTTAGTGAGTGGTGCACCCTGGAGGGTGAGTCAGCGACAGTTTACCAATTGGTGAAAACATTTTAAATAATTAAATATTCTCATTTCTAGTTACGCAAGTCTTTCCAGCAAGTAAGCGAAAAGCTAAGTAATATAGATTTGTATGGAAAGTTTTTGGGACATAATTTAACATTGCTCTTTCTTCCCCTGATTTACATTTCATGTAATTACGACTTTGGAACAGTATTGCGGGAGATTTAAAATTAAGACAAACAAAAATTCATTTCAATGCAAGCATGATATATGCATGAAATTGCTATAAAGTAAGATAACTTTAAGGCAATTTTTCTGAAACCTACTTCAGGTACCCCTTTTCTTGTCCTTTGACATCACACTTACCTGTTTGAAAGACTTGTGTAACTGAAAATGAAAATTTTTTGTAGTTTAAAATATTTTTAGGTACTCCAGCTGGCTCAACGGCAGTGTATCACCAAAAACACAATCATTAATCTCATTAACAAAATAAGGTAATTTGGAAGGACTTTACAATTCCCCACACAATTGAAATACCCTAACCTTAACTCTAATCCAACCCTAAACCTAATCCTAACCGCAACCCTAAACCACTTCACAAACTAATATCTTGTGTGGTAAATTGTAAACTTTAGCCAGTAGTTTATGCTTTTGCTTAATTAGTGAAGTGTGCGTTACTGATGCTGTCATTATTTTCTGGAAATTTATCCCATGTTGTCTAAATCTGCTTCACTTTCTTGCTCATTGACTGACCATTATAAGGCTGCTCCTAATTGTCAGTGTGGAAGTTTCAATTTACAAGTTTTATACAGTGTTACTGCTACTACAAGATCTATGTGCACTAAGACAGCATGTAGATCATACAGAATTTCAAGAAAATTTTTTGATCATTTAGTTCAGCTCATTTCAGTTCCAGGCCTCAAACCTTTTTGTATCAAGGTGAGCAGTCAAAAACTGTTACTTGGCTGAAAAAAAGCTCTCTTAATGCATATATAAACTTTGCAATGTTTTTTTGTTATATCGCTGATTAAAAGAATAGCCTCACTGCAAATACAAGCTCTGTGTGCACTAAGACAGCATGTCAAGTCAGCAGCAAGGCAAGACAGCATAACACAGAATTTCAAGACAATTTTTTATCACTTAGTTCAGCTCATTTCAGTCTCGGGCTTGAAACCTTGTATCAAGGTGAGCTGTCAAAAACTACTTAGCTCAAAAAGAAAAAAACATTCTTAATGCAATGCACATAAAGTTTGCAAGATCTTTTCATTATATCACTGATTAGTTTTTATTCATATCAATATTCTGAAATAAAATCATCATCATGTATGAATGACTTTGTGACATAAAAATTCAGAAACCTAAAAGTGGTATTACCGCTAATCATGTAAATGGAACTTGTCAATATGATAATTTGATGGTCTTTCGTCACCTAGATTTTTTACACTGAGTATAGGTAACATCCACAAGCCATTCAAATAAGATTCGGTTTAAAGAAATGCTTAAAAAATCGAAATTCAGTTTCTAAAACTATTTCATATTGAGGTTCGGATTTGGTAATTTCAAATTCATCACATCCCTAGGAGGCTAACAGGTTTATTTTGTAATTGCAGCTTAGTCTACCACAAATGAATTGGTACTCAGAATTGGAATTTTCATCATATATTTATTTAAACATAATTGCAAAACATACCAGAATGTTTACTTTAACAATTCTAAAGGATACAGTGGAAACTGAAGTTTCTTAACCACCTCACAGTCACGAATACTATGTAGCTGCAAACAGCAGTGATTTTACCAAAATATTGTATAGCAACATAAATATACATTTATGCATTGACTAGGTTATCAACTAATATATATATATATGTGTGTGTGTGTGTAGGTCTTCGTTCTAGAAATTGCCTGTGACTGGTAATAACGGCTGACAAATATGAAGTTTCATTATCCTAACCCAAGGCGTGATGATGCAGTAGTAGATGATTATCATGGGATGAAGGTATAACATATTACTGTATCAATGTAGTAGAAAACTCAAAACAACAGGATTAGGGACATGGCTTTTCCTAGTGGAAAAAAAGACTAATAAGTGTAGACTCACCTTAGCAAAATACAGTCAAAGCTATTTAATCCAAATTCAAAAACATTGTTCTCATAATTATCACTTTCAAGTAAGTTTGTCGAAGACTTAATATCAGAAGATAGATCGTTCTCATCTTATTTAATTTTGTCTTATCTGTGTTTCCTTGTCTATAGGTCCTGTCACTTTAAATTGTCCAGTTTTTTATACCAGCAGTTTAGATATATTAGTAGTATGTAATGTAAGTAACTATTCTACTTCGCTTGCAGGTATGCGATCCCTACCGATGGCTAGAGGATCCAGATTCAGAAGAAACGAAAGCAATAGTTGAAGCACATAACAAAATAACTTTACCGTTTTTGCAAAACTGTAGAAATCGGGAAAGACTAAATGCAAGGTAATCCTTTAAGCAAATGTTCTTTTAATGTAATTTAGCAGCTTTTAAGGCTGTACAAGACTTAGGTTTTTAAGCAAATAATCTTGTTTAAGAAAATTTAGCATCTAAATAAATCACATTTTTTATTATTTGCATTATAAAGTTTTTGTTTGTCCATTTTTTTATTAATATTATATGCTTTTGATTTATATCTGTTCTTCTGTTGGGTTTACAGAGCTCTAGTTTTCTGCTTACTTACTTTCACCACGGTGCAAACTTTTTCATTGTAGATTAACGGAAATATGGGACTATCCAAAATACAGTTGTCCATTCCGAAAAGGGCTGCGTTATTTCTACTATCTGAACACTGGTCTGCAAAACCAAAGGTATGCGATTTTTTGCTTAATCATCTTCATGACTATTTGAAGATTTACAAAGCAACATTGACTAGGCTACACGATATGACTGTGAACAGTGTGAGGACAATTAACATCACACTTTCGAGATAATTGCTTTCTTATTGTTGCTATATCAGTTATGTTTTAGCCAAGATTTGTACAAATACTTGTATTAATACTAACAAGGGCATTTGAAAAGGCACTTGTAATAATGCCGACGGGCATTTGTTTTTGCATTAATACTAACAAGAGCATGCTGACCTGCTGGTAAGCAGGGGACATTGGTTTCTTTCACATGCAGGAAGTGAATAATCATGCATGTGTAATTTCTTACAATGAATGTAAAAACCCTGACAAATTCATACGCTTGAGTTTTAACATTGAGAATTGACATTTTGTAAGAAGTCATCTTTTGTTGGTTTGAAATTATGTTTGCATGAAGTATGTAGTATAAAAACATCAATAAGGACACCGAATAATATAATATTCTACTTACCTTATTAGATTTTCACATAACCAAGAGCCTGCAAAAAACAAGTTGAACCTGTTGATAATAACTGCTAAATATATTTATCGGTCAAACAGAATTCTAAAATAACTTGTCAAATTGTTTAATTTTTGTTTATTGCTTGTGTAAAATTTGCATCATAAGCCACCAGAAAAGCAAAACATTTCAGTACTTTCAGATTTAATATATGCTTTTGTGTTTTCTGCTTCACGTATGCCATTTCGCAAATTTATATGCAATAATATAATTAGGCTACTATAGGCTATTATAAACACTTGTTATTCAACTACTTGTTCAAGTGGTTGCTAATAGCAGGTTTGCCTGTATCAAGTCAGCTACTTCTGCACTCAATACTGGTTGTTACACAACACACCCACAGTACACTATGCTGTACATGCAACTTGAACTGTTTCACATTGTTTTTTATCTGTAGATAGGCAAGCACGAGCTAATTTATTATTCACATTGTTTTTATCAGCATGCTAAAACATATCATTGACTCAAATTATCATGACACGAATGCACTTTGACAATATGTGTATCGTAATAAAAGATATTAAGGTGCATCATTACACTGATGTATAGTTACAGGTCTTGTTTTCATAATTTTCACACAAAGTGTATTTATAGCTAAATCTAAAAACATCGACGAGCTTAATTGAAGAACCAACCCTCGAACAACATTTATTGCATTTTAATATACAATTAAAAATATTTAAATCACCATGCAACATATGCGCTTAGAATGCTTTGCTTAAAAATGTAAAAAAAAATTAAATATTTTTTATCTCCCGCCAAACGAACGTCGCTACTGGCATATTTGAAAAAAATGACTTAAACTGGTGATTGCTGGGCAGCGTGAATGCTGTGAAGGCAAGCTGTGATGAAGGTCGCATTAAGAAATTTCTACAGATCTCTCAGAAGTTCAGTTATTCTAGTGTTGTATTTAACTGTGTTTATGTAAAAATTTGTCCTTTGATCACATGACCAAGATTATAGTGGTTACGTAGCTTTAACGCACAGGATTATACCGTAAATGTGTATGTGTAAATGTAATTAATTTACAGACTTTTGTTGACTTTCGGATACACATGTAAACTTGCGAGTAACCGGGCTACTTAGTTTATAAAGTCCACTCTATAAGTCAAAAAAATATTGCTGAAGCACTTGGCAGAATAACTGTTTATTGCACGGTAACCAGAAGACACCATTTTTCACCAAAATGAGTGTGCCCAAGCGTGAAGTGATCGTGATTTTAAATTGAAATTATTAGTTACACGAGGCGCTTATCACAATTTCATTTCACAAACTTCACAAACATTCTAACATTTTTCTCAAATATTAGAATAAGCTCAACTTCCTGAGAGACTTGGCTTTTGCTTTAAAAACTATATACCTGCTCAATAAGAAATACTTGTGTTTTCCAGTGTACTGTATGTTCAGGACTCACTTACAGCAGAGAGTGAGGTATTTTTGGATCCTAATAAACTTTCAGAAGATGGTACCATTGCTCTGCGAGGAACGTCTTTTTCTGAAGATGGCACATTGTTTGCACACGGCCTCAGTGAGTGTGGTTCAGACTGGGTAAAAATTAAGGTGAAAAAATACTCTGCATAACAGCTACCTTAGTGATGCCTATTACTAGATAATTACATAAAGACAAGTGCTTAATATCAACGTGGACCTACCACATCTTGTCACATCAGCCACAGACGTCATATGGCTGTCCTGCTTACTCACAAGCAAATACTTTATGCTTTTCGTAGGCTTACTAAAATATACCATGCAGATGATGCTCAACCAAGAATATACTATAAAATAACAACTATGCAAGCAACATGCCTGGCGTACTTTAATGATTCACATAAACATGGTGCAGTAATTTCTTCCTTAATGCCATTTATGTGTTTCATAAAAAAGTAGGTTAAATGAAACGTCAATGACCCTATTCTTTTGTAAAAATAAAGTATATGCCTGTTGCATACCCAGGAAATTTCTTATACAGCTGTTATGGATGTTATTTCTTATCTATACTTTATCAGAGTTATTTCTTTTTCATAGTTTATGGATGTTGAAACTAAGATGTTGCTACCCGATATCTTGGAATTTGTTAAGTTTTCATGCATGGCTTGGACACACGATCATAAGGGTCTTTTTTACAATGTGAGTTTTCCATATTGTTTTACACAAAATTTTAGTTTTAAATATGAGAAACAACCCTGTATCTATGTTTTTCAGAATTTAGCTTGTAGGCTTATAATGTATGCTCTTATTAAGTTGACTGACGTACAAGCAGTGAGCCCTTAACCCTTAGCAGGGCCGCTTTAAGCCAATTGGACCAATTACTATTAACTGGGCCCCGTGCCTGAGGGGCCTCGTGCTAGAGTGTAATCTACTCTTCGCTTGTCAAGTACATACAACACTGCATTTCATGATTTACAGAGAACAGTGATTACTGTGATTATAATTTTTTATGAATTTTGACAAAGTCAGTAGTGTTTGTTTATACTGTTTATGTTTTGAAGTTTTCCACTGTACCTGAATTAAGTAATATCGACAGCACTAAAATTCATTTCTCTGAAAAAAATTAAAAAGACGAATATGTGAAAAAACGTGTAACTGCTTTCAAGTATCTATAAATTTATAGTATTTTCTTTTAATAGTATCATGTGATTAAATTACGATATTACATCTTTATGCACATGCACATATGCACATCTCTATATATGTTGCAAAATATGTAGTAGGCCTATATTCATACCCAAGTGTTTAAGTTTGCAAAAGGGGTCGAAGACAGGATAAATTATCCCAAATGGGATAGATCTATAAAATTTGGTAATACATGCACCATGAGAGCCTTAGTTTCCTTAGTTTCCTTGAGTTTACTCCACATTGTTAAAAAACATTTTGTTTGAAATGGTGACTGAACAATGTCAGAGAAAAAAGCAAGAAAAATAACTTTCTCATATCATATCCTTTCGGTCCTAGTTGTTAGGCATCTCTACCTGTTGACCGTTCATAACTGTCAGCACTATAAATTTCTAGGTGGCACAGTCTCTCAGCTATAGCGGTAGTTTAGCCATATATTATCTAATTTGCTTTTAAAAGAGGTTATGATAGTTTGCAGAGACTACATTCTCAGGGAGATTGTTTCAGCGATCTACGACCCTCTAGCTGAAGAAGTTGTGTCGTGTAGCAGTACGACTATACATTTTCTTTAACTTGTATGAATGTCCCCTAGTTCTTGTCTGATTATCTCTTTGAAGGATCTCAGCATGCATACTCTACATTCCATGTGTAAACTTGTATACTTCTATCATATCACCACGGACCTGTCTGTACCACATACTGAACAACTCTAAAGCCTTTAGACACTCCTCATAAGGCAGCTCCTTGATCTGTGGGACCATCCTAGTTGCTCTGTGAAGAACACCTTCCATCAACTTCTGGTCCTTGACAAGCCTGGGCATCCATGCTGTTATACCATACTCGAGGTGTGGCCTAACTAATGCTACAAATAACAGTTTTAATGTCATTCCATCTAAAAATTCATATGATCTGATTAATCCAAGTATCGTGTTTGCCTTGCTCACTTGAATTTCTACATGTTTTTGCCTACTCTGTTAGACTGCCCAAATCCTGTTGTAGACTTATCGCTTTATCGAGTTATTCGACTATAAAACGAATCTTGGTGTCAGCTGCAAACATGAGCAGGTCAGACTTTACAACCTCTGGCATACCGTTTACAAAAATTATGAACAATACTGGGCCGAGTACACTCCCCCGTGGAATCCCTGATGCTACTAGTGACCCAATCAAATTTGTGACCATTAACTGTCCCATTAAGAATTGACGTATCCATGTCAAAAGCTTTCCTTCTATTCTCTAACTCTGTAGCTTAGTAATCAAGCGTTCACGTGGGATGGAGTCAAATGCTTTTGCAAAGTGGAGGTACAGTATATCTAGGGGTTTACCTAAATAATAGATCATTTGTCATCATATGGTGCAGCAGTACATTTTTCACAATTGATTCCATCTCATAATAAAAGGCAATAATAATATTACGCATTTATAGTTTATGAATATAAGTGATTTAAGAAGTCCAAAAAGGATCATTTGTTTCCAACAGTACATGTAAATTCTGTTTTTTCTGAACAAAAATAAATTAATGTTTTTAATAAATCACTTCACAGTCACTAAAACAACTGGTATTGTAACTGTGTACTTTTCAGAGGTGATATACACATTTTGTTTGTTACTGGTAGGCTTACATATATGCAATTTTGTATTAAAATGTAGCTTACATCTGTTTGGTCTATTCACTTGCATGCATTTTAAGTGCATATTTTTATTGCTTTTCATTCTACCATAGAGATATACCATAATACCATTCTACCATAATAGACTTTTTATATTTCTTTGATTCTACAAACCTTGGTGCAAATTGGCCGGGAATCTGGGCCCACCAAAATTATTCCTAATTAGGCACTGCACCTCCTAAGGCCTCCCCTGAATTCCTTAAAATGAATTAAATCATATGTGAACGTTAGTGTGAAGGTTGGTCTTTACATATTACTAACCTTACGTAGTATGCATTTTTTATTGGCCTACTAATGTTTAGATATTTTTACTTCAATGTAATTTATGTCATCTAAACAGTACAGTCATTATATGCTGATGCCTTATCATTTAATCATTCTAGGCACTAGGCACTGTGATTTTTTTCCTTTTTAAAAACTGTGAATGTCTGTGATACACTCCAGCAAAATGCTTTCTTTTGTTCGTAATAAATTCGTCCCTAATTTATTTCTTTAGCTTCTCAACCCAGTAAATCCCATCTTCATTGCATTTCATTTTATTTTTTTTGTCTGGCTGAATACTTGCCAAGTGTCAACCAGTTTGTGTATTTTTGCCTTTATTGTCTTTAAAGGTTTTTATTTGCATAAAAAAATATACATGCATATGATAGTAATGATACAACAGAAAAAATATATATGATAATAATTGTTCAGCAAACTCTGTAGACCTTGTTAGCACACGAGAAATTAGTATATAATCTGCTAACTGAAACTTAAGCACTGCTGTGATTTCATTTATTCTAACACTTTTCTGATACAAAATCAACTAACAATGGAGATCTACAGACTATGTGTTCCCACTAACTTATTTTCATTCTGCATTTTAGATTAATATAGAGTGTCTCATGTCATTTATATCTGAGTGAGGAATGTGCCAAGTAAATTTTGTATTTTGAATTAATGGACTTTCTCTCACAGTTATTAAACATTCATAACATTGCTGTACATTAGTAATAGTTATTGAACTTTTGAAACCAAACCTAGTTGAAAGAAAGGAAAGGTGATATGCTAGTAATTTATTCTTAGATTAAGACTAAGGAGTATAAATTACAAACACACTACAGGAATTGTGATAAAGGTTGATTGTAATTTCCTGGTAATAGCTTGCCAAATGTTTTAGCATTTTATAGTGGTAGTAGAACAGTTAGTAATTTCCTTTTTATACAAATTGGGAGTCTAAACTAATTCGTTACTAAATTCTCTTAGCGATTTCCTAAACCTGAAAAGCAAGGTGATGGTACAGAAACAGATAGCAATCTCAACCAGAAATTGTACTACCATAAACTTGGAACACCTCAGGAAGAGGATGTACTTTGTATGGAGATACCAGATGAGCCAACTTGGCACATGTAAATTTTTACTTATTACTTTTTATATCAGCATAAAGCTAACATGATGTGGTGCCTAGAAGTCTGTCAATACTTAGTTGAGAAGGTTTGAACAATTTACTTTTTATGCTTATTCTAAAATCGTTTTGTGTGTGTGTGTGCGTGCGTGCATGCGTGCGTGTGTGCAAGTATATTTTTTGGAAGCCCAATTTATTTCTATATGTAATCTAAGTAATTTGTGTAATTCTATGTCATTTCTTCTGCAGAGGAGCTGAAGTGAGTGACTGTGGTCGCTATGTAATAGTTGATGTCAGCAGAGGATGTGAGCCTGTTAATAAATTGTATTATGCTGATCTCAAAGCTGCTGCATATAAAATTGAAGGTAATTTAAAATATTTTAATAAATGTATGTAAGCAGTGTAAAGGATATTAAATTCCTGGTTCAGATTAAGCTCATTTGCTGGTTTTAAAAGACGTTTAACACGTTTAAGTCAGAAAATAGGTAGAAAAGTTTCTTTGTGATTAAAATGAATTGTCATTAATTCAGGCATCGTTAAGTGAGGACTTACTGTATTTTGTATGGCTGTATTACTGTGAATGAATTATGATTATATTAATTTAATTATCTTATTTAAAAATATACTTTGTTTACTATTTATTTTTCAGATAGACTGGCAGTGGTGAAGTTGGTAGATAATTTTGATGCTCATTATGAGGTAAGTATTCATGAACTAGAACCTTCAAGCATCTGTTTTTTTATTATTTGTAAATTAATTGTCCAAACTTGTGTTTGTTGTTATCGTACTGCCTTGGGGCAAAAAATTAGTAAGTTACGGTAACTTACTTTGCTCAAATAGTACATTGTAACCTTTGAAAGTTAGTTGGCTCTGCAACTTTATTATTCTTGTATACAATGCAAAAAATCAGTTCCTTTCATTAGTGATTCAAGGTATGATAAGTATTGAAAATTCATTTGTTGAAACATGCTGTAGCTTTTGATTATATCTAATTTAAGTTTTGCTGCATTGCCGTTTAACATTTAACATCATGATTATCAGCAGTTTAGTGATTCAAGGTATGATAAAGTATTGAAAATTCATTTGTCGAAACATGCTGTAGCTTTTGATTATATCTAATTTAGGTTTTGCTCCATTGCCTTTTAACATTTAACATCATGATTATTAGCAGTTTAAAACATTAGTCTAAATTAATTTTGGGCATGATATTGTATTGATATACTATTGTTTCTGTATTTATTGAAGTTTGTCGTCTTGAATTTTGGTGTATCAGTGTGCTATTTATTCTCAACTATTTTGCAATATTTTTGGCAAAAAAGCAGATCGAAAATCTAATGCAAATGATAGACCAGCCGTATCAAGGGAATAGTAGTAATAGTTTCTGTGCTCATGGATTCATTAAAGCACTGGTAATTTCTATGCTGGCAAACCTGCTGTGTCATTTGTGCTGGCAAACCTGCTGTGTCATTTGTGTTTTACAATTGTTGCGAAAATGCTCAGTCAAAGCTATTATTGTTTGTGTTTTTGAATAACTGAGTGTTTAAGACATAGCGCAAAAACGTGAGGATGTATTTGGAAAATAATGAAAAAAATTTCATTTTTTATTATGCTAAAATTTCATTCATTCAACTTTACACTCATTTTATATGTATTTTGCAAACTCGTGTTAGTCTAAATTTTATATTTTAAGAAATGTTTTTCGACTATGCTTTATCTTTTTTACAGTATATTACTAATGAAGGAACAGTGTTTACCTTTAAAACAAACTTGAATTCACCAAACCACAAACTAATCAACATCAACATTAGCAAACCAGAAATGGTAAGTATAGCTTTCTTCATTTTCGTAGTACAAATCAAAGGTCATTAATTAATAAAAATGCTATTGTACACCGTTAATTTGCCTAGAAGTGCATTTACAATTTTAAAAATTCATGGGAAGCCTATTGCAACTTTATTTTTTGTACATGTTATAATTTGATTTTATGAATAATTCTATAGGAACATTGGAAGGACTTGATACCACACCATGAGACAGATGTCTTGGAATGGGCAGCTTGTGTAAATAGTAATGTTCTGGTGACTTGTTACATACATGATGTCAAAGTTAGTATGCATGCAAAATCTTATTTCCAGTTCAGAAGCGTTCCTAAATGTTATAATTCTACTTTTGTTTTTTCTTCTCACAAAATTCGTCAGGAAAATCTTGAAAGTCATTTTCCTGCTGCATTAATTAGTAATCTAATTACTTTTTATTGTCTTAATGTCTTCACAATTATTACTATAATTTTTTTGGAAAGTAGTTTACAACAGTCGTGTTAGAAAAATAAGTTCATTTTTTTCCATGCCAGAACTTGCTGTATCTACACGAATTGAGTACTGGTAACCTTTACCAGAAGTTGCCACTGGATATAGGCTCGATTACTGGATTCTCTGGCAGAAAAATTCACACAGAGGTAATTAACATTACACTGTAAAAGCAAAAAATTGGGCATTACAAACTATTTCCAAATATAGTTTCTGTTATTGACTCGTGACACCATTTATATTTTCATAATTCTCTTATATGGTTATTTCCTATGATTTTTGCATGTTTATAACATGTATAAATTAAAGTAGACAACTGCTTTTTATTAAGAACAATTTTAACGAAAAAACGTTGAATTTTTTTATCTATGGTTAGTAAACATGAGTACATGTTTTGTTTTAGATGTTTTATTACTTCACCTCATTTCTAGCTCCTGGAGTCATCTACCACTTTGATTTCAAAGGTAGCTGTCAGCCAGAGGTAATGTATTCAGTATATTACTTTAAAATCATAATGTAGTGCACTGGATGAAGTGCCTATAGGTAAACAGTGAAAAGAGCTCTGGAGTTATCTTGTGCTAAGTTATTACCAAGAAAGCTTTTTTTTCTAAGCTATGGTGTAAATTAATAACTAAGAAAACAGACATTTGGTATTAATGTCATTATTGTTCTTTTTTGCTAATTTTTACAGATAAGACATGGGCTTCTCGTAGTCAATTAGGCATATACAGTAGGCGCCACTTAATAAACTCACGGTTAATAGACTCATTCGCTTAATTGACTCAAAAATGTCTGGAACGGGCTGCTTCTATTCAAATATACATAAAAACTATCGGTTTTGTTCTCTATGTATGCAGAAACTATCATGTTAAGTACCGTTTTGTTTGTAAGCAGGTACGTTTATTACGCGCTAATCCGCTAGTGTAGCAGTTTTGCTTTGAATCTGTTATCCGCTCGCCCACTGTTACCCAAAGAATTTCTGAAAGCTAAACATTTAATCACTAGCTGCGCAGTTTCCTTTTGATGCTCTCGTTGCAAATCACGCTTTTAGGCTTAATGAGTCAACAGTAATCAGCCTGTATTCCTTGTACAAGAGTAAACATCGTACATCAAATAAGGGCTATGTAAGTTAGCAGATGATTCAGAACTGTATCATTCACACACAATAACAGAATTTCAACGTTTTTATAATTACAACATCTTTGTGGGCCAACTTCTTCGCAAGAAAATGAAGCAGCCAATTTTGAAGGAATTTTTGTAATTTTTGTAAATAAGCAGACTTAGAAAAGTATACATTTTAATTTATTGCTAATTCACTTATACAAATTAATATTTTAAAATATTTTTTCTAATTTTTAACTGCACAAAGGAATTTAGGCATTACTTCATTTCTAAAATTCATTAAAAACCTTTGCAGTGCATAGTAAGCTGATGACTCGTACTTCTATACCTGTAATACTACACCCATTGGTTAATAGGTTCAGTCGGTTAATTGGGTTAAAATACTTTGGTCCCAAAGTGAGTCTATTAAGCGGCACCTACTGTAATTTACTTCAAACAATCCTGTTATGAGAACTTAGAAGATGGAATATACCGAAGAAAATTTTCTGCTATATCTAGGTTATAGGGCAGGAATTTTTTTGTACTTTTTGTTGATCTGAAACTTTATTATGTAGTCCCCAAAGCCTATTTATCATTTTTATCGTTATCATATCGATATTATCCTAGGAATATAGTTATCGTATCGAATTTGGTAAATATTGCTGCTTATCACTCTCTTTCATAAAACTGTTTCACTTTGCTTTTCCATTTCCAATTGTGCAAGGGTAAAAAAAAGTTATTTATAAAGTTGTTCAAATAATTTTTTTGTACTTCCTACAATAGCAACTGTCTTCAACCGGCTTAGAGATGCGCGGATGTTAAGTGCTCTATCTTCAAAGGCGTCTTTCCGGTATTGCGCAGGCACATAAATAGACTGATATAAATATACTTACTTGTGGCAGATGACATTAATATTATTTTATGACTAAACAAAGAACAGAACTTTGTCGTAAATTGCATGTAATAACTAACCACACGTTCAGCATCATTTTTGTCATTCGAAATAGTTTATTGGATCATATTGTATCGTCTGAAAAATAGATTATCGATATTGTATCATTCGGAAATGTATCATATCGTATTATTTTCATTTCGCCAAATTTGTATTGTTTAACATCCCTAGGTTAACACACTTATGCTAAATTAGTATTTAATCTTAGAGGGTTATTTCTGGTAATTAGCTGTGTTATTATCTTACCATTAGTGATGAGCGATTTGAAATTTTGTAATTCGATGTCAGGGTTAATCTTTTGTGGCAATTTTTCAGTATTTTAGCTACATGTTTCAATGATTGCAGTGAAATATAGCCTATAAACTTCTCACAGCTTTCGTCACTGTCTGCCATTTTCATACTCAGCCTTATGTACTAGTTTTATAAATGCACATTCGTTAACTACTCTATGACTATGTCCCTACACATGTCAGGATCGAAAAAAACTTGAAGCGTCCAGTTTGCAACACTGTGGTTCGCTATTGTGCACACTGTATAAGGTGAGAAAAACGAAGAAGAAAATGCACAGCTTCTGTTTACTTGTGCTAAAACACTTCATTTTAGTCAGTGTGTACTACGTATATTTTGTTTTCGATTAATTGAATTACTGTTCAGTCACTGGTTATATCGATGTATACATGATTGCAATAAGGATTAATTGGATTAATCAATTAATCACCCATCACTACCCACCACAGTTTTTCACGTTAGTAGTAGCCCTGCCTTTGAGTACTGTATTTTAGCTGATAGTGTAGACTTGATTTTGTGGGTTCTTCATGCCACTAACTGTCATTTTAGATATAGTTTCTATGCAGGCTGGTCATACGCTATTTTTAATTGTATCAAATTTTTAGGTATTTAGGGAAATTTGCCCTAAAGGATTTGATGCAATGAAATATGAAACGGAACAAGTGTTTTATTTCAGTAAAGATGGCATTCGTGTACCAATGTTTCTTGTTCATCACAAGGTTGGTACTCTACTAATTGTTTTTTTCATTTTTAATGGTCAAGTTTAGTTACTGACATTTTGACTTACTGTCTTTTACTTTTTTGTCCATCTGTATTTCGTATCTTCTGTTAACACACTTCTATGTTTCTCTTTGTACTTTACAGAATTTGGCTCTAGATGGGAATAACCCAGTGTTACTGTATGGTTATGGAGGCTTTCATCATGCTATGATGCCTACATTCAGCATATCACGACTGGTGTTCATGCAACATTTTGGAGGAGTGTATGCAGTAGCTAATATCCGTGGTGGAAGGTAAGCACATTGAATGAAATATTAAAATTAGCGTTAAACAACATTGTATAATGCAAGAATCTTAAGTCATTTTCAAGATTATTTGCTTCAAATTTGTTATCCTATTTGCACTAGTTTAACCTGTAGTTTGTCCTCAGCACAACTTAACCATTGTGAACATTGTGGCAGATAAAGTTACGTAATTACATACAATTTAACAGATGATGCCAGTATTCTTAGTAAACAGGGTGATTTCATTTACCATGCCAATAGTATATCTGCCAACTTTTCATTTGCTTGTTCTGACTTAAAATGTAAACACATGGAAATTGAATAATTCGAATATGCATTTTGTTGGTGCAATATGGAATATAGCTGTTCGTAAATTATGGAAACTACCTTATAGAACGCACACTTATGTTTTACCCTATATTTCTCGTACTGTTCAGCCGATCAAGCACTTTACAAACAGCTTATTAAATTCTATGTAGGCTGTATAAATAGTAGTAACTCAACAATTATTTTTTTAGTCAAACACATGTTATATGATGTAAACTCAGTAATGGGTTTTAGCTTGTACGAAATTTTTATAGAAAATAGTGTAGCTCTGAGAGATATGGAAATTTTTCCATATTATCTCGTATGATTGTGAAAGGATGCAATTTATCTCCTTTATAAGTTGTATAGATAACCGGAATTTTGATTTTTTGTCAAAGTATCAATTGTCAAAAATGCTAGTGTGTGGGGTTTTTTTAAATTAACTGCTGTGTCTTCTTGTATGTAAATAATATCTGTGCTTGTTTTTCTGTTGTCAGTGTTTAAAATTTAGTTTAGTTTTGTTACTAGTCTACTTATTTTTCTTAATTGAATCACTCGTGTAACTGTACATGTCTGTTCGAAAATAAATGACTTCAGTAACAATAATTATAGTTTTATAAAGGTGAACGTGCAATTGATTTGTCATGCATGTCGTCCGTTTTTGTTAGGTGTAGCAGTTTTAGGAAACCATTATTCAACATCATATAAGCATGATTGCATGTTTTTTCGGGCAGTCAAATCAAGTTTGTGCATTGCTTGGTCTTCATCATATACATGCTTTTTAATAAACTTATTGACACTTATTACGCTATTGCACTCTTTCTTAGTGAATACGGAGAAGGATGGTACAAAGAAGGTAGCTTGGGTCAGAAGCAGAACACCTTTAACGATTTCCAGGGAGCAGCTGAGTTTCTTATTCAAAAGAATTACACATCGGCCAAGAGGTATGTATGTAAATTTGTCGTACCGTGCATTTCCTCTGAATATCTGAATGAACCTCTGAATATCTGAATGAACCTACAGTGTATGGACCCACATATAACAATATCAAGTTTAGGGTAGGTAGGTGGCAGGAGACATGATAACGCAAAGTAGGTAGGTGATTTAGTCATGATATCATTATCTGGCTTCACGTTTTTTCACATATGCGTGCCAGCTGTAGATGATGCTACAAGGGTGCAGTCATTTTCCGCTGATCCCAGAAAGCTGCCATTTTTGTCAATTTCTCCATAAAATCTCGGTTTGGTGTGTTTATTTGTGATAAACTTCCTCAATTGCCACCACAGCTAAAAATATTACACTAACTAACAGCTTACATCGGTGTGATATGATTGTCGGTATAAGGGTAAGTAGGTGGCATATGATAAAGCCATTATAATGCAAGGTAGGTAGGTCCTTAAAATCGGCCAAAAGCTTGATATCGCTATATATGGATGGCCCCTAAATAAAATTATGTTGTGCAAGCAAATACTGCTGAGTAATTTCATAGTTTTGATTTATGCAAATATTTTACCCTCAAAATGCTTTTCATACTATATATGACAACTGTGAATTGTGAGCAATAATTGTTGTATTTTCAGATTAGCTATAATGGGGGGCTCAAATGGAGGTCTTCTTGTATGTGCCTGTGCTAATCAAAGGCCTGACTTATTTGGATTGGTCATAAGTCAAGTTGGGTAAAAAAAATCTGCAACAATGTTTTCTGTTTTTTAACTATCTTTGCTTCCCTTTTTACACAGTAATATGAATATTTTACAAAAGGTATGATTTTAACTGTAGCTTGCCATGTGGAACAAAGTAGAACTGTGAAATAAATTTTAATGCATCAAATTGTAAATTCCTAAGAATTATAGTAAAATTTGTATGGTATTATTATTTTTGTCACCAACGTATATTTTTATTGACTTTTAGTGTTCTTGACATGTTAAGATACCACAAGTTCACGATTGGCCATGCCTGGGTAACAGACTACGGCAGTTCAGAAGATAAAGAACAGTTTGAATGGTTAATTAAGTATGTCTTACTTAGCTCTAAAATGATAATGCAAATATATCATGTATAGTTTGCATTAAATTTGATTATTTCTCTTTTGAGATTTCTGTTGGAAATCCATGATGTGATCACTTCTTTGTTGTGTTTGGATAAACAAATCAAACTATGTTTGGCTCTGCAAGGAATGAATGAATAAAGACGTAGTATTTTATTCTAGTGTCATGTAATTTAGATAAATGACTCGAAAGGTGAAAATTTGTTTGTTAATTCTTTGATAGTAATATTAAATATTAGTCTGGATCAGTAACAAAGGATTTAGTAGTCAAAGATGTTTCATTATTTTCTTTCAGATATTCACCCCTGCATAATATTAAAGAACCAAAAGATGAAAGCATACAGTATCCTGCCATGTTATTCCTGACTGCTGATCACGATGACCGTGTTGTTCCATTACACTCCCTCAAATATGTTTCTCAGTTGCATTATTGTCTCAGAGACAGTAAAAAACAGGTGCATAAATACCATCTACTAGGCTTTTTAAACACCTTTTGCTTACTGTGCCACCATTTTGTAGTTCTCCGTCGTTAAGACCAGTAGAGCTGCCAATTCATTCATCCTTTGCCTAGGCTGCTTAAAATTAATAACTTGTTTGTCATCTATCGTCTAGGGCTATCACGTTTACACGTGTAAACAGGATGATTTAGTTTGGCCACTCTAAACATTTACTGATTTTTGTAAAGGATAAACAATTCCCTTTACCTTGCTTCTGACATGACATAAGAGTGGCTAATAAACTTTATTTAGAGAATCATCTCGAGAATGTATGCTGCTGATAGCCTTGCTATGTTTATTTGTTTCCATTAAAATGCATATTCATATTTGCAATACAGTAGGCGTCACTTAATAGACTCACTTTGGGACCGATGTGTTTTGACCCAATTAACCGACTGAACCTATTTACCGATGGGTAGCATTACAGGTATAGAAGTATGAGTCATCAGCTTACTATGCACTGCAAAGCTTTTTGGTGAATTTTAGCAATGAAGTAATGCCGAAATTCCTTTGTGCAGTTAAAAATTAGAAAAAATATTTTAAAATATTAATTTATATAAGTGAATTAGCAATAAATTAAAATGTATACTTTTCTAAATCACAGACTTTTCTAACTATGTTTATTTGCAAAAATTACAAAAATTCCTTCAAAGTCGCCTGCTTCATTTTCTCGCGAAGAAGTTAGCCCACAAAGTTCTCGTAATTATAAAAACGTTGAAAATCTGTTGTTGTGCATGACTAAAACAGTCCTGAATCATCTGCTCTTTTACATTGCTCTTATTCGTTTACTCTTGTAAGTCACAAGGAATACTGGCTGATTACTGTACCTGCATTTCTGACTGTTAACTCATTAAGCCTGAAAGCGTGAAATGAGAGTTTCAAAAGGAAACCACTAGGCAAGTGATTAAATGTTTAGCTTCCAGAAATTCTTTGAGTAATAATGGGCGAGCGGGTAACAGATTCAAAGCAAAACTGCTACGCTAGCGTATTAGCGCACGATAAACGTACCTGCTTATAAGCAAAACGGTACTTAACATGATTGTTTCTACGTATATTATAGTGCACAAAAGGGAAGTAAAGATGACAAAGTAGGAAAGGCTCTTTGGGCGCATACAAATATCTTATTTTAAGTAGGTGAAGGAAAAATATTGAGTCAATTATGTAGAGTTATTTGAGTCACTTACTGATAGTTTTTATGTATATTTGAATAGAAGCGGCCCGTTCCAGGCGTTTTTGAGTCAATTAAGTGATTGAGTCTATTAAACGTGAGTCTATTAAGCAATGCCTAGTGTATTTTTACCTACTAGTAACTTGTAGCAGCTACATTAGATGCACGTGAATTTATTTTTTTAATCCTGGAACTGAAGGGTTAACATAGTAGATAAAGTTATAGCTTTGAACATTCCAAGTTGCTGATAAGCAGTGGCAGCATAGCCAGCCTGCTTAACAGAGGCTGCTTTTTTGTTCTTTCATGGCTATCACAGTATAATTAGTGACCACTGATCACCTTTCTTTTCTGGCATCTAAGAGTACTCTATGGGTAGAAACATTTACGTAAATAGTTTCGTAAGTTTACATAATACATGCATACTTGTCGAACAAGTGAGAATAGGGTATGCCATAGCTGTGACTTATCTACCTAACTTTCTTAGTTTTGTAATGTAGACAAATTAATTTTGACAGAACTTTTTTAACCCTTTCCGGTTGTAATAAGTAGCTAGACATTTTTGCATAGACTTGTGGATCCAAACAAGCAGATAATGTGGAGTTTTACTGTATAATATTTAAAACATTGCCACTGTTTAAAAGTAAATTTACATATTAGACTATCAAAATGTTAGGCTTGAATGCAATGTCAGAAGAGCAAAACAAATAGTTTAGTATATCACATAACAGCAGTGATTAAGGCATCTAGACACTGTATTCCAAGATTGGCCACACAGATAAAAGGCAACATATGGCATAATAAAAGTATTTAGTAGCTTTTGCATCAAGGTTGTCTGGGTAAAAATTTGCAAGCATTTCCAGTGCATATTAATTTTCCTTGTCACACACGTCATCAGTGTGTAAACGTTTAGTAAACTCAGTAAAAGTAACAGCCTACCATCGTGCATCCCAATTTTTAATAGTTAAAATATATTCAAAAGTCTGTAGCTTCTACTTTAAAATCTACAGTTCACACCTCATAGAATCTTTTGTGCTATCTCTATTTTAAAGTCAAATAAATGATTTCGTGACGAATATTATGCATATTTGAAATTATCAAAGACCATCCCTCGCTCTCCGAGAATTTTAAAGGGGTGATAAACAAGCAATTAATTTTAGGCACTCTTATAGTAGAACAGCATAAGTCAAATTAACCACACTTTTCTTAAAAGCAACACCTCACAAATAAGAGAAATAACAAATTTGAATATACAGTTGCTATGCGCATTTGCTATATGTAATTATTTTCACTTTTTTCTAAATGTCACTGGTCAGCTTTTTTGTAGTAAACCCAGGAAGATTATTCAAGAAAGAATATTGACATATTTAATGAAACCACTAGATAAGTGGCAGACTACAGCATATTAAATACGATTCAAATATGCACAAAAATGTGGAAAAGTCGCGCACGAGTATTAAATCTGGGTGCACACATATTAGCAATAGTAGATTCTTGAATTATTTATACTAAATAGTCTAACTCAACATGGTAGAATGTAAAACAAGTAAAACACGAAACAAGTGGTCAGAGTGTAACTTTTGTAAAATTGGTATTTTGATGAAAGTGCATTCAATTAAAATAGCTAAAATGAATTAAGGTGTATGTATTAATGCTTTCCACATGGCTTTGCTGGTAAATTTTTAATAACAGGTTCAGTTTGAGTACGTGTTGATGTTTCATTATTACAGACAAATCCTTTGCTGATGAGAATAGACACTAAATCAGGGCATGGAGCTGGAAAACCAACTACAAAAGTGGTAAGTGGCAGCTGATTTTGCAATGTTGTATGCCTCTGTCACAAATTCTCCTGACTGCGTGACATTTTCTCACTTACTTTTTCTTTGTTAGACAGTGCTATAGGTTGTAATCTAAATTTACTATGACTTTCTAGCAAACTCATAATATCATTCAGTTCCCCCAATTTTTTGGTCTCTAACGATCCTAGTTGTGTAGAATGTATAAAATTGCTTATTATTCATGTCAACATCATTGGCTTATTTACAGATTGAAGAGCTAGCCGACATTTATGCCTTTATGGCAGAAGTATTTGAGATACCATGGAAAGAGTGATGGCCATCTACAATTTAGTATAAAATGAAGTCCATGAAGTAGAAATCAAAAAGTGAATTGTGAATAATCAGAAGTTGCATTTCCATTGAATTGAAGCTTGTGATATCGTAGATTCTTCCCATATCTGGTTATAGCCTTCATGATTGTTCTTGTTAGAAACTGGGGCCATCTAAATAATTTCATTACTACATAATTTAAAGTTGATCAATTTGAATTAATTTATTGTTGATTTTTTTTAATTGTTAAGTTGTCAACACCATTTGTTTAAGCCCCTCGTGTATATTTCACTGTACAGTTTCTTATGAATCACCAATTTGCTTATGAAAAACCACTTGATCTGAATGTACTATAAAATGTTGCTTAAGATGATATAATCATCTTGTTACATATTTGCTTCAGGACCTGCTGTTGTACAGACAGAGGTACCTAATTATGTACATGACTAGTGAAGAAAGACAAATAGAGGACGTGAAGCTTGTATTACATTAGCCTTTATAGATAAGTATTGCTGAACTCGCTTAAGTCGTACTTTTTGGGACCATAAAATATAATTAATAAAGAGATCACTCATGTGAAGAAACTGAAATGATATAAGGGGCTCTTCATGAATTGTTCCAATGCTTATCATTAAGAATTAAATATTTAAGTGGTACTGTGATGTTGAATGTTTGACTTCTGATTTTTTATTTAAAACTATTGTGCCACAATATAGGATGTTAGGCGTGTAACATTGTATTTATTAGTTCAATGTCTCAAAGGAGCCTTATTATAGAAAGTACTGTATAGGCTAAGACTTAGCGATGCTCTATAGTCAACTACTGATTATTGCAGGTGTTGTAAGGCATGGGAATAGTAATTCTTAGTCTTGTATAAGAACAGTCATTTTAGTTTTAAAGCAATTAAATTTTAATTGTAGTTCCCATGCATAAAACGAGTGTGAATTCTAAAACAATGGGCACCTGTGACTTAACAATAGCCCTCGTTCGTACTAATGTTATACCGGTTTTTATCATGTGATAGGGTCGGGTTCCTGCCCATCCTATTGTACTGCTCCCCTTCCTGTTTTTGATAGCAGTCTTCAGCTAAACCACTTCGAAGTTATGCATACGTAAATTTGTGCACGTCCGTTCAGGTAATCTGATCAGTTGAATCGGATGATTTCTTTGCTGTTTACAGTACGCGTTAACTTGCTATAGAAAGAAGGCATTTTGCAACAGATCTTGAGATTTTGTAGTCTATTGGACTGAGATGCGCAGCAAAACAGTCTGTTGTTAATTTAATCTCAAGCAAAGTGATTTTGGTTTTCTGCTCCCGTGAGAGGAGACTAAGATGGCCCGTTTGCAACGTTAAAAGTAACTGCAAAAGTTCAACAACAATGGCATCTTGCTTGGATGTTGGACAACATCAGTTACTGGCAGAACTGCTGGAGTACAGGCATCCAGATGTATCAGAATCTGACTGGGTGAGAATGCTAAATTTGTTGTTGATATATTGTTAAAACGAAGGATTTTCTTGCTACTGCGAAATTTTAATGAATCCTAGAAGACATGGAGGTACAGAGGTGTTTAAAGTTTCTGGTTTGTTGTTTCTGCCACTGGAGTGGATAGATTTGCAATATGTAAGCCACTACAAGTGGTTTCTGTGCAGTTCTGGTCCCTATGCACTTACCCTGGACGACTGGGCCGATGGTCGCTTGATGTGGTGATGCTCATTGGTAAAAGGTGCTGCACTTATGAATTCATTTCTGATTAACAGCCCTTTCTCTTCTTTAATTAATAAAAGTTAGGGTGATTTCTCTTAGGTTTTGTGGAGAAATATCTTAGTGACTGTAGATATATGATAGATATAGTCATTCAACAATTTGCAATGTCTACAAAAGAAGGACTTATGTATGTTTGTTCATCTGCCTACTCTTGATTTGCTAAACAAAGGTAATGGCAGACTGCCTATATCGCAGTTTTAACCAAACTAGTAAAACCCCATGTAATTCATGACAAAAAAGACCTTGCCTTAAGAAATGGTGTTAAAAGCTTTATAATCATTTTTTATTTTATCCATACTATGTAATAAGCTATAGTGTGGTTGACTCAAATAAATGAAAACATTTATTTCGTATTTTTGACAATTCGTTTTAATCTTTAATAATATACACCGCAGGATGTTACAACACAGGATCTTTTCACCAAGAACAAAATGATCATGCATAAAATAGTGTGTATCAAGTACAGTTCATGCAGACCTACTGGTGAGTCTACAGCTACTTGCGCAGCTATAACTGTAACTTACAGTCAAATAGAACCGAACGCGATGATTCAGGGTCCCTTTAAACTCGTTATAAACAGATTACATTGTATGATTTTATTTTTGTAGCTGTAAGCACTAGTTTTGGAAACACTTTTTGTGGTAAGCAGTTATGTAAAACACTTGTTAGCACACAGGAGGAAACATTATAGTGCTTTAACTGCTTCTCACCTTATTTAGTAATCCTTTGTACAGACAGTGCCTAATGATGTGTACTGTTTCTCCAAATAAACTTATGAATAACAGTATCACTTTTGAAAATACTGTTTCTGTTGCATCTCAGGAAGTTTTACAGAATGTTAAAGATCTTACATTAAAAGTTAATAAGAAATTTTGGTAAAAGTGTAATCGCAAAATTTAAAAAAGTACCAGTACAAAACTTGTATAGTACTAATAACGAAAAACCCGGAGGATACACAGCAATACCAAATATTAATATAACAAACAAACGCGATTTTGGCTACTTTATTTATCAATAATATCCCACATATGGCAATTCTAATTCTGTAACAATTTTTCCCTACTATAGTCATTTGATCAGTTTGTAATTGAATGAATTATGAACATTGATAATCTCTGATTAACTATAAAACTATTCACCAGTTATAGACAGGTGCCATTAGGCACACACAGACTTAACAGTCTATCTGTAATTGTTCTAATGCTAGACGTCAAATGGGTTAGCAAAAACATGTCCCCTTTTATGTGCATAAATGCTTGCCCTTTACATGGAATGAAAAACAACATTTGTGTATATTACTGTTCACTTTCACGCTGCGAATTTTCTTTTTTCACATTTAATGCCATTTCCTTAATCCTTGGCAATAAAACATTCAACTGTGCTAAAACCTCATCATTGTCATTTTCTTCATTTCTTTCCACATTTAGCTGCTTCACAACCAATTCCTGACACATGACCAGATCATCGTGCTGTTCTTTAGAAAGGTAGTTCTTCAGATAAGCAATTACCATTGGTACGAACTTACCAGATGCATTCAGTACGCACTGAGTATAATTGAGAAACAGCAACACAACAGTTAGGTGCAGCACCATGGCTGGATCGGATTCATCACGAAGTTGTTCCATCAGCGCCATACGGTGAGAAAACACATGCTGTCTATAAAACACAGATGTACATTTAAATTATTAAAATCATTGAAAGAAAAACAATAATTTAAGCTCTTGCAAACTACAAAATACGAGTAAAGGTATGTGCAATAACTAAAACCAACAATCGGAATGAATTACATTTCTTTTTATGAAACAGTCATTTCGGTACTGCCATGTTTCACATAAAGCACTAAGTGCATAAATAATGTAGTGTAATGTGGTAACACGCTAAGATTTTTTCTGGAAAGATTCGGGAAACACTTAAGCTAACAAAACACGCATTTCCCATAATTTTTAAAACTCGGTTTAAATATAATAAATAAACTAAAAAAGAAATCTCTCTCTCTAAAATAATAATACAACTATTACTGACAACACTCAATGCTTGTGAAAATATTATTATGAAGTCGCAACTGCAGTGTTTTTGAATTTTAAAGCAAGCAGTTTTCACCAAGATGACAGATTTATAGACATAGACCAGTGTTTTAACATTCATGTATTTTTTACAGTGAGTTGAAGAGCTGCCTACAATAGTCTTTAACATTTTTAAGAGTGTCGCATATAAAGTAAAGCAATTAAGACAAAACAACCTTCGGACAAAAACTTAATGTTTTTAATATTCATTAAATATGGATAACTTCCACTTCTTACTTAAATTCTAAAACAAAATTTATCAAATGCATGTATAGGCAAAAGCTAAAAATATACCAGCCAACTACCTTTCTTTTTTTCTATCCATTTTCCTGGCAGGCAACTGGCATTCTTCCAACATGGCATCCAAACACTTATGAAAATTCTCTGTTGTCTTTTCAGTCAAAGAATTAATGAGTTCTTTAGCCAGTGTTTTTGACTCAGTTGGTAATGATGCAACTAGGGCTGTGCGGTTTTCAGCAGTAAGTGGTTTGTCTGCCTCCACAATTTTACCCGCATCCAGAGATAAAAATATTACTAACAGATTAACTATGTCGTTACAGATGGTTTTTATCAAATGCTTTGTAAGCTGCTGTTGCTGAGCATCATCTCCAAACTTGCTAATTCCTTTTTCAAATAATTTAATGTTACTTGTTAGCCCATTAATTTTATCAACAAGTTCTTCACGAGTTTTTCTCCTTGACTGTGATACTTGGGAAGCAGAAGCCATGAATACAGACTTCAACGTCTCTTGAAAACGACTCTCTAATGATGTATGTAGCTGTTCAGCTATTGCAGCTATCATTTCATCAGGACAGTCTTCTTCCTGGAGTTGATTAGAAAGGACATTTTCTATTTCATCAAGTGGCATAAACTCGCTCGCTTTATAACTTGTCTTTTTAATGGTTGTTTCATCACCAGAGTCATCTTTATTATCACCCCTACCTCTAGCACTTTTCTTTTTCAAAGATTTTGTCTTTGTTTCTCTGCCCTGAGCACCACCTCCTTTAGCAGCACTTCCTGCTGCTTTTTGTCTCCTCTCTTCCTTCTTTGCTTGCCGTCCTCCTTGTGAGCTATCAAGCGAGATCGTCTTTGGCTTTTCAAATGTTTCTGTATTTGCTATGCCCTCCTCTGACAGAATTAAAGGTAGTTTCCTAGCCTCGCTCTCAGCTTTTTTGGTTATAAGATCTTCAAAATATTTGCTGCAGGTCTGGATAAATTTCTCACTTACTACGATGCTGTCACTGCATATTAGCACATTGTGTTCTTTCAGTTTCTTTAGACATTTCTCTAAAAGCTGTCTTGTATCTTGTACAGTAAAGACTGATGGCAGAACATGCATCGCATCAATCCAGGCCTGTGAGGACAGTGCCTCTTCAACAGATGCTTCCAACTGTTCTTGAAGTGACGTGCCACAACAACAAGAACTAAGAAACACCAATGATTCATTCTTCAAACACTTCTTTATGTATAGCTTGGGCTCGGTTATTCCAATCCTGATCAAAGTGTCATATTCCAGATAGCCATTTTGCTTATAGAAATGTTCTACGTATCGATTTTGAGCTTTAGCATACACGTCTGGCATGTACAAAGCCCTCTCAGAGTGTCCACCAGTCAAATTACCTGCAAGTTCACCTGACTTACACATATCTTCTGATAGCGAGAAGAAAAGTCTCTCGTTGAAACCATATGCTTTAATCACGGCTGGCACAGGAGTTGGTCTAGTGCAGGCATTGAGCACACCTCTAATGCAGACACGATGACGTGATAAAAATGCTTCAGTGTAAATGACGCGTGGATCAAACTCATCAGCTTTGCCTTTAATGCTGACACCTAAACGTTTGTTGACATTGTCCATCAGAAAATCACCAGGAAGATCATAATGCTTGGTTAAGTCAGCAATTGAAATTTGACCAGTGTCTTGTAGTTTATCATCAATCTCTTCAGCAATCCCGTCTACATAATTTCTAAAAAAATGTACACCTTAGTGGTTGCATTGCTGACAAATTTTGTAATTTTTCAAATTTGATTA
Source organism: Tubiluchus corallicola (assembly GCA_030141605.1). NCBI lineage: Eukaryota > Metazoa > Priapulida > Priapulimorpha > Priapulimorphida > Tubiluchidae > Tubiluchus > Tubiluchus corallicola. The sequence goes on along the minus strand of JAQGDQ010000006.1, from coordinate 1,258,082 downwards.
ACCCTTCGTCAGCTCGCGTGAGTCACTTAGCTTTTATCCAACAACCATTTGTGCTAAGTGAAAACAAAAGCTATCCTCATTAAAAAAAAGAACTGCACAGTGGTTCTGATTAGCAATTTACAATACCAATTGGCAGTTACTTTTAGTATACCTTTCAATGAATGTGCTGTTACATGTAAAAAACTGATGTAAAACTGCTCAGAAGTAAACTAACAATTCTTTCTTTTATCTAGAAAGCACTGCTTCATACAATATCATTTATACGAACCTACTAATCAGCTGTCCAAGAATAAGTTCCAATGTAGGATCGATCCTCAGCAGTTCAGCAACTTTAGCTTCAATATGTGAATAGTCAACATTGAGAATCTGAGTTAAGTCGGCAAGATTCACTCTACCACCATGCACAATGAGCTCATCTTTAATTTCTCTCAGCAGTTCAGCAGGAGTCAGATATTCCTTACCATCTGCGGTATAAATGACATCAAGCAAGTTCCATTCTACCAACTTGTTCACTATCTCTACACAGTTCCGATCTGATAAGCTGCAAATCAATAATGATTAAAATTAAAATGCTAAAGTGGAAGAGTAAATAACAGAAATTATTGTGAGTCCTGCCTGACTACAACAAAATGATCTTTCGGTCCTTATGGTACAATCATTAAATGTAGATATCAAGTTTCACGGAAAAGAGAAGAGCCTATCTATATACCTATTACTAATTGCATACTTTTAAGAGCTTAAAGATAATCGCAAATCGTAAGTTAAGTAACACACAGCAGCAAAACAATTAAGTTACTTCATTTTCAATAAATGTTGTAATAAAAGCCTATTAAGTAGGAACGATGCAACTTGCCTTAAATCACACAGTCAGAGCTTATAGGGGTAGAGAATGAAATGAGAGAGATTACACAATTCAGACAACGGTGCAGGATTAAACCCATACCCTGACTGCCTAAATTAAAAAAATTATACTCTTCTTGAATGTGCTATGATACTTGACTAAAAACAAAGAACTTTCCGCAACACGAACCATTATTATATCGTAATCTTTACTTGAATTCCCAACTTTAAATACTTTAATCTGCAGAATTGCACCTAAAATACACTAGGCCCTATGACTTTAGGCACATTAGCTACCTGGGACATATAACCAAAAGAATATAATATTCTAACTACATGTAGCCTATGGATCTAGCTGTACCTGATGTTTACAATAGCTACTAGCCGGCGCCATGACTGAAAAATACATTTAGCTATCTTGCTCAGTAAAAAATAATGCCGATGGATAAAGTATTGAAGAGATGCAAAAAATACACTAACCTGTTGTGCGTGTGTGTGTACTACAGAAAATATGGATGTTATAAAACTTTAAATTTTTTAAAGCGTCAATAATAGGAGCAGCATATACATTTTAGTATTCATGACTGCAAAACAACTATTTCAAACAGAAAATATTGTTAGACTTAAAACAAGTAGTACCGTTGTACAGTTCCTTGTAACTGGGCTTTCTGGAAATCAGCTGCTAAACGCTTTACTTCTTCCCACTCAGCTGCAGCCATACTTCAAAAAGATCTCCACAAAATGTGTGGCAGTATTTCCACTCCACAAGCAGTAATTCTAATTTACAATAACTCTAAACTAGAAAAATTCTTTTTTTAGTGTGAAAGTTTAAATCTGTCTGGTCTTGTTGTGAGTCTTCCAATTCCCAGAAGCACAAGTTGCCAGACCTACACATAAAATTATAATAAAAGCAGCAGCAAATGTATTACACAAAATGCAATAATTATTATGGACACTGTCCAGAAATGGGCATTTACCACCAATCTCTCAAAAATGGCGAGATCTCCATATCAATTATGCTCATTAGATTTACATTATATATTCTGCAGCCATGTGACAAACAGAATTCTAAAGATTTTCAAACATTCTGTAGAGATCAATGTTAAATGTACGGTAATATGTATTGAATATGGACTATAATCTAATTCTAAAGCAAAACAAATCTGTCCACAAGGCAGGTGAATACAATTCAACTTAATTCAATTTATTGTGCAAACACGCAATTAACATTACATATATTGACAAGTACGAAACGAAAATTATATACAGGTAGAACTACAGATATTATTATACATGTAAAAAAAAATGACATACTGCTACTTAGTTACACTAGCTATTAATTTTATGATAATTATACAGATCGACAAGTACAATTATAATCAAACTGATGGAGATTTTCGCTGCCCAATGATATTTGCTAGTAGTAAAATAGGCACTATAATTGATCGCTATAGATTGCAGCTTTATATTAACTGCTAAATACTAGTAATTACTATAAAGTATAAATATGACTAGTATTAATTAATGGGGTACGCATTGACTAGTTAAATATAAGCATCAAAATTAACTGAGAGTTTGCTTTTAACAGAGAGTTAACTGAGAGATACAGCAATAATCCAGCCGAAAGCTAGACACTGCTATACCATTGGCTTAAATGCCAGCACCACTTCCGTTCAAAACTGCTATAAATCATAATTCATATCATATAACATGCATCAATCGTGTGCTATACAAGATGCCATTAACATCATATGCCCGTTACGCCTACTGTAAACATTGGGCAGATAGCATTGTAAAATAAACGAAATGTGCCTCTCAAGACAGGTAAAAAGCAGTAACCCCGCAAAAAACTAGCCTATACTATGCCTGTTGCTTCGTCAGCAGTCGGCACTGTTGGGAGCCGTTTGGACCACTGCGCCAAGTAGACCACTTGATGCGCTAAAAGTAGTGTCCTACATGGGCAGCCCAAGTAGGACACTAGCGATTTTTGTCCAGAAACTTGCTCTGGCAAAACTTGTTTCCAGTTTATATTACCATTGTTTATAAGTATTGTTATGACATAATAAAGCATAAAACAAAATTTCTTTTAGAAATGGATATTCCTTGGCAATTTACAAATGCATTTCTTACAATAATTTCATCATTATGATTAACTCCATTAATATATCATAACATTAAACCTAGTATCTAATGCTTTAAAGAGAGAAATTCTGCACACAGTTATTACAGAAATAATTGCAAATTTAAAAATGAGACAGATGCTGCTAAGCCTTTACAACACCATAAAGTAATTTTTAACATTTAAGAAAAGCAAGGATAATTAGTTTTAATATTATCAGTAGTATTGTAACATGTAGGGCACTGTCCTACATGGCTCGCTAGCCCATGTAGGACACATAGATCGCTAGAACGTTTACTTATAAGAAAACAATTATTTGCCCAAGAGGTAGTGAAACGGATCACCTGTTTGTGAAGTGAGACAAAATCAAAAAAGATATACCTTAAACAAATGTTGAATTCGCAAAAAAGTGGGGTTTTTTCACTTCAACAACATTAATATCGAAACCAAATTTAATATTGTCCGTTCTACCAGCTCAGAATAAAATTCTTTTATTTTATTAGATGTATAATAAATTATTCAACGTGTATTAACGTTTTTAATTATTATTATTACATAAAGAAGCACAACGGACGGTGTCAGTACACTTAACGACTGAATTCACGACCTGTCTCTAGTGTCCTACTTGGGCTAGCCCATGTAGACCTGGGCTAGCCCATGTAGACCGCGGTCTACTTGGGCTAGCCCAAGTAGACCAATTGGTCTACTTGGCGCAGTGGTCCAAACGGCTCCCAACAGGCACCACTTCAGAGCTATATGGAAATCTTTTTTTACAAACATCTACAGTGTACAGTCATAGATAAATAATTCAAACAGCAGTGTGGTTCCGATCACTGATTTCGATCCAGTTACCACCGTATCTTCTCTAGAAAACCGATTAGTACTAAGTGTATTAATTATTACTGGAAAGGGTGAGAGGTCATTACCTAAAATCCTATTTTTAGGTAATCGGCACCGAAGTAAATCTAACTGATCTTGCCGACTAAGCCCCCGCCCCAGCCTGCTATAATGATGTGGCCATGATTGATGTCAGTAGCATATGCAGCCTCCCACATAGGGACAACAGTTGTGTCATTTTCTACGTGTGCTTTGCTACATGTAGAAGAAAACTGGACTCACGAAATTCAAAACACGTTACCTAGCTCGATGAAATTTTGTTAAATTTTTTACTACTTTAACAAATTTAAATTTCTGTTTTGTAACTTCTTTCAGTGTATAAAATCAGTGCACTATCATTAATGCTGTGTTAGTTGAGGTTAGTTATGTTCATGCACTCCTAATGACGCATGTCAACATGAATTAATTCATATCCTATGAAACATAATAGTGATGACAATACTGGTGATGACTTAGCTTAAAAGCAAAAATTAGGTAATAGGTACACGTTAGAGAATAATCTTCTTCTTCTTCTTCTTCCCAGCTTTTCCCTATGCGGAGTCGCCGTTGTGAATAAGTTTTCTCCATGCATTTCTGTTGTTAACCATCTCTTCATTTATGTTCTTCTCTCTAAGGTCTCCGTTTATGCATTCAAACCATCTCAGCTTGGGTCGTCCTCTTTTTCTATTTCCCAGCACTTTTATCTCCATGGCCTCCCTTCCCACGTGATCTTCCCCGACTCTCCTTCTCAGGTGCCCATACCATCGCAATCTTGCCTCTTGTATCTTTTTCGAGGCTTCCACTACTTTCACTGTTCCTCTAATATTACTATTCCTGATTTTATCCCTTCTTGTTACTCCCACTATCCATCTCAACATCCTCATCTCCGCCACATCCATTTTCTTCTCTTCGGTCTTCTTTAGAGGTGCTGCTTCCAGCCCATATATTAGGGCGGGTCTGACCACTGCTTTGTGAATTTTACCTACCTTTAAGTCTTGCTGGAATCCTCTTATCGCATATCACACCGAAACTTTTCGCCAGCTATTCCAACCACACTGAATCCTGAAATTCACCTCCTTTTCCATTCCTGCAGTCTCGTCTATCATTGAACCCAGATACTTAAAGGTCTTTACTCTTTTCAACTCGTTCAATCTTATTGTTTCTCGTTGATCCCCATTCATGTCTGTCGTAAGATTCTCTGTTTTGGATCTACTAATCCTCATTCCTCTGCTCTCCATGCTTCTAATTTTCCTTCCAGTGTTCTCTACTCTCAGCCACTATAGCGATGTCATCCGCATACAAAACACACCATGGTGGATTTCCCCTTACACTCTCTGTGATGACATCAAACACTATGTTGAACAGTAGGGGGCTTAGTGCCGATCCTTGATGTAAGCCGACTTTTACTTGGAAACTTTCTGTTATGCCAACTGTACTCCGGACTTTAGTTGTCACGTTCTTGTAGCATTCTTGGACTATTCTTACATATTTTTCTGGCACTCCTCTCTCCATCAGACCTCTCCACACTTCTTGCCGTGGTACCCTATCATATGCTTTCTCTAGATCTATGAAAGCTATATGTAGTGCCCTTTGCTTTTCCTAGTGTTTCTCTATATTCTGGCGAAGTGTGAATATAACGTCAACCGTTCCAAGTCCCGTCATGAATCCCAACTGTTGCTGTCCTATGTGTACCACCTGTCTCAATCTATTATCCAGAATCCTTTCGAACAGTTTCAGGGTGTGGGACATCAGCTTAATCCCCCGATAATTTCCGCAGTCCTGGATGTCTCCCTTCTCCTTAAAAATCGGTACCAGAGTACTTTCCCTCCATTTTTCTGGGATTACCTCTCTCTCCACTATTTCTCTCATCAGTTGATGCAGTATGTCAATCCCTTCTTCTCCTAAGGCTTTCCAAACTTCCACCGGTATTCCGTCAGGTCCCGTAGATTTGCCATTTTTCATTTTCTTTAATGCTAATTCCACCTCCTGTCTTGTCACCCCTGTTACCTCCAGTTCATTCGGTCCCCTAACCAGTCTTTCATTTTCCTCGTTCAGCAGCTTCTCGTAGTATTCCTTCCACCTCCTCAGGACATCGCTTTCTTTTCGTATTACTTGCCCCCTTTCATCTTTGATCTACCTTATATGCCTAATGTCCTTTGTACTCTTGTTTCTCAGCTTCGCCAACTTGAAAACTCTCCCCTGTCCTTTCTTGGTGTCCAACTCTTCATATAGGTTGTCATACGCCTCCGCTTTTGCTACAGCTACAGTTCTTTTCGTCTCCTTGCAACACTGTTTGTAATACTCTCTGTCCCTGTCCAACTTGGTTTCTTCCCATCTTTTCTTTGCCATTTTCTTCTCTTTTACTTTCCGCTGCACCTCTTCTCCAAACCACCATGTTTCTCTGTTCTCTCATATTCCACAGCTACTTTCCCCGAGAATTTCTTTTCCAGTCCTTATAATATTTTCACTCAGCCTGTTCTACCATTCGTTTATTTCTTCCATTTCGTAGTCCACCTCTCTGAGCAATCTGTCTTTAAAGAGCTGTTTAAGTCTCTGCTCTTTTAGTTTGAACCATTTAATCCTTTTCTCCGTCATGACTTTCCTTTTCTGCCTACGTGTAACAGCTATGGTGAGATCCATAACCATCAGGCGGTGTTGTGCTGCTACGTGGTCTCCTGATATAACCTTGCAATTTCTTATCTCTTTGATGTCTCTCCGTCGGTAGAGTAGGAAGTCTATTTGGCTTTCCCTATCCCCACTACGGTAGGTTATTAGGTGTTCATTTTTCTTGCAAAATATGGTATTTCCTATCACCAAGTCAAAGGCTAATGCCACGTCGATTATTTTGTTTCCATCTTCATTTCCATCTCCATATGAATTTCCACCATGAATCCGTCTTATTGCGTTATTTCCACTTCCTACATGTCCGTTCATGTCACCTCCAACTATGTACCTATCACTCACATCTACTTTTTCCCATTCTTCCTGTAGGTCCAACCAGAATTGTTCCTTTTCCTCCTCTGAGCATCCTGTTTGTGGTGCGTACACTCTAAATATGCACAGTCCACACTCCTCAATGGCCAGACGTATCCACAATATACGATCATTTTCCTATTTACTTCTATAACCAAGTCTTTCAAGGTTGGAGATAGGATAATTCCTATGCCGTTTCTCTTTTGCTTGTTTGCACCTCCATAGATCAGCTTAAAACCATCACCTAGTTCTTTGGCCTTGTTTCCTGTCCATCTCGTTTCCTGAACGCATAACGCATCCACTTTTCTTTCTTTCATTAGCTGTGCCAAAGCTCGACCTCTTCCATTCAATGTTCCCACATTAAGGGTTCCAATCCTCAGTTTTTGAACTAACTTCTTTGGCCGCATCCGTTCTTGATACGGTAGCCCTTGCTTGTCCACAGAGTTAGGGCGATGTATCTGTGGGCTACTTACAGGTGGCGTCCTTAGATTCACTTCTCCGATTTTGACTCATTCATAAAAAGGTTTTGGCTCAGTTTTTACAGGCGGATGCCCTTCCTGACCCTAACCCTCCCTATTTATCTGGGCTTGGGACCGGCACTGAGTTGGGCTAGCTTGCCGCCCCCAGTGGCTAGGTTACGTTAGAGAATAATAATAATAGCAATAATAGTCTACCACTGAAGCAAAATGTGAAGTACTCAAACTAGGCAATCTTTGACCTGTGTAGTCGTTGCTGTAATTGTTATTGCTATTATTATTATTATTTCGATTACTATTACTCTTATTCTTACTACTACTATTTATTATTATTATCATTAATCATCATGTCTGCACTCTGCAGGCTAGAATGAAAAGCTGCTTCAAATAGCTTAACAGATGTTTTTCAAGTTTGCCGGCTTTGCGCCAGCAGGCAGTAATGCGAAGCTGCAGCGTTATAGTTGCAATTTAGTCGAAATTTACGTGTGTCAAAAATAATTTTTGCGGAGTAACTCTCTGATTTTTTGCTTAATATTTAAGCAAATGCGAAATAAGAAAATTTTACGAGAATATGTTAAATTACAGATCTGCATGAAGTTACATTAACTTAAATGGCGAATAGTAGCGGAAGTGGTTTACGTCAAAAACGGCACAAATGGGCACTAGATTTCAACTTGAGGTACGGTCAGAAAACTTGTGTACCTTATAATTATAGAGATACATTATCGCTTTTCTCTGGTCAACCGATTATTGCTTTTCTGGGCGATTCGGTTAACTGTCACAAGAACTGTGGAATTACGATTTAATCGGCTTAGATTTCAACCCTATACTATAGTATAAATTTTTTAGTTGCATATATAACAACACAATTGGTCGGAAATTGGAAACACGAAGTATTTTGTGTTTGGCTTAACTTGTAATTAAGAAACAATAATTGATATTATTTGAAAAATTTTTGGTCCTTAAAATTGTTGTGAGCCTCATTATTATAGCCTACGGCTACACAAGTATGGATAGAAGTTTTTTTTAGGCTATGTGTGTTTAATTTGTTTCTTGTGTTCTTTTTTTAGGAAAGCTGATAGGCAATTTATACAACAGCAGAGTGATAATCTGCCAGTTGGATTTAGTTCTACAGGCATTGCACAGTCTAGTGACATTCACACTGGACAGAGAGATCCAAATCTTGTTGTAAAGGTAAAACCTCTCAAATGTAAATGATTTGAGGTGCCATGTATTACCTAGCCGAGTTAGAGATTATTATAGTGTCGTTGGTAACTGGTTTTTCTAGTGGCAACGGAATTCATCAAAAAACAAAAAATAGTATTAATACTCTCTCGTTTAATATTTTGGATTTCTCGTAGTTGTGACTGTATCTGCAAAAGAAGTTCACTCAAACATCTGATGGGATAAGTGTTTATATTGCACGGTCACTGGATGCTGCCATTTTTTGTTCAAAATGAGTGCGCCCAAGCTTGAAGTGTTTGGAAGTTTAATTTCATTTTACTAATTACATGAGCACTTATCACAATTTTATTGCTGAAGCTTTCTGCTTTAAATTTTGATGATATAAGATGCAAATTTACAAAAACAAAAGTGTGGTCACAGTAATACTGTAATTTGTGTTTCAGTGTGCTTAATTTAGTGAGGATTTAATGCAGTTTCAAGCTTTCACCTAGTTAATTCGTTAGAACTTGGTTTAGTGCAAAACAATGCTGTAGCATGTTATATTTTCAGTGGTGCAAGATACAGTGTTTTGTTGTTTTGTTACAGAAATCTTGGGATATTGCTCTAGGACCATTGAAACAGTTGCCAATGAATCTGTTTATTATGTACATGGCTGGAAACACCATTTCAATATTTCCTATTATGATGGTAGGAATGATGCTATTTAGACCAATCAAAACCTTGTTCTCTTTACAATCAAGTAAGTGTTTCTGTATATTGAGCCTGTAAAGCTTACACCTTACACTTAAGATACATGTGTTTATGAATTAGTGTTATATAATAGCTGATGTACTGTTATGTGTTAAACCACAGAGACAGAGAATAAAATAGATCCCTTTTGGCAAATGAAACCAATATACAAGATGGTTTTTATTTATTTTTACTGTCATTGAAATTATTATTAAATATTTGTATGAAAGCAATATCTGTGGAGAACAGTAATGTCATTAATGACAAAATAAGTTAGCAATAACTAATATAATTATCACAATGCACAAATAATAAACACGTGTATTAATAAATATAAAGTATAACGAGTATATCAGTAGCAATTATAAAACATATGCACGTGAAAATCAAATTTACAAAATTCACCCAATAAAAACACTTTACATGTACAACTCTTTTAATCTGCACTGTTATATTATCTCTGTGGGCGATCTTGTTTATATAATTAGAGAAGGTTCCAGAAAATTGCAGACAGACTGCTACAACTTACAGATAATTCTACGTATTACGTATGTCTTTCTAGAAATTACTGTATTATACTGTACACACCGCATACAATACAGTGTATGTGAACAGATGACGTATGCTCAGCAGCTAAGCAAGGCTCATAGCAATACATAATAAATCCAGTTAAGCCAAATAGAAATTGAATTCTCCGAATACAATTGAACCAGCTGTAAAGATATTCACAATTTATAGCCAAAATGCCGGCAGCTGGTTTCAGTCAGAATTACAATAAAGAACAACATTTAAGGAAATTGTGTAAAGAACAGCAACATTATACAATTTCTGATCTACTGTTAACCTTCTATACGATTAATAAATTATAGAGGCCAGCTGTAAATTTATAACTAAACATACCCCTTACTAACTTCGTTTTGCAGCAAAGTGTGACTCACACAAGCTGAGCACAGTTGTACTAAGATTAGTCAAATTAGGTAACCATTTTGTAGTTACAACAAAAATGGTCATATATTATCTTTCAGACTTACAGAAACTATGGCATTAAAGTTTCTTCTTCCCAGCTGACTATGGTTTCCACATACAAATTCTCAGCCTTTATTTAATTTGACTGAATTTTGTGAATTGTGTCTGCCCAATATGCAAATAATGTGCATTGTATGATACAATGGAACAAAAGGTCGCTTGAGTTTCATAGTGATGAATAAAAATTAACAATGCAATTTTTGTTTATTACATGTTATACAAAATTAATTTTACTGTTTATGTGCCAGAAAGACATGTTTGTGTAATATTACATTTTGCATAGCTGTGCGACAAATCAACTGAAGGCTGATCTGTGGACATAATATCCATGAATTTTTTCAGCTTTTCAAACAATAGAGGGCAGTCAAGCTCCGATTCAACGATTCGTATATCTTATAGGAAATTTAGCAGGAATAGCGCTTGCCTTATATAAATGTCAGTCTATGGGGTTATTACCTACACATACATCGGACTGGTTAGCTTTTGTTCAACCACAGCAGGTGCATTTTATATTACTATGTTGTATAGTTAGTGCGCATGTTTTAGTTATATCCATTCAATAAAAGGTGAATTTCCTTGTGATTTTACCTGGTAACACATATTGATAAGTATACGAGGTGGGGTCGGGGGAAATAAATTATACATTTTCAAGAAAAAAAGCTGGTTATTTCCAGGGCAGATAATTCTGTTTTAAAATTTCAAAAATGTTTGTTTATGAGCCTTCTGATTGCCACTCACCTGTTGAAATTGTGCATCCAAAATCTGTGAATACACTGGAATCTTGGTGCACACCAAGGAAAGTATTGCAAACTTCATTAACTTGGAGGCTATTATTTCAGAACAGTTGTCTGTATGTTTGTCGCATTACTTGTGCAAACCACACTAGTAAAAAATATTATTTTTTTACAGAGGCTGGAATATTCAGGAGGCGGTATCACCTTTTCATAACAGACAAGTCTTATCTTTTTTATATATTCTAATACAGTATTTGTTTTTATAGTAACAGTTCTAATGTTATGGCTCGAATGCTGTTTGCTCTGTATATGTGTGTGATGTAAGATAAAAATAGTTAATGTTTAATGTTTAACATTAAGATTACTTTGTGTTGTGTTTAATACTGTCAACGTATTTACTTTTAAAGATATGTTAATTTTGTAAAAAAATTAAGCCAAATTCATGGGACTTTATTTTGTAGAGACGCGTGAACCTAACAAATTTATTCTATAATAACCAATAGATTTAGTGTCAGCTCTTTTGGCAACAAGTCAATATTTACTGTGTTAGATGTTTAAATCTGTGGTGAACAAGACTTATTTTCCATCACTGTTTAACAGAACGATGAAATTTAGACAAATTAAGTTTCGACTTACACAAGTTGAAAAATGCTTTGTAGTTTTCTCGGAAATACTCGACTAATGCACTGAACATCAATATTTGATAGTTTTAACAGTTTCTGTAAATGGTGACTGTCACAGATGTAGATGCAGGTAAGATAATACATCTTGCATGTGCAAAAGATATAGTGATTTTGATTGACGTAAAAAGAATTGTTGGCCATTTGTTGCATTGACGTTTAATTACTCACATATCCATGTGTTCAGCAGTTAACACAGAACAATAGAATTTAAGCATTTCAGTTCAAGAGCCTCATACTCGTCATGGATGTCTCTTTAATAACAATCTATATTTTTTGTTGACATATAGCTGTACGCACCTCACGTTTGCCTGATAAACAGTCAAATATTTAATGTTTCACAAAATACAGGTTTAGCTAATGTAACAATAGTACTATAACAAAAGTGGCTACAATAATTAAAGGCGACAAATCTAATTGTCATACGTAAAAAATATTTTCTTCTGCAGACTTTAATTGTTGAGAGTTTTGACTGTGTAAATATCATATGTACACTACTTGTAGTATTTGTGTGTGAGGTACGTATTCCCTGCCTCTTAAGTACTCTTGCAACTGAGATTTTCATAAAACTTTCCTTGTCAAGTTTTTTTCCAAGGGACTCGCATATTTGACACCTAACTCACTGTTACACAGAATTCTCCAATCTCATGCATCCTCAGCTTTTTGTATTATTCTCAGATGTGAAAGGTTTCTACAGAAAATTTAACAAAACTGATACTAAACCAATAATCAGAGGCGCATGACAAGTTATAGGCTATTGCTTAGTAACTTTTATTTGCTTCGGTCTTCAAATACGTTTTGTAAGCAAAATAAATGAGATCATATTGACCAATAGCACTATAGTAGCCATATAAACAAATACTGGGTGGGTTATCAGAGCGTGATACAATCATAAGAATGCTTACTAGGGTGTTCAACAGCAAATATTCCTTGTACTTAATATAATATTTTATCATGACCTCAAAATCCTTGAATTGATCTAGAAATTATTTTCCAGATAATTCTGGATCTGTCATACATGACGAGATTCTAAAATTTTTACTCATTAAATTTCGGGCAATGTAAATTAATGTCATTCTTGATCAAGCAAGTTTTAACATACTTATTTATTGGAAACATAACTGTTAATGTATTACAAAGTTTGTCATTCATCAGATCTGCCAAGTGCCAACCATTTGATGTAAAAATGAGTGAAATGTAGACAGCTCGGGCATTATCTGGATCGTCCCTGGCAGAGGTTTCAAGGGGCAAATTGATACATTAGAAATGTGGACCTTTTATTGTATTGAACACAAAATATCAAAAAAATAAAGGCAAAAAAATAAAAATAAGCAATTTTTGCCTAACGCAAGAGAGTTGTCAAGTCTGCATTATGTAACTGATTTTATTTAAGATAATTTCTCATGAATGCAGTTTTGTAGCTACAGATATGGAAAGAATCTTCAACTTTTTTTCTGTGTTACTGTAGTGAGCAACTGCATGACCATTATTATGTGCTGAAACACTTTCTCTTTGGTTGAAATGATGTACTCAACCAATCATATTGTCTGAGGCAAATGATTGAGGTTTTCCCTACTGGTATTGAGTTAGATTTCATGTACATGTGTAGGGTTTAATCTGAATGACAACAGATTCTCACAGAGTATATGTTGTCTGAGGCAAATGGCCAAGGTTTCTCTCCTAGCTGCAAGACTTACTTGAAATGACAAAGGAATTTATTACACATACGAACATCAAACAGACATATAAACATGCAAAGCAAAAGCCTGCAGATTTTTCATGTTGGATTTCAGGTCCACACGCTTAAGTTTTAGCACTGGCAGTTTTCACATTTCTTTTGTTTCCAATAGTAAATTTCACCAGCTCCAATACTTTTTGCAATCAATATTTCAAAGTTCGTTTTTACATTTGTGCATTAATTACAACTTGTTCTATTTTGCTCATTACGTTTGCCACTAAGGACATATCGCTCCAAATGCTGTAATACTTCTAGTGCACTGCAGTGCATTTTAATGAAAGAGTATAACACACCAAGTATGCCATTCTCGTACAAGTTCCATTCACATGTGACGGGAAAATGTCTTCTCAGATAACTTAATATAGCATTCTTCAAACAACATCAGGCTGTAGCATCAGTGCTGAACGGGAAGGAAAGTATTATTTGCAGTCTCATGAAATATGGTGAGAGCGTCTCCTCAAGACTACTTATTGTAACAGCTTGGCAACTAATATGCCTGTTGTTTATTGGTGCCTATATCATGTTTCAAGACTTCAGTTTTGTTGTCATTTTGAAAGAGTGACTTTCAGTACAGAAAGATGTTCACAACTACTCCTCCGCGACAAGAACGTTGTCACTTGTAATCCTTGTTCTTTCAGCATATTAAATATTTCTTCTGAAAGCATACAAATACAAAATAAGGTACTTTACAGGCTATAATTTAAAGTCTCTTCAGCAACACAATAACTTTGGCTGATCACTTCTGTAAAACTTTGCTTAAAATATGATGCAATAAGGGGGGCCTTTTTGGGGATTTTCCATTTTTAGTACACTCTTTTTTGAAACTAAACCTTTCTCATTGCCAATACCCTGATAAATACCTTTTTGGGGTGAGTAATCATTGTGAAACCAAGCTTATAAAAAGTCTTTGACACTCTTTATTAAATAAACATTGGTCAATGTTTACAGAAATTTTATGCTACAATCCAGCAAAATGCTGCACTTGTAGCATTTATAGAAACGCAGCTCTCTTCTCTTGGAAAAGAAAGATAAAAAGCACAACATTATTTTGGAGAAGGATAGTACAACTTGACAGTATTCTAAAAGTGCATTCTACTGTAGCAAATTATGCAAGCTGAAATTTAAGTTTTGCACATACGTTTGTTGTTTTCTTTACTAATCAACAAGTAGAAAATCCCCGATGGTGACAAAAGTTTTGCCACTTTGGGAAGAAGTCTGTCAATCACTTCTCTGCCATTAACACCACCTGCCCAAGCTGCTGAGATGTCTTTACTTCCAACCTGCACATTCAAACAACTAAATAACTCTTTACTGTCAATATGTACTTCAAGCATACATCATGTAACTGTTTCTTCGAAGATACATATTCAAACCATAAAATTATTTAAACAATATTTTAAAAAAAATGTAATTATGAAAGAAACTTCTAAGACCACTGCATAATTCATTTAACTGTGTACACGTATCTGTAAAACATTTCATTTTTGGCGAAAGCAATAATCAAGAATATACCTACCAGAAGTCTAATAAACACTTCAATAGGCAGTGCTTTTCTTTTAAAATATGCATGGGAGTAAAAAAAGCTGTTGGCGTGCTTTTAAAAATTTTCATTTTTGTAGACTGAATCACTTGATAACTATGATGGCCTTGTTTAACCTGATGTATTAAACATCATATAAATTTGATAGTGTTGTTATCTAGCTATTCTATCATAAGGTATAATTGCACATAACTTGATGAATATTAAAGCTATTTGCCTCTGAAAGTGTATTCTACACCATAAAGTAATACACCATTTCTTAAAATATTGAGTCCAGTAACCAACACGACCAAGTACAACTGAAACGGTATCATGGGGATCAGTATTATGAGCAGCACAGTGAATGACTAAGAATGGTGCTGATTGTCCACTAGCAGAGTTCGTCTCATTCTGCTGTAGATTTGTCTCATCACTAACAGCATATTGGAGTTAGAGACTAGGAACATGTGAAAAAGAAGTCAATAATTTGAAAGAAAAATTACTTTTGGAGTTATTCTTGGAGGTTATTTGTATTTTTAGAGTTATTTTGTTAATTTACTAAGTCATTTATTAGTTAGTGATTTCACTGGTTTGCTTTCCAAACACTGAATTGTTACTCGCCTGATGGGCGACTCCGAAATCACTAGCAACTAAGCATTTTCCGAGTGCAATTTTGATAAGTGTGGGAAAGAGGCGCAATAAAGGGTGCTTCTGAATTCAAAATAGCGAGTGACCCTCAAAAAGCAAGCATTCAATTGGGAAGACTAAAATCGGGAAATGTGATTGTAGCTTTGTACCACCGTTTATCAACCAAATACTTTTATAACCTCTAGAGTAAAGTATTAAAAACACCTCTAGTTACAAATACATATACATATGTACTTCATAATGGGTTGATTTTAATAGCTCTCAAATGCATTTAAATATTTATTCAGTCACAGTCAACAATAAGCTGTAACTGATAACATTACAATATTAAATAAATAGTGTAGACTATTCAAACCATACCTCATCACTGGGTGTTGCCACATAAGGGGGATTGAAGAGTAAGATATCAATTTGACCATACAGATTTGCCTCCATAGCCTCGAGCTTAACATAAAAAAAGACTGCAGTTTATATTTACATTTTATGTGAATGTTAAAGCAGATTTTTTTTAGTTTAATCAATCTGCATGCTAAATAACATATTATGGCTTCATTTGAATGCTTATTGTTTAGAATTTTGGTGCATTTTTGGCAAAACATTTTATAAAAATAAAATGATTTTGTGGCCTAAAGAAATGGCCTCCAAATTTTCAGCTTAGTAGGAATCAAATTTGTTTACCTGTGTGCAAACTACAAAACACATCTAAGCGCGGTGTTTATGAGTTCAGTGATCAGCAACCTGAGGTTAAAAGATCAAAATCACCAGTTGGTGATCTATTTTACATTTAAAATTCAGTTCCCAAAAAATGCTTAGCTAGTGCATATTAACTGAAAAGAGAGATACTTTATTTATATCTTTATACTTAAATAGCAGAGAATCCAGAAATGATACTGCACTCTGAAACTCGATAGGGAAAAACAGATTACAAATTGGAAAAGCTAATTAGAGCAGAGCAAATGTCACTTACCACACAATTTAACTGACATGCTGAAGTGAGACATTTAGCATTTTTAGATGAATGGGGCCGGATCCTGACAGGGGCATCGTGCACCAAAAAAAATTAGGGGGGCCCGACTGTATATAATGGCGGAACTTAACTGTTTAAAAATGTATAATGTTGAATTCAAACACAGTATTTTGCATGCAAGAAAAACGATTTATTTATTCCCAACTGGCATTTAACTTAAAGCTATAGCAACGGAAACTTAATTAAAATTAAATTAAAATTTAATTAAGTATGTATTAGGTGTCAGGAATCCGACGCAGAACTATCTCAACGAGCTGCTTTGTTAACTGTTCCTGCCTGCCTCCTGAATAGATTACATGCAAACAAATTAACTACATCCTGACTTTCAGGTAAACACATCTGGTCAGGCAGGTATTAACAGTCAGAATAATTTAACTCAGCGACAAACTTTAATGATAAAAAATATTATTGGGCTACTGTACCGAAACGCTCATACTGTTCGCATTTATGGAGCGCTGGCCCGTTATTGTGTGTCAAAAAGTCGGAAATAAATTTGCCGTCGAGTTCTCATGTTTCTCTCTTTGACATTTTCTAAAAAATTGGGGGGGGGGCCTATGGCACGACGCCACTGGATCCTGACTATTATTTACCAGTTAAATGTAGAGGTTATAGTAATCACCATGTGCACATAATGTTACAAGTAAGCCCAGTCAACAAAAAGCTACACAATATGTCAAAGTGAACAGTGTTTGGCATAGATTTTTTGGTGATTGTTAGTGGATTAATACCTAGAAAACAAGTGATCAAAATCTAACCATGATCAAGGAAAAGCATAATTGGCACTACACTAACTGAAATTTTTAACACAAAGTTTCATGACTCAAGAGTTATCTAAACTTCAATTCTAATTTAGAAAGGCAACATAACATAAAAACAATTCGCAAGTACAAGGAAGCTTACGTTAATGGAGTCTGATAGCTTTGAATTCTGTTTGAGGCTTGTTTACATTAGTGGATCAAAAATTCAAATTATTTTAGTTTTTGTTGTATTTCAGTTTGATCGCGATTATTATTTTGTTTCTCTTGCCCAAGGTCTACATTTTTGTTTTGCACTTTTATACAGAGACTTATTGTTTGTTATTTTTATGGTTTATTTTTCAAAACATCAACTGTAAATACCCTAAATAAAGTAATATGTTGCAACAAGTTATTATCATCATAGGAGCAGCTGAACTGATGACTGTATGGTCCCTTTGCTACCCCTTCTCCGTTACATAATTTTTTATTATAAATTTACAGAAATTGTTGTATTTTGTGGAGAAAAATAAAATTAATTCACTGAATTGAATTAATCTGATGACTTCTTAAATTAACTCAGTACAGTATTTACCCCCAAACTTTTGATGTATACTGATAAATGCCAAAAAAGTAACCACAAACATTCAACAAAAAGTTTAAACTGATTGTTTTTAACTTATATTCAACCTAGATAAAAAAATTGATATATCAGTTACCAAGTCAGTCACAACAGGCTCTAAATGAATCCCATTTTCGGCTCCTGTCAGCAAGCTCACTTTAGAAGCCTTTTCATTAATATCGGTACATCTGAAAAAGGTAATTTTAAAACTGCAATTACAAATTCAAACTATTACAGTCATAAATAGGGTTACATGCAAGTCAGTTTTAAACATAAAATAATGCTTGTCAATATAGTATTGGCAGCTATTTGTAAGCATTCAGAAGGAACAGTTCTGAAAACAGTGACATTTAATAAGTGAAAAGATAGGCACACAAGCCTGCTAACTGTTCAGGTATATATAAGGTAGCAATGAAACTGAATGCAGCTAGATGAAAAACACTTTTACAAGATGCCAAAGTAAGAATACAAGATTAGGCAATGCAAGTTTAGCAGCTACCAAGCTTTAAAAGCTAGCCAATATGCTCCAGTATCCAATATCTTAACTGACAGTTCTGCAGTGATATCACAAAAAGTGACACTATGTTTGACAAAAATTGTAAGTTGCAGCCTGGGTGTAGTAATTTACAGAAGTTACTAAATCTGCAACTGTAGGTTAAGCAAATTTAAATCGTAGTATAACATCGTTATAGCGAACCTGCTAGGGACTCCATAAGCATATAACAGAAATAGAATAAGACAAATAATATGTAGATGACTACTAGAAGGACAAGCAATTAATAAAATTGTATAAACAACGTTCAATGTGTGCCTTCATAGAGGATGTGAAGTACTTTTAGAAGATGTTATCACCTACCTTGCACTACATTCAAATTCAGTGAAAAGAATTTTATATAACCTCAATAAACCAAAATTAATTAATGTTTCATATAAAACTGAGTGTACACAGTCTGTTGTAAATTTACGTGATGTGTTCAGTAAAGTCAATGAGAATTAAAAAGGATAGTCAATTTTGTCTGCACAAAATTTTTGCTTGCCCCTTGTATAAAGAGTTTTTGCAATAGGGTTCATCACTTGATGAAACATCTTAGGAATGAACTGCCAGTGTGAATACGTAAACCAGCTCGCTGACAAGCCACCGAGTTTCTTATTGTTGTTATACAGCTAGCAGACAAAATAACCTTTCAACAGGACATGTAGTAACACCGCATGATGCATCCCAACAACTTGTTGGAGCAGAAAGAAAACGGGTTAATTTAACTCTAAATTAATTTGCAAAAGGCTGGCAAAGGTATGCAATAAAAACTCCTCAAACAAGGGCCCAACAAAAAATCCTCAATACTCAATAGCCAAGTACGCTGCATTCAAAGCTATTAGACTAGTTAAATAAATATCGAAAGTTTGTTCTTTTTTTGTGAGTTCGAATTACTGGTGTGTATCCAACAAACCATGTTTGCTATAATGGTGTTAAACTGTACTTCTTTTTTAATGTTTTGCTATTTATACAAGCAATCATTGGCAAGTAAAAAAAAATGAAAAATTTGTACAATACTTGCAACACATTAAACAAAAATTTTCTGGTCTTCTACAATGTAGCCACAAATAAACACCAATATAGAATTTTATTACTCTTACATACAAACTCAAGAGACTTCATTCTTACATAAAATAGGCTTTCCTTTCTAACAGTAAAGCTAAGAATGTGATCACCAATCCAGAACCACTACCAATTTCAACACACAGATGAGGCCTACAAAATAAACATCAAGTAAATATAAGTAATTTTTGTAAATTAAAGTACAGTTACAAATAAGATAATGCTAGTAAAACTGACAAAACAGATTCCATTATCTGTATTATCAGTGAAATGAACTTTCAACTGACCAGTTTTTGTTCTACCTTTCTATCAACTGATCAATGTGGCAAATCAATGTGTAATTCAATAAGCGGCAGGTGTCATGAATTCACTGCAAAAAGTGGCAATGAAAAGTTGTGTCAGCGATTTCCAGTAAGATTGGAAATCTAACGCTTAAACCAAATTTTTAATAGATCTAATATTTAATGTATGAAAAACCCTATCGATTTTTTTTTGCTATATAAAAGGTTTAGTAATATAGATATTTTGTACCATAAGGCAAAATTGACTGCCATTTGACCAGTTATTTAAAAATGATCCTGTTTTCCTTGCTCTCTGAAACAGTGAGCACTATTTCAGTATTTAAATCGGCGAGCACTAAAGCTTTAGTGAAATACAAAATTATCATATCAACTTAAATAGAAACACAGTAACCATTAAAGAGTAATGAGTATTAAAATTTGTTAATGTTGAACATTATTAGAAGAGGCAGTTATATAATTATACTGTTTTAACAATGCTGAACACTTTTTACTGTAGAATGACTCATTTAGAACTGGTTATTCTAGATAGTTCTATTCAAGCCATACTTTAAACTTATGTAAACCCATGCTTTTCGAGTGACTGCATTCGACAAAATTAAATAATGAAAGTGATTACAAAGTTATGTTATTGGGTTGTGGCAAACGTTACATTATCTGCTTTTGAAACAGTGACATGGTGCTAGAAACTTATGATTTCTTACCACCCAGCACTGCCAAAAAGTACAAATAATTTTTTACACATCTCATTTTACCTTTGATTTCTGATTGTGGAAGCATCTTTTTCCAAGGCATCTATGAGTAGAAAAGTATCTTCAGCTGGCTCATACACATGCTCATAATCCAAATGAGACAGATGTGAAAACCTTGGAGTTGGCAACATAGCAATGCAAAACATTTGTGTGGTCTGCCTGACAAACAAACATTCTTTAGTGCATAAACACTGAAAACAATGTCAGACTTTTGTCAATCTAATGTTCAGCTAGAAACACAGCCTTATATCAAATTTATTAGCTCTGGTATGGACCGTCCATTTTCTGCTGCCAAACAATATATTCTTTTGCTACTCTCCACCATGAAGCATCTTTCAAAACTAGAAATGTTCTATTGAGGTGTTTTTGTGAGAAATCCATCCATGTGAGCAATTTATCTCCCAGTGGCTTCTTTAGTTGTTGAGCAGATTCATGGAAAGCTTTAATAAGTGGTCTGTCTTCTGGTAATCTCAGAGCATGACCCATCCAGTTAAATCTTCAGGTTTTATTTTCCTGGTAATTTTTTTTGGCTTTGTTGTACAAACCTTTATACTTATAACATTTGGCCATTTTATTTACAATAATGATATGTATAAACATCATTGAAAAGCATCAATCTCAAACTGATTATTTACTTTAAAGGTGCACAATTCTGAGTTGTATTGAAAAATGGAAGATATGTAAGTGTTGAAGATCCTAAGTTTCTCACTTAGACCAATATTCTTGTTATACTGAAGATATTTTTAAGTTTTGAGAAAGCAGCTGATTCCAATATTTTCTTTCTTTTGACCTCTTCTTCAGTGCCTAACAGACTGCTAAGATATTTACATTTCTTCTAGGATTCATAGCCTTTGTGTTTATTAATGTGAAACTCCTCACTTTTGCATTCATTTACTTTTAATTTCATTTCTTTGAGCTTTACTAGCACGGCTTGTTTAATGTCCCAAATTTCTTCTTTTGTCTTTGCCAAAAAACACTTCATTGGCATATTGATATTTACATGTTAATTATTTTTACTAATGTAATCATCATCATCATAATCTCTGCAGTCATATGTTGTTTGACATGACCCCTGATCACTTTACTCCATGGCGATTCACAGTGGCTGTTCTAATATTTCTATGTATCTGTATATCCACATCATAAACGAGAAAGCCAAAAAGAAAACTGTATCCTGTCACACTGTTGTTCTTACACATCTACATTGAGCCCCATAATTTGTCTAAATTTTATCACTTGTCTGATCCAAGCATTGACTCTTACTAGTGACTCTTACTTCACATTTCAACAGATGTTCAGTCGTATCACACTCTTTCACACACAGTGGACACATTAAATCATCCTTACACTTATTTTCATAATTACAGTCACACTCGGGTATAAGGTACTTGCTTATAAGGGACCACCAACACTGGTCCCGAATTTTTGTATCGTTTTTCCTTATAATAAAAATCTTCATATATAAGGTACTCGGATATAAGGGACTTTCGGTTATATGGGACAATATCTTCAGGTTCCGCATAATAGAAACCCAGGTAAACTACCTGGCATATAAGGGATCTTATGATCAAATATTTTTTACATCCTAAAAGCCCATGCCGAGACTCCTCGCGGGCCCAACTATATTCCCTTGGACTATGGCCGGGTCTTGTGGCTGTAATGATGTGGGTAGTTAGTTGGTGGCAAGGGTAACGCCGGTGGATGCTCATAATGGATGAAAGAAATAGAACAGAGCGCAAGGTGTGACTTACTACCACGGCCCATCGCAGAAAGTGACGATGCCGGGTTAAGTTTGGCTTTAAGGGACATCGGATTAAGGGACAATTTTTTCGGTCCGGAGGTGTCCCTTATATCCGAGGTTGACTGTACATTTTAATTTGATTATGTTTAATTTCCATTCAGTAATTTCATATGCAGTTTCTTCATCACAATCCACCACATAAGTTTTTTGCCTGTTCCCAATTTTCCACACTATTTTTCATAAATCTCAGTTTTGTGATATCATCACACTTTTTCACAGGTTTTACTTCTAGATACTTCAATAAGCATTGCATTCTTTCAGCATTTCCATCTAAACAATACATACTTGCAATGTCTCTAATTTCTGTCCCCCAGCTTCTGGGAATGTTTTTGTCACATATACTCAACATCACCTTTTTAGCATCTCTTTTAGTCTCAGATATCTTTTACTTTAGCATATCTTTTACTTAGTCTTTTACTCTCAGATATCAGCACACTGTGCTGCCCTGTCACCCGCAACCTTCCATGTTTCTGTATTTTTGCAGAAGTGGTGCTGATAAGCCACTGGCTTCACACTTTCTGTAAGTTTTGAAGTCTACAGTCCTTATGCTGGTCATTTTACGGCTATGCGTCTAGTTAACTGCAAGTTTCTCAGTTTACTAGCCTAACTCATCATCATTATCATCCAATGAATCATACGTCCAGGGACATGATTCTGCTCACCTCCCTATGCCAGGACTCCCTGCTTGGTGCAATGCCTCAAGTGCATTTATTTCTGAGGATCAATGCTGAAGTGTTTAAATCTTTCTGTGCAAAATCTAAATATGTTAACATTTGTCCTCCTGCAGGTTTTTTAGTTGGTTCTATGGCTTGTTCAAGAGCTATCTTCACTGGAATATCATCAGGTAGTCTAAACATATGCCCAATCCATCTTAAACGGCGTCTTTTTATTTTTCTTGTCCAAGGTTCTTCTTTTATTTTTTCATCTAGATCTTTGTTTGAAATTTTTTTGGCCATCTAATACCCAAAATGTTTCTGTAATTTCGCCTTTGAAACGCATCGATTTCAGCTTTATGATTTTGCTTTTAATGTCCAGAGTTCAGAGTTATACAGAAATACAGTTTCAACTAAGGCTGAGAATATTCTAATTTTTGTTTCCAAAGAAATCTTCCTATTCTCAAAAACTTTTGTGAGTTTTGAGTAAGCTGATAATGCCATTATCTTCGGTCTTTAACTAGCCTAACTGTTAACCATAAGTTTAGAGAAAGAGAAGAAACCTTGCTTTTTCTTGTGAGCAAAGCTAGGTGTGGTTGCTGTGGCAACTGCGAAATTAAACTTTTGATTGCTGTGCCGCGGTGCTAAGGAAAAAGAAATGAAAGATTACACTGTGATTTGAATAAAGTAAGCTAAGATGGCTTCTTCACTAAATAATACACCTTTTTAATAGTTTATTACGTAACCGTAGATTTATATAATAGTAGTAGATCTTAATATTACTATGGTACCGTGTAATCCGAAGATACAATAATCAATATCAGATGATGAAATCTTCAAGACGACGAAGTGGAAATTTCTGACTAGTTTTTGGATTACATCAATGGATGACCTTTGTCTAAATAACAATGCTTTTTAAAGTGTATTGAGAAAATCTAACTCAAAAATACAGTAATAGTACTAATTCAAGAATTGTGTAACTTAGTGTCTCTCTAACAAGTAAAACTAAAAAAATTTTCTTTTGCAACTTAGGATGTACTTTAAGTTTAACATTTTATTGACAAACTGTACAAATATTTGTAAGAGAGCAAGTTCAAAATTTGATCCAAAGTCCATATTACCCCAACGTGTGACAACCTCTGAAAAGCGCTTCCATTGCCCTGGTGGCTGCAACACATGTTTTGTGTCGTGCATTAGATCTTCCTAGCTCTTCTGTGTTAGATTGATTGCCTACATAATTGAAGTAGAGAAGGTTCTTGAAAAACTCCAGTTAAAACTAGAACTTTTCTTAAAAAAATTATTCCAGTAGGCTTATTTGCAAATTACAATATTTTGATATTTATTGTTTTTGTTGGTGTCATAGAGCAACTTTTATTACGTTAATTTGACTTCATCTATGTTTTTTTACCTATACTTATTTATTTAAATATAGAGGGGAAGGCACAAATTTTGAACGATTTTTTCATTAGTGTATTCAGTCCCAACGCTTCTGACTATGAAGTAACTACAGTGCAACAAATCCTGATATCAACAATGTTTTCATAACTGAAGAAGAGGTGCTTTTTGAGTTACAAAATCTCAATGTAAACAAATCTGCTCCAGATAGTTACCATTCACGTATTTTAAATGAATGTAGAACTGTGCTTTTTAAGCCTATATACACCTTACTGGATAGGTCTTTTGCTGATTGTCAGTTACCTGGACAATGGAAGGTGGCACAGGTCACTCCCATTCATAAAAAAGGGGACAAGTCAGATCCATCGAACTACAGGCCAGTTAGCTTACTAAATACAATTAATAAGGTGACAGAAAAAATCATGCGGAAGCATATAATGAACCATCTGATAAGATACAACATTATTTGTGAATAACAACATGGGTTTGTTAAGGGTAGAACAACGGTTACCCAACTGTTACAATGTTACGATGCATGGTTTGAGTTAAAAGATGCCAAAAAGCCTTTTGATATAATATTACTGGACCTGAAAAAGGCATTTGATGTTGTACCTCATCACTTTCTGTTTGCAAAACTTAAAAATTGTGGTATAACTGGTTCAGTTTTACAGTGGATAGTAGACTTCTTAGAAAATAGAAGTCAATGTACGTGTGTTGATGGTTACAAATCGACTGAGTCCTTGATTACTAGTGGTGTACCGCAAGGTTCGGTATTAGGTCCGTGTTTATTTGTGGTATTTATAAATGACTTGCCTAGTTGTGTGAGAAATTCTCTTCGTCTTTTTGCTGACGACAGCAAAATCTGGTCTGAATCTGATTCTTTTACCAGCTGTAATGATCTTCAATTGGATCTAGAAGGGCTCTGTGATTGGACAGTTGAAAATGGTATGCAGTTCCATCCCAACAAGTGTAAGGTTGTATCTGTGGGAGCAGGATATGAGTATAAATACAAAATGTATATGCAAGTGGCATTCCGGCAGAATTGGACTTTAGTGCTTGTGAGAAAGACCTTGGATTATTACTTGATAATAAACTAAATTTTAAAGATCACATAGCAGAAATCATAAAGAATGCCAAATGAAACAATGCTTTAATAAGGAGGAATTTCAAATACCTAGATCTGCAAACTTTCAAGCTTCTATATGTGGCATTTGTGCGATCAAAAGTGGAGTATGGAAGTAGTATTTGGAATAGTCCTAGAGCATATATAGTGGACCCAGTCGAAACTGTCCAAATGAGAGCTTTCAATATGTTACCGGAACTAATGAACTTGACGTATGAAAGTCAGTTAAAACAAAAAGGTTAAACTACATTAGCTTTTAGACGTTTACGTGGCCAACTAATTGATGTATACAAATATGTATCTGGAGTTTACAGCTGTGATGATTGTCCTGTTAAATTACAAGTACATCGCACAGCAAGATCAGGTCCTATTCTTCATAAATCAAGAACTACGCTCAAAACTGGTAAATACGACTATTTTTCTTGTACGATGCCAGAAATCTAGAATAGATTGCCCTGTGATGTGAGAACAGCAACATCTGTAAATTTATTTAAATCAAAATTAGATAGACACTATGAACATCATCCATTGAAATTTAATCACCGTGCTAATTGGAACATGCCTATAACAAGGATGCTGGATTACATATTATAGTGAGAAAACTTGCCAGTGGAGTCACCTAGGTGTTGATGACAATCTATTGTATGTGCAATTTGTCGCAATGACAGTCGAAGAACTATTTGTCTCAAAAGTTATATTATAACTACTGGAGATTTACTACTACTACTACTATTATTATTATATATGTATTGCTGGAGTGAAAT
Organism: Tubiluchus corallicola; assembly: GCA_030141605.1. NCBI lineage: Eukaryota > Metazoa > Priapulida > Priapulimorpha > Priapulimorphida > Tubiluchidae > Tubiluchus > Tubiluchus corallicola. Next base: position 1,231,772 of record JAQGDQ010000006.1, on the reverse strand, counting down.
AAATTGATTTGATTTGATTTGATTTTTTTCTGGGTTATAGTTTAACAAAATGAGTGTGGTTCTTGAAACAAAATATGATGATCATATGGCATCTTCTGACACTGACTTAAGCATGGGGTGTAGACTCACACGTGAACATATTAATGATGGTCTCAGTCATCTTGGACCGAGTGCAAATGGTTTTCAATTTACATATCTCAACTTTTCGGCACAGGTATAAATTTGTTTTGTACAATATTGTTATAATAAAATAATTGGTTTGGTTTCCAAAATTTTGTAATTATGGATGCGATAATTAATAAATTTGAATTGAGGTTACAACTAAATTTATAAATTGCTCTTGACTTAAACTAGACTTTAAGTAAATGATGTATACTTGACTTAGACTTTAAGTAAATGATGTAAAATATTAATATAATTAATTGGCTAATTATTGCAGATTTAGATATACCTATCCACATTGGATTCTAAATCTACATGGTGGTAATTATATTCTAAGTGAATAAGCAGACATTACAAATTAGTGTGTTTGTTGCTGAGCTATGCATTAATCACAAGGGGCTGTGTCAATTGTTTAGTGTTCACGAATGCTATTGAATTTGTAATTTACATGTTTCTGGTTTAAAGGTCTGTCTAAACTTTCACATTTCCATTATTTGGTTGAATTTTGTATTTTAAAATCTTGTGTTTATTGTATTATTAGTTTTTTTGTAGGATTTGAATCTTCGAGACATCACATTGCTATCCAAGTACCGTGTTCTGCAGAGAGTCGACGTTTCTGGAAATTACTTATCAGGTTTTGTTTAATTCCATTTTGGTTTCACTATTTCAGTACTTTATTGAATTTGTGTACTTTAGCTGAATAAAGGATGCTTGATAATATATATATATATTATATATATATAAGACTTTTTAAATCAGTCGGACATCCTGTATTGAAAAACGTACCTTCTTGAGTGCAGTTTTTTCAGATCGTTTGATGGGTAGTTGTGTTGAGGCTACCTCTGCAATACTGATTAACTGTACCCCCAAAACACAGGATGAAAATTTTTTTGTCCAGTTATTGTCCATTTTGTGTTTACGCTGCCTTATGGCACTGTGGATTATGGTAGATAATTGGCAATGAAAGAAACTGATAAAAGTCGGCGTTTCTTAATGGTAGAATAGCTGCTTTCTAGTAACTTTGTCTAATGTTTGTATGTGGCTGATAGTTCACATGAATGCTAACTGTGATCTAACAGTTGGGAATTTTCTGATGTATGGCTACTGTGCACTTAAAATATACATAATTATACTTTTGTATTTTCATTTCTGCTCTAGATCTTTCAGCATTGAATTCCATGAGGGACCTTTTGGTAATTAATGCATCCCACAACTGTTTAAAGTCTATACCAGACATCAATCCAATTTCGCTTTTGGACATGGATTTCTCGTTCAACAATATTACACACATTGATGATCTTTCCAAGCATAAATACCTTCAAAAGCTTAACCTGAACAATATCCTTTTTCGTTTTTATTGTTTAATTTAATCACAACAGGGATTTTTGCTCAATGCACAGTCTTTTTTCAGATAACACTTTTTGCATGCATTTTATTGTTTTCCTAAATTGGACACATAACAGCATTAATAAAATTACTGGTATATCAGAATGTCAGTACTTAAGTGAAATTTGTCTGGCTTTCAATAATATTGAGAAGATAAAAGGGCTTCCATCAGAGTTGCATTTTCTCAGGATATTGGACTTGCAACACAATAAAATCACAGTGATTGAAAATCTGTGCAGACTACAGTCACTGCGGGTACGTTAGTCTCTCTTGTTATCTGATACAGTCTTGCTTAAAATTTAATTTCTGTGAAATATGACAGTATGTTGTTGATGAGGGGTCATCCATATTTTGTGTAAGGTGCTCCTTTATCGATGGGAACAAGACATTTGGGCACACCGTTTGAGTGCCAGACACTTGCGCGTGAGACATTTTGGCACCAACGCCTGTGCTCAAATTGCGGCTAACTTGGGTAAATAATGCAACACTACATTATGTCAGTTTGTTTTGTGCTAAAATTATTGTGAAAATCCTCATCCACTACTTGATGTAAATTTTAAAACTGCTGAAGTTTTTGTAAGAAAAAAAGTAGGTGACTGTGATCTGGAACTCCTTTAAAACTAGAAAAAGGCAAATAGTATAATTCAGTTAACGCTTGTAGAAACATTGTTGTTGACACATAGTATTATTGTGCATTTGACAAGAAATATAGCAAAAATGCTTAGAATTATGGTTAATCTTAATATTAAAATTAATATTAAAAATTATTAAGCATACAAAAATTTATTTGGCTACTAATTGATCTAGTTAGTTATAAGTAATTAATGAACTAAATAACACATTCTATGTCAATTTCTTCTAAAGCACACCAACAGTTTAATGAATATAGTACTGTGAAATAATACCAGTGAAATTGCAGCACTAGTTGTACTAAGGCTAAATTTTGAAGTGCATAGATTGTTTTTGTTATTTCTATGACTTACTGTTGTTTTTATGATGCACTAGATATTTTTGAAATGGAATGCTGTCATATTTTATTAAAATGCTATTGCAAATTTGCAGTGTCTTCTGCTTCATTCTTTTTTAAGGCTACACATAAAATACTGAATTAAGATTAAAAACAAGAAAGTGCAAAGTCTATTGACTGCCTTTATTATATCATGTATTACTGCCTATGTTTAATTTAGCGAAGTCATCATTCTTAAAAAAGTGTTTTGAGAATTAGGAAATTATAGTAAATAATTAAAAATTTAATAAAGAAAAATAAAAAATGAGGTATAACATTAAATTTTATTGGTACCCAAATGTCTCTTGTCAAAGTGTCCCAGTGTCTAAATGGCCATGTCCTTTATCATAATCCAAATGTCATGCAGTTGTGTAAAGTATCTTCAGACGTTTATGGGGTAGTCAGTTGCCTGCTGAATATCTCTTTAAAATAAATATATGGGTTTAGTGTTACAGTGGAAACTCATTATGCAGTAATAGCACCAATAAATGCAAATGCAGCGAGAAATTGATATATATATATATATCAAAATAAAGTAAATACTTATATAGATACACTAATACAGCATGTACTTGTAAAGTAAGCCATTGTGAGTTTGTTAATAACAATTTGTTTTTCATAGGAAATTAACTTATCGGACAACCAAATTAAAACCTTGCAAGGCCTTGAGTACTGCTCGACCCTGGAGACTGTTCTAGTGGAAAATAATCAGGTACGGTTAGACAAAATCTTGAATTGGTTTTTAATTGTTCAGAATTGTAGAAGTACTCTATTTTAGAAATAATTTTACTGACTGCTATCAGCATCAGGCTTCAGCAAGCAATAAATAAAAAATTATTGGCAGGCAATTGACTGCAGTCAGTAGAGGATTATTACTTGAAGGAGTACAATAATTCATCTATATCTCATTTTTATAACATTATTTATATGTCACTATCTTGTTTGCTGTTCCAGATAGAAAACTTAGATGACATAGTGGCTATACGAGAGCTATCACTCCTGCGTGTGTTGAATCTCGACAGAAATCCTATTCAAGAAGTGGAGGACTATAGACTGTCTGTTATTTTTGAAATACCCCACCTATCAATATTAGATAAAGAAAGGTGTACAGTAGAGGAAAAGGTACTTTCTATTTTGCTGACTTTATGTATTTCATGTATTCTCAACCTAATTGACATAAACAATCCATACTTAGCTCAAAGATTGCCATGGCTGGTTTGTGACCTGCTTGTTATTGTGAAAATAGCCAGTAGAAGTGGTGCTATTATTTGTGTTATTATGCGTAATTAATAAAGAGGACATATCTGTTCAATTGCTCTCTGTTACCTTGATACTGCATCTATTAAATATAATTGTTCTGTTGCAATGACGGTGTTTTATGTAGGAATTCATTTGTGGTAAAAAGAATAAAGACATCTTTCTCTATGCAAATTTCAGGTGTTAGCAGTTAACATGTATGATCCACCTTTGGAGATTACTGCTGCAACTGATCACATGACACATGTACTATTTTCTGGGCTGCAAAATCAAACGTTGCGCAAAAGGTAATAAACATTGCTTCCCAGTAACTGCTCTTCCAGTGTTTGCTATTAGCAAACTTTCTGCAAAATTTCAAAAGTTTTAAGAATTCATAATTATAGTGAGCATTTAGTGCAGCTTTAAAATCTTGTTAAAGGGAAGCCAAACCCAGTCTTAAACTATAGCTCAAAAAAATCTACTCTATAAGATATTTAAAAGGAACATGCTGTTTCTTCTGCAATGACCTCTGTGAAAGAATTATTATCGCTGAAACATAATTTCTCGTTCATGTGGCTAGTTCATTGTTGTTACATGCATTTCGCCATTTGCTAGTTAGATGGGCACTAGCGCCTGCATCTTGGAAATGCATACCATAAAAAAGAGATGCTGGTACGTCTCATTTCAGAGGTGTAGAGCGGACATAGTATACATGTTTTGGAACTCGTGTGTGAACATGACAGTGAACTTAAAATTTGCGGAGTTTTTGTACATCACGCTGAATGTGGTACAGTAGCACATTTGCAAACACGTCCAACATGCTCATGGAATGTTTGTAGTGTTGAAAATTTTGTTGATTTGGGATGCCATCACTTGGGCTTAACCGCTGTTGATTAAATTTTTAACCTATTATTTAATTATCAGAAATGCTTTCGCATTATTATAGTTATTAAAATGTATACTTCTAACCATACTTCAAAATGGGGTAGGATATGAAGAATCAACCTGTTTTCATTTAATCAAGAAAAGTATAAGCTACTGCAGTATAACAGCATTATGGCAAATGTGGTTTATTGTGTAAACACCGCTAATGTGAACTCGCAAAAAAAGAACAAACTTTCCACCAAAATGCATTTAACTACTATAATAGCTTTGAATACAGCGTACTTGATTATTATGTATTACAGACTTTTTGTCAGACCCCATTGCCTGTATATTACTATATATTTATAAGTTTTTATTACATACTTTACATTTGCCAGCTGCAAATTAATTTACAGTTAAATGTAACCTGTCATTCCTGGTCCTGCAAAAAGTTGTTGGGTATGCAGCATGCGGAGTTGTTAACATGTTTTGTCGAAAAATCATTTTCTTTTCTACCTATATAACAACAATGAATCACTCAGCAGCTTGGCACCCAGCTTTTTTTTGTTCAGACACTGGCAGTGCACTCCCAAGATGTCTCATCAAGTGACGAATCTTACTGCAGTCACCTGACTCTTTGACTTTACTGAACATTTCAAACTGAGTTGGACTTTACTGAACAAATTTACAACTGAACATGTACCATAGATTACACGTACATGCAATCTAATCTGAAATGTTCATTGATTTTTCATTCATCAATTTCATTCATTCATTTATTGAAGACACATAAAAAACATTGCTACTTGTTAGCATCTTGTGCAAGTACTTCACTTCCTCTATGAAGCGACACGTTTTTTCATTGCACATTATTTATACAATTTTATTATTTATACGTGCCCGTCATATGATTAGCTGCTTATGCTAACTGAGTGCCCCGGTTATAGAGTACTTTTTTCTGGGTTCCTAGCACATTCGCTGTAATGTTATTATACCGTACTTGAATCTGATCATTTAACTAATTGAAGTGCTCTGCAGCAACACATGCATCTCACTTCATGCAGAGTTCATGTTTTGAGGGTAGTTATATGTAAAACTTGATACTTCAAATTCCTGTACTGGCCTGCTATATGCAGCTGTTTTAAGTATGTAATGCTTTTGGTCATTTGTTAAAAAACTAAAGCAAGTTTGCTTATAGTATTTTTTTAAAAAAAAGATGTCCATATAAACTATTAGTAGTGCAGAATTCACTGGCTTAGTAAAACAAATTACTCTACTTTTTTATAAGAAGCTTATTGAAGAATAATTTTCAGACTGTTGATGTTGTTTGGAAATTATTTAAACATTACTATTCAGCTTTTCTGATATCCCGAGCTTCTCAAATTAGTAATTAAAAGTGGTGTTCAGAGTGGTAAAATTGAAACATGCTTCAGACTTTGATGACTTCTTTTAATAGTTAAGTACTTTTTGTCAAAACGTTATGTATATAATATACTATTATTGGCACTGTTTGCAAAACTGGTATTAACATCTACTAAACTTCTTAGTGGCGGAAAAGGAAGCTGATGTACCTGTAATGATGTTTTTACAAGCAATTCGTAAAATTTTTGGTTTTGTTTATTGGAATTGTAGACTGGTGTTGTAGGTTAGTTCTTTATACTAATGCAAAACATTTTATGAAATGTTGTTTGATGCTTTACTCTTCTTTGTTATCCATGAGCACTGTGGATCTAAGAGAACTCTTACTCTGATTTTTATTTTTTATGTTAGCCATCGAGTTTTCTTATGCATCCACTTTTTTGATTCATATTAATTCATAAATGCAGAGGCTAGACTTGCAAGAAGTTATAGCGATGTCGTAAACAATGTCCTTGGGTCAAGGACACAGGACATTAGTTACTTTGAGTCACAGTATTGAATATCTTGAAAACTATAGTGTGTAGAATCTCAAAACTTGTTGGGTAGACATCTGAGGTTAGGATTCAGACAATAGTTTGATTGAAAAGCTGAGATTGTATTTAATGGCATAGTCAAGTAACAAACATGGTCATACTAGTGGATTTGGATCTGAATTCATACAGGTATAAGTTGGCTTACAGAAACTGTTTTTTGCAGCACTACTACATCTATCCACACACCTCATCCTGTCATAGTAATTGTGAGTCCTGCAAGCTCCCAACGAGATGTTTTCTTATACAACCTTTCACGAGATTTGCGCGACTATGTTTCTGTTGGGTATGTTAACTTTACAGCTCTCTATCTTGAACTGGTTTATTAAACTATTTACTCTGTATTTTTTGTTAACACATATATTGCTCTTTTATTTTCATTTAATTCTTGGAGGGCATTTATAGTGGTGGTCGATATTTTAAGAGTCAGCATCATGTATGAGTTTTGTATGAAAAGACGTACTTGAGCTGTATTAGAAAATGCGAAATTATTAGTGATTTTACCTATGAGACTGCTTTGTTGATAAGACAGACAATATTTTAACTATGTATTTCCTATATTTTCCTCATAGTGTACTACACACCACCCGTCCAGAGCCTGACAATAATAACTATGTTCATGCAGTTCACGTCACAAATGCTGTTTTTGATTCATTACTCCAGTCGGTAAGGAATTTATTTTTTCGTTTGCAAGTGATATATTTCTGCTTTGCTGCCTTTAGCTGTCTAACTGATTTTACAATTGAGTCCATTATTACCAGTGGGCTGCAAGTGTAATTCAGGTTTACAATTAAAATGTAATATCCTTGCTGAGCCTGTTCAAACATGGATGATCAGCTGCTGAGAAAAGTGTTTCTAGGCACTGTCATCTGTTATGATACATATCTTCGTCTACACACTTGGCGTTTTAAGATGATAACACCTACACAAGTTTAGTAATTTGTTATAATGTTCTACTTTTTGCAACAATTGTGTTGTTATATTTCTTCCAGGGACTGTTTGCTTGTACTTACACTGAATTGGGTTTCGATTATGGTCTCTCACTTGATTCTATCGAACATTCAGCGATTGAACATAAAGCCTGCATTACTGCCATGCCATTACTGGTATGTATTTATCACCTCAGCCATAAATCAGAAAGAGAGTATTTAAATGAGAATTGTATTTCCATCAGTATGTGATACGGTGAGCGCAGCAAAGTGTATACCGTGAGAACATTATTAGATTTCCTATACAAAACTTCTTGCCAGACAGTCAAAAACTGCAAGCAGCTGGTTCTCCTAAGATGTCTGTTGCTTCACAGTTTTGTGATGTGTCAGATAAAAAGTTAAGAAGGACGCAGGGTGAATAGTAAGTCACAGTGGCCCTCAAACTCTGAAGTATATTGTACATGCACAAAACTGATGGCTTTCATATAAAGTAGTATTGCAGACAGAATTTTACGGCACAAAATCAGTGTCTAAAATAGTTGGTGACATGTTCTGACTTGCATACAAAATTAATCTAATTATTTGGTAATTACTGCAGCATTGGCAGATGTCTATGTAAATGTATTACCAGGTATTACTTGGAAGCCATTACACTTGCATGTGGAACAATTATAACTGTAATTACAAAAAGCTGAAAGTTTATGATGATGATTCATGAAAGGTCTGGAACATGCAGCTGCGAGGTTTGAATTCATATTATTGCATGGATTTTTCCCTTGTAAACCTCCTTAAACATGACAGTGGCTCATGAATGAGTTTATAGAACAATTCTGTATGCATTCCAAAACCAGTCAGTTTATCAATTTATATATCAAATATGTGTGAAACTGGTTGGAGGTACTGGTAAAACTAGCTTTGGTGTAATAAATGTTTTTATTCAATATATTTTTTCAAACAACCACTTCTAGTGATGCATATTTGTAATTTTGTATATAATGTTTCTGCAGGGAGTTCTAAGTTTACAAAAAACCCATTATCAACCTCACTGCATTCTTGCAATGCCTTTAGATGCAAATACACACAAAGCAATTTTAAAAGCCTCAGATTTTCTAACCCCCGAAGCTCAATGGAACACTTTTATGGAGAGGGTAGAATATCTGAACCGCGGAGAGACTGGAGTTTTTCAAAGTGTCATAGATACAAGTATGAATAAAGCTACTCTTTTATTGTTATTATCACCATTTATTCAGTCATTTGTTGAATGCTAGTGATAATACAAAAACACAACTGGGTTATATAGTGTTTGATTTATTTCGTATATATTGCTTATTTTATTTATTTGTTTGATTGATTGTTTGATTTTTTTTTATATACAACTGGTTTATATATTGTTTGATTTATTTCGTATATATTGCTTATTTTATTTATTTGTTTGATTGATTGTTTGATTTATTTTGTATGTGTATTAGTTCATTGATCGAATTTGCTATACTTTTTGAAGAGTTTTACATGTGTGAGCCATTCATTCATATAATTAACAGGCAGCTACTGTATAGCTTTTTGTACAACAGGTGATGTAACAAAGTCATACAATCAGATAAAGGGGAGCATTGCTAAATTTCTTGGTATTAATCTGCATTCAACACGTCATTCAGTCCCTGATACTAAATCTGACGGTGACACATTCCATTATAATGAGGAATGTTACAGATGTGTAGAGCTTCTACATCCCGAATTGCATCAACACAGGACAGCTTCTGCATCATCAGAAATAACGCCGATTGTAAGTCTTGCTTACTAATGAAAATTTCTCTTTTTATTAGGGAATCTCTCCTCTCTGTGTCATGGACAGAGATCTGGAATGCTCTGTGAAGTGGCTTAAAATATAAGAATGAGGAAAAAATAAAAATTAAATAACTACTGATGTACTCTCTCTCTCTCTCTCTCTCTCTCTCTCTCTCTCTCTCTCTCTCTCTCTCTCTCTCTCTCTCTCTCTCTCTCTCTCCCTCGACTAGTTTTTCTTCTGACTATAATGTCTTCCATTATGAGCAACTTTGAGTTCGGAACAGTTAAATTAGCTGGATCTGTTATTGAGCCTTGTGATAATGAAAAATATCTTGGTCACATCATTTCTAGGGACAACAGAGACGATCTAGATATCATACGACAAGTAGGCATTTATTACTCTCGAGCAAATAAGCTATGCCGTAAATTTTACTATTGCACCAATGCTGTAAAACCACGTCTATTCAATACTTATTGTAATAGCTTCTACTGTATAGCCACCTGGCAGCATTTTCATAATATAATCTGAACAAACTTAAGGTTGCTCATAATAAATCAATGCGAAAATTTATCAATTATCAGTTCGATCACAGTGCCAGGGACATTTCTGTGATGCATAAATTAGTGTACTTTGATGTTATTTACAGGAAAAGCATTTACAGTCTGGATACTAGAATTTCAAACAGTAAAAACTTGTTGTGTAGAACGATATTCGCTAGTGATACTTTATTTACTTCCAGTATAAGAAAGATTTGGAGAATGAAATTCTATGCTTAATTTTTACATTTTCATTGATATAATGAATGAAGCAATGCGAAATGTTATTATTATTATTATTTTTGTAATGTTGTTTTGTGTTGTGTTTACATTGTGTGCTTTGTGTCGTTTATTTACTTGTATTTTTGTTGTATATATATGAACGAAAGTTTGAAATAAAGAAGTAAATCAAAATCAAATCTCTCTCTCTCTCTTTCTCTCTCTCTCTCTCTCGCTCTTGATCTCTCTCTCGCGCGCACAAAAAGTTTTATTATAAAACAGCGATTAGCATTTAGATTCAACAAAAGTTTTTATGTTGTGTACAGGAGCAGGAAGCAAGTTCTGCAAAATACAAAGCAATCCACAATATGCTAACAACATTACCGATACATACAACCAGGTATTGTTTGAATTTATGTGCTTTTACTTTTTGCATTTCAAGAAATTTCTTTATAAATGACAGAAGACATGTAATGAATTTATTGGTTAATTCTTGTTACACGTATAGATTCAACTATTTGTAACTTGTGTGCCATCAAGTAGTTTTTGTAAGATGCATAGCATCAGTACTTTTCGCCATAATAATTTTGAGGCACCTATATTTGCACTGCTTTATCATAATTGAATGTTCTGCATCCAGTCAAAGTACAAGGAAATTTATTATGAAGATTTTTGCGTTTAGGGACACATGTTCTGTGGGCAGGACTACTTCAAAACAAGTTTACAACAAAACTGATAGCGAAGCTCTCCCACCAGACTCTCCATTCTCAACTCTTGATAAGCAGTCAAGTTTTTCTTCTGTAGATTGTTCTGATATTTTCTCTCCTTCATCTGTATTTAGTGGTGCACGAAACATTTCATTCCGTAAATGCATACACGAAGGCGGTGATACAAAAGTTTCAGAGACAGAGCCTAGATCGTGGAATGCATCTAATCGAGAAGCATCGTATATGTTCTCCAAGCTGTTTCGCAAGCCGCGATCACTGAGTTTACCACCTCTTATGCATTCTTATATAAATAAAGAAGAATTTTAAGCAGTGTTTCAGCTGAACATAGTTATTAATTGATGCGTATGTTCTGTTTTGCTATACCTCTATCTTGTAAAAATTCAAAACCAGAATTCAAAATGGTGTATGTACCATGAGGCTTATGTACTTCTCCTTTTTTTGTTTTAATTTTGACTTTGTGTCTAGAGCTTATATTAGCTGCCACCACTAAAACCACAATTCAAAGTGGTGTGCAAATGAGAGGCTTTATGTAATGTAATGTAAAATTTATTTATATAGTGCACTACATCATTTAAAATCTCAGCACGCTGAACAATAAAATACATTTAAAATTCATAAAATACATAAAATTTTAAAAGACATTAAAAAATAAAATAATTCATCATAAAAAGTACAATCTAAACAAATGTGTTTTAAGATTTTGTTTAAAAGAATCTAATCAATTTGCAGAACGTATAGCAACAGGTAAGTTATTCCATCCAGAGTTGCGGAGCACAAATAGAAAAGGCCTTTTCACCATAGAATACTGTACTAGGAATTGGCTGAATGCAAATTAATTTATTCATTAGCATTAGAGCGAAGTGTTTGGCTTATGTTACGGCGTATCAAAAAATCTGTAAGATGTGCAGGTGCCAAACCATGTAGTATTTTGTAGCTAATACAAAGAATGTTAAATTGAATTCGGAACTTTATCGGCAGCCAATTTAACTCTCTTATAATAGGAGTAATGTGCTCATATTTTCTAGTTTTGGTAATGAGACGAGCAGCAGAGTTCTGAATTAACTGCAATTTGCAATTTCATGTTCAGGGAGTCCAAAAAGTAAAGTATTGCAATAATCAAGTTTGGATGTTATGAAAGCATGTATGAGTTTTTCAGCTGTCTGGTGGTTGGCATTGGGAATATGTCTGATTTTTCCAATTTTCCACAATGCCAATGATGCTGGCTGATTAAGGTTTGCTTCATGTTCTGACATAGTACAAAAAGTGTCAAAAGTTACTCCAAGACTTTTTACAGTTTGAGAATTACCGACACTAATGTCACCAATCTCTACAAAACACTGAGGGATATCAGGAAAAGCTCCTTGAAATTTACTAAAGAAATGAACTAATTTTGTTTTGCCGTCATTTAAGGGCAAGTTTGTTGTCATTCATCCAAAGTCAAATTTCACCGAACATGCTTCAATTTGATTGACTGGAGCTCTATTTTCCTGGCATGTGACGCAGATTTGTGTGTCATCAGCATGTATAGTGCATTGCATATTATGATTTAAGTTCTTATACCACTAGTTTTTTTGTTATAATTTAAACTGTATAAAATATAGAGTTCATTCTAGTTACTACCACTAAAAGTTATTACCATTTAGCAGGACTAGATAATTTCACCAAAAAAGATAATAATTGAACTTTTTGCTATCTCTCTCTCTCTCTCTCTCTCTCTCTCTCTCTCTATATATATATATATATATATATATATTTATTTATTTATTATTTTCCTTTTTGTTGGTACAGTCCCTATTGCAGTTGGAATATAAACTGCTAGTGCTGGTGCTTTACCTTGCACTTTTTTGCTTGTAGCTTTCCACATGGCCATTTGTCAAGTCCTTTCCATATAATAATTATTATATTACTATAGCACAGTTTATGGAAATTAAGATAAGTCCATGGAAAAGTTTATATTACTCTTGCTGAGCCAACATTCTAGACATAACCTACTTATTTTCAAAAAAAAAATTTGACATAATAACATGAATGATTTTTTAAGTATCATTCCTTCATAACTAAATATTTACACATGCAAGAAGGATATATTTTTGGAAATAGATGCTACAATGTACTGGTAAGGAAAAATTAGTTTGTGTTTTTTCGCATTTTAATTCTTTGTATCTTTATCTTATTTAAATTTAACCTTTCTAGGCTACGTCATAGTTAAGAATGATCGAGGAGTATCGGTATAAAATCAGTTGTATTATATAAGTTTGTCTTGGTCATCTCGCTTGCATAACGTGATTAACCTTTTGTATAATTATTACTGTAATTAGAAAGTAATTAAACTTCGGGCATTGCATCTGAAACAGTAGACGTTTTTATGCATAGAGACACAATGTTATCAAATTTACCAAAAAACAGTAACTAAGAGTATGATATACAGACAGCTAATTGTCACTCGTTAATTAATTTAACTGAATATTTTGTTTAAATAAGGCAAAAAGAACTAATGTTATTATGAATTGGCTCAGGTTCAAAACTGTGCTGTTTGAACCAGAAAATTCCGTAATACAAGGAAAGGCTTCAATTTGTGATGTTGTGAGCCGGTTAACCACTGATGGAGCAAGTCAAGTTTTGAAATTTCACTGACTTACACCAAGTTTTCAGCTGTCTATGCCGCTTTATCCAAATTTCTAACAGTGGCATGGCATTTTGTGAAGACAGGCTCAGTATAAAAGTTGTTAAAATTTAGCAAATGGCTGTTTTTTTCTAAACCGCAGATTGAAAGTGCTCCAATGTCGCGATATACGTACACAAAACTCCAAATTAATGCTGTCACTAATCTACACACTGGTATCTGAGTTCAAAACTTACTGTTTTTTATTCGTCTTCCATGTATGGTCGCAAAGATGTGATAGAGACTAGAAATTGTAGTTGCAGCATTCTCGAGTCTCTAAAAAATGCGAGTATTCAAAAAGTTCAGTATGAATGATCTACTACCTATTTCAAATAGCTAGTGTTTTATGGACTTTTGTCAGAGAAACTGCAGTTACGACTTACGCGACCGATAATTGTTATATTTTTCATATAACTGAGCACATTGCAAACTGTGATTCAGCACTCAGCAGCAGGCTTATTTAATAAAAGTTGTTGTGAAGCGACCGTAACTTAATTGGCTACAGTACCCTGAACAAGCTGAACCAGTACAGGTGTCTCAGGTTTCATGTGCATCTTGCTTAGCACCTGAAATACCCGAATGCAATATAACACATGAAATTGATCAGAAACAGTTTTTCCACTGGTCACCTATCCTTATGCTAATCAAATTCGGCAATACCCAATTTTGCAGCTGAACACACACACACACAATCCACTGAACGCAGTTTGTTTTCCCTGTCCCCACTTACAGTAAATAAGTATTATCTGAGTTTGTCTATAAAGCAGTTTGAAAATAATAGTAGCTTAACACAAAGCGTACTGTTTATTAGCATTAATAAGTTTGCTTCATAGGTTTTAGCTGCATTTACTTCATCAATGAAACCTTGTACACGCTGCGCCAAAACGAAATTCTTCGTCAGTCTTATTCATTTCGCGTGAAAAATAATTACTGTTGTTCATAATTTTGAACTACCTGTAATTAAGAGTTTTGCTGCCAAATTTCTCAGATCTGATCACTGGTGTGCATGCATTGGCTACTAGAATTACTGATTCGTTCAAAACGTTATTATAAATCAGTCACATACTAATCATTTTCCTTTCGTTCACTGAATCGTGTTTGTAGAAAATTCTTAAACTCGAAAGCTCGAGTCAACCGTGTTATTTGATACTGAGTCTGAACTTACGCAAATTACTAAAGGGCATTCAAATGTTGGAAATTTGCTTTAGTGGCATCGAAGTCTGCTCGAAAAGTGATCGAGAACTGGTGCACGATGCAAACCGAGAAGATTGTCCCACTCGTAGTGGCTGTACCTCAATTTTGTACTTGGCAAACTGACCAAGCCTCATTACTTACGGCATAAAGAAGAATCTTATGATGACGATGATAATGAAAGTTTATTAGGCCTGTGTTTTTTATTACAAAGAGGTAGAAGACAGTGTAAAACTGATGCAATATAATATTAAAAGAAGACTTGTAAAGACAACACAGTCTTTTACATCACACAAGTCATCGATGAACCTGACCAGGGTTCGAGGTTCGGCTTCTTTTCTTCTTCCCTCCTTATTTTGGATAAGAGATCTTGGTATTAAGCTGTTAATTATAACCAATGAACTTTCACTGAAGCACCTGCACATTAGATTTTGACAAAAAATCGTGTAGTACTTTTTATTTAAAAATTCTTGACAGCTATATAACACGCGAACAGTGTGACCTTGATACTTGATACGGAGGTAGGTTACATTATTATGATGCAGGAATATGGGAATATGCGAGTTAGCAAAGTACAGCTAATGCTTTTCAAGTACGTTTTAAAGTATTTTGCAAACTTACTTATTTACAACATATGGTACATCATCAAGGTCTTACATTCTTCAAAATCAGTCTGAATTTGCACATAAAAATGCCTTCGGAAACTGTAATAAAAATTCGCATCTCCGCTTGGGTGATGAATAGGATCTCTGATACTTTTGAAGCCTACATGCTGCTTGGAACCCAGTTCAGTAGTAACACACAGTGGTCTAAAGACGTCTCTAGAAAAAAGCTGACAGTAAGAGCTGTTATTAACGAGTCACTATTGTTTAGCAGGTTGTAAAAAAGAAAAAAATGACAACAGGTTAGTTTAAGCGCAGAAATTTCTAATTTCGTGTAAGTTATTATATATTTCGCTTAGTCCGTTTTACGTTACTCCAGTGACTAAGCTGTTAACATAGCATTACACCATGAATTATTGAGCAATCAAGCCTTCTGAAATTTAATGTAGTAATCAACAAAGCTATGTTCCTGCATCAAATTCTAATCAAGAGCCATATTTATAGATCCTTCAATGGGGTAAGAAGTTAACACAATATGGTAGATACAATTTCACAACAACAGCAGCTTTTTGACAATTATTCATTTACTGACTAGGCTCAGCACTGCTTAACTACATTTAATATGCACACACCTCTAGCCATTCCGCAATGATTTAAAAAGTGCAAATAGGCCTAACTTCAAAAATGGAAAAGCTAATGCTTTCAGAAAGTGCAAACTATACTCAAAATTCATTAGAAAGAAATTATTGAAGTAACTATACTTGATATATGCTTAGCCTAGAACTAATTTAGAAAATTAAGTCAAAATCTGTGAAAAAAAGAGTTAAAATACTAAGTTGTTTGTTATCATTTAGGCCTAAGATTAACCTTTAAAAAGCAGGAAATGAGTTGACAGTTTATAGCACTCTTGCTGCTTGCGTTAGGACCACGCGAGGAGAGTACAGTGCTTCGCGAAGCCCCTACTCTGTCCAGATGTCACTCTCAAATTCACACAGTACTGCATACCAGACACCCTTCATTGTCCACCCTAAACCTTAGTGCCACCTCATTTAAAAAAAACTAGATTACCACTAACAGCGTACTATTGTCGTCTGTTGCGTTGAAACAATATTTTGATAAAATCCGGAATTATTAACAATAATAACAGAGCAAAAAATTACGTACGTGACTAGTATCGCGCGACAGCCCATGCGCACTGCTTTATAAATGTATGCACTTCACAATAAAATGACTGCCGAGCCCTATAAAAACTAAACTAATGCTTAGATTCTTGTTTTAAAATCACGTATAGTATACTAACTCGACTAAACAATAGCTAGGTAATTTAACAAAAAAGATTTTCTGTATCTTGGTAGTAGTTACGTGGATAAAAATGAGTAAAGAGTTAACACTTTACATATGTCCAGCCAGCGCGCCATGTAGGGCGGTATTGATGGTGGCCGAAGCTGTGGAAGCAACCTACAATACAAAACATATTGATTTAATGAAAGGGGAGCACAGGACACCCGCATATGCTGCTGTAAGTATACGTGTAATACTCAACTTTTTTACTACTTTTCAATTTCTCCGAACAGTATTGACTTTTAATTTTAGATGAATGAATTAATGATGAATTTTGTTAACATAGGATTACTAACCATTCTCAGCCTGCAAGTACCAAGTGAAAGGTGAAAAACATTTTACGCTGAAGTTAACAACATTAATTTGCATTGCCGCTGACTAACTTTTGAAGCTACATTATGTTGAAAAACGACAATAAATAAAGCATTATGTTCTTAACCTAGGTTAAAAACTCGTCACCAATAGGGAAATGCCGAAAAATAATAGAGCAAGGAATGCCAACATATGTGATAAACCCGTCTATTCACAACTCCCAGTTATGATGCTTTTTTGAATGCCAGACAGCTTATTTAGGCTGAAAATGTAGAAAAGTGATCGTTTGCCTACTTTGCAGAAAAATGAACGTTTGTGCACTTTGTTGTTTATTTAGCTAATGTAGTCATCCTTATTTATAATACGGCACTGACGTAAATGTAGCACTGACGACTGATGAATAATATTAAAACTACCTTAGAACTATGACTATATAATCCGGGATTGTATTGCATTTCGAAAAATACGGTGCACATAAAAATAGCACAGGAAAGAAGTGCACAAATGGAAAAATAGGAAAAAGTGGCACACTTATAAAATATGCGTTTGGGGTTAGGATTACCGTGGGGAATACTTAACTAATTAATTTACCTATTTTATCTCTGTCAAGGAATTTATGCTTCAACGTTGTTTGTTTGTTTTTTGTCTGTTATAGGTATAGCAGCAAAAATTTTACTCAAAAACTATCTAACAGAAATCCACGAAATTCGTGGAGTGGGTAGGGAACAAAAACTGTGTATTTTAACGCAGACCGGTCGCTTCCCCCCTTCCTTTTTTTCATAAAACTTGCCAGAACACCATGTAGAAAAATCATTCATGAAGCACTTCGTGGCAATCTCAAAGAGACTGTTATAACTCTTTGGAGAGAGAAGGACTTGGTTACTGGTTATTCTTTTTTTATTATGTCAACCAGGACAGACAACTACAAGTTAGTTGCAGCCTGTAAGTTGACTTAGTATATATATATATATATATATATATATATATATATATATATATATATATATATATATATATATATCAATCTATTGTTAAAATTTAATTGTTAAAGAATTTTATTGTTATAGAAAAGTTGACAAACACTATGTAGAATTTTCGTTCATTGTCAATTGTAAATTTGTATTTCTACTTAATGAACAAAATATTTTGTGAGTTTTGCCAGTCTATATAATACCTATACAGGTATATTTTTGTGTATTTGCTTGTTCACCTTCGTTTTATGTTTTTTCTATTAAAAGAATCGGACGATTAACACGTTTAGGATTTTTCGACCTTGGCAGAGACCTGCTTTCTGATTTTATTGTGGAAATTATCTGCATCAAAATAACATATGTGGCGTTTTTTCCTACTTTTCAATTTGTGCCATTTTTCCTATGTCGTTTTTACCGTGCCATTTTTTCCTGTGACATTTTTGCCTGTGCGATTTTTACATGCATTCAGTGTTGCTGCGCTATAGTCGCATATTTGATTTTTATCTAGATCAATCCAACGATGACTGTACCCACATTGGTAGACGGAAGCTTCACTCTGTGGGAAAGGTACACACTTCAGAAAAAATAAATTATCTGTAATTTTAATTTCAAGACGGTTGAATGGCGAATCCACAATTATTATTAAATTCTTTAAACCAAATGTGACAGAAAGGAAAAATAGGAAGCCAGTCTTAATTTTGAACTAATTAGTGAGCTACTAGAATTTAATTAAAAATTGTCATAAACATAACAGGCGTGTAATCTAATGGTCATGGGACTGCAGTTGTAAACGAAAGGTTCAATCCCAAGATTTTCACATTTCCTTCCTTTCGGTCATATTATGAGTTATTATCGGTCATATTTTAATTGCATATGACTTTAAAGAATGTTATAATCGTGAGTTAGTTCCAACACAGTTTCGCCGTTTACTAACGGGACTGAGGACAAATCTCTTACAACATGTTACTGAACTAGCTACATCAGCGAGGTGTTCAGCTGCAAAATTTTAGTTGCATTTTATAGTTTATAAGGATTATCAACGCTTATACTATTGTCTCATAATATAGCTCAGATTAGTATTAATGATATTGACAGGTTTGCTACACTTGTATGGCTGCATATCCGCACGCGTTTGGCAACAGAATTTTGCTCTTCATCATGCAACGATTCTTCACGATATTCGCGCAAACTTAGCAGGCATTTGTTAATGGGTTGTAACTATGGTATAATTTGTGAATAAAAAATTCTGCAAACTCTCTCTGAGTTTAGGACCTGTCTGCCACTAACTGAGCTGTATTACTTAGTATTTACAACAATATTAATTCAATGTACTGTGTACACAAGAATTTTGACGCAAATAACGCGGTACAACAGACTCCTATATACATGATTGTCACTCATGCACACAGCTATCTGCATGGCTTTTTGACATTTACAAGACTGACGTTAAAATTGTCCAAACCCATTTGGTAAAAAGCGCAACGCAGAATAATTTGCAAGTATTTTGGAATATTTTACCAATTGCCGAAGTGCTGATCATCACGACTTTTAATTCAGATTGGATCCTGCAATTTCTCCCTATCTTAAAATACTTACTTTCAAGCTATCAAAGTAAATTATTCACCTCTAATTATTTCGAAGGTAGAACTGCTATAATTGACACAGAGGAAACTACGTTTCAAGACCATTTTCAAGCTGATTGTAGTTCAAGTAACATCAAAGGATTACAAAACTTGTAGAACAACGTTTGACTCAAAATGGCAATAAGAATTAAACTCACGCAGCAGTAAAACGTATTCATAACTACATAAATATAGCTTGCAAATTAAAGACGAAATCTTGCAAATGAACTAGCGCATATCGATTGTGTTGAAGGGAACGTCGTATAATTGTCAGGTGGCAAGTTATTGCCAAGATGTAGGCCTATATCACCTTCTTCATCTTCAGAAAATTGTTCTGGGTAGGTATACTTTAATGGGTTAAGGAGAGAGAAATTTCTCCTAAGGATATGACCATTGTGGCCATGGATTCTTTCGTACAACGTCATGTAATTTGTTGTAATAAATGTTACAGTATCTCCACTTCAGATCTTGGTTGCAGTTTTGATGAGCACCGTTTCTCTTATCAGGATAAAGGTTTCGTCTTCAGTACCGGTAACGTGATTTTTTTACAGCCGAGCCATTTCACAGTACCTAGTACAAAAATACGGGAAAGAGAGTGCGTGGTATCCCACGGACATAGCGAAAAGAGCTCTGGTGAATCGAATGCTTTACTGGGACGCTACTGGACTTTCTAGAGCCGTAACTGATCTAGTGGTAAGTTTACCATAGGCATATGCTTTACAAAATTTTGCCCTAAACCGCTCAACTTGGCAAGCGTGAGATGTTACAAAAAAGAGTGAGGAAAAAGAGAGAACGAGAGAAAAACAGCCAGACTGCCAGAGCAGAGAGAACAAGAGACAGAATGAGAGAGAGATGCGAGAGAGAGAGAGAGAGAGAGAGAGAGAGAGAGAGAGAGAGAGAGAGAGAGAGAGAGAGAGAGAGAGAGAGAGAGAGAGAGAGAGAGAGAGAGAGACAGAGAGACAGAGAGACAGAGAGAGAGAGAGAGAGAGAGAGAGAGAGAGAGAGAGAGAGAGAGACAGAGAGAGAGGGGGGGAGAGAGAGAGAGAGAGGAGGGGAGGGAGGGAGGGAGAGAGAGAGAGAGAGAGAGAGAGAGAGAGAGAGAGAGAGAGAGAGAGAGAGAAAGGGAGAGGGAGGGAGAGAGAGAGAGAGAGAGAGAGAGAGAGAGAGAGAGAGAGAGAGAGAGAGAGAGAGAGAGAGAGAGAGAGAGAGAGAGAGAGAGAGAGAGAGAGAGAGAGAGAGAGAGAGAGAGAGAGAGAGAGAGAGAGAGAGAGAGAGAGAGAGAGAATAAATATTAAATTTTACTAAAACTTATTTTACTTTTGGCTCAAATGCATTTTCGTATACACGTTCTAGTTTCCTCAAATCTGGAAACGAGAAAAGCCAAGTGCTGAAGCAACAGATAAATTGCAGAATCAGCTGAAATACCTGAACACTGTCTTGGAGAAAACTAAGTACACTGCTGGAAATGACATGACGATTGCTGACTTGCACATATCTGCCAGCCTTACCCACTTGGATCTTGTAGGATTTAGCTTAGGTAATTTAATCATTTCAATATAGTTGCTAAATTTGAACACAATTCATTTACTTGGCTTCACTACATGAAAAAAATAATAATATCAGTCACAAAATCTATAAAAGCGACAACTTTAAATATTGTTCAATGCATTGGAACTCTACTGAAAACATAAATGAGGGTATGGGCAGTAATTTTTTTATTCGTCTAGGTGATTGGGAAATAGTAGTGCACTGGTTAAACAACATGAAGTCAAACTTCAAGCACTTTTCTAAATGCAATAATGGGCTCTATGAAACAATCAACAAGCTTAAACAGATGCAAATATGAGAAGTTATGTACAAACATGAAGTCTATTCATTCTTGTGTGAAGCACCTCGAACTAAAACTGTAAAATATATTACATTTATTATATAAAACATATTCAAATTGTTAAATTAGTATAAGTACCATTATATACTAGTTATGTCAGTACTATAAATTTCAGTTATTAAAGTACATGTAGTTCTAAATATAAAAAGCACGCAGAAGCACAATTCCATAGTATTACTATTATACTATTACTATTACTATTACTACATATACTATTACTATTTTATGGTTACTGTAGCCTTCGAGCAATGGTGTTGTTCACAATTAGCTGCTTGTTAAGTGTTGTATTATAAATGTCTTTAGAGTAGAAATAAAATGTTAATTATTTTATCAATAACTGTATATAGATATTTTTATCACGGCTTCGCACATACCTGTTCGTGGATTGGAATTAGGATGGGAATTGAGAGATTTCCTTTCTCAGCAGAGCACTATTGCAAAGTTAGGAGGATTAAATAACAGATAACCTTAAAAGTTAAAACTGGATTATACAATAACTGTTTAGACATTCGGGTTACTAAATCGAACTAATTATAGAGTAATGCATGCTATTATGAGATGCTTGATGTTGTTATATCTCTATACATATATGCTCATGCACACATAAAAAGCCAAATACAAACATACTGTCATTTATTCTTCTGTCTAAAGTAGATCAATCTAAAACTGTTAAATACATTTTACATAAACCGTAACAGATCTTCAGATTATCGTTTGACATTTGTAACTAAATGAACTAATGCCTCTCTAGCTAGGCATGCTATTAGCAAATGTTCAATGTTGTTATATGTCTGTGCATACATGAGCAAATAAATTGTTGAAATGAACATGAAGGTGTATGTTCACAAATACGTCTTAATACACCACAACGAAATGCTAGACCGCTCCAAAATAAAGTAATGCGATAAGCTGTATAAGCTATGTAATTTAACATACTTATAAATGTAAATTGATTGTTAACAGAATTTATGCTTTACTCTTACAGATTAAGTAAAACAAAAGTAATTGCTAATTGTAAAAAAACTGTGGTGTGTTAAAATTGTAATGCAGTGTGTCATAGCTTACAATATGGCATTACTCACATTATTATAACTAGCAAACCATAGAACAACTTTTGCAGGAAGGGGATGGGCCTCGGATAGGGAGTGGTACAAGTCTTGCTTTTCTTTGTGCAACATTGTCTTCTGTCTTATGAGTTTGAAGTTATTCAGAGGGAATTCACATAAAGGGTGCAATGAATCATGCCAGAATGTTAATGGTATATGTCAACATGTGGAAATATAAAAATGACAAAATCAATAACCACCATTTTTTGGGTGGAGATTTACTTACTACTCTAATTATAGAGCATATAACAATGTAATAATAGGCAAAGTGACTGTACAACCTGCATGAACAATACTTCAAAATACACTGTATTTTGAACTTTTTTCCATTAAAGTTTTACTTGAAATAACAAAAAGAGCAGTACTGAATGGTGGTTAGTTGTTTATCATATCAGCTCAACTCACATAGGTATATTAAGACAGAAATGGTCAAGAAAATAGCAAACGTCAGTGATCGTGTTCAAACTCTGTTAATTCATATGTCACACTGTTAAAATTTGGCATACATTAGCATATGGATGATACCTATTTTTAACTTTATCACAGCCAAAAAATGAAAAAAATATGTCTAAACTAAAATAGTAGTTGTGCGAACAGTTTGCCTGACAATCACACCTGATAATTTCACATACATGTTATGGATGCTACTGATAAAACTAGGTCACCAGGTCATTTCTCAGCATCACCAAAAATTGTCTTGGACAAAAAAGAAAGAAAATCCTAATTTTATCAGACAGCTGAATGACAAAATCAACATGTATAGGCTGGTATTTATTTAGAAAGCTTAGAGAAAAAGTTAGAACATTGTTGGTTATCCAATCAGGCGAGCTGCACAAATGCATCAGCTAGTAATTGTAAAAGTAATTTGCAATGCTGTTGATTTCAAAGTAAAGCTAACGTAAGTTTAAATTTGTTGCTCTTGATGTGTCATTTCCGACACATTTCTGATTTCACAGTTATAACAAAATCATAATATCTGAGTCTTTAAAACTTCTACCAAATACTAACTGTATTTAGTTTTAATGTTAAAAAACTTCAGTCCAATTACCTTTAAACTTTCTAAATGGCTAAACATTATAAAAATACTTGGCATATTAATACATAGTCGGATGCTTATTATACACACATTACTTAGAGTAAATGCATTAGCATTGTACAAAACATGTTTTAATAAGGTTTTCAGTTCATTTTCTAAAACAACTGTTATACCAATGCAAACCTAAGCTAGCTGCATTAGATTTTACTGCAAAAACAATCAGACGAAACATTGTAGATGCTTACTTTAAAGACAATTTTCGTTTTACCAAGGGCTTAGAAATTTCACTGGTCGACAACAATGTTTGTATATCCATCAGCATCGTCCAGCTGTTTTGATGCAAAACTCACAAGAATAACTTTCTTACCGGGTCTTTTTGCAATGCACTCATATGACATTGTGACTGTTTCATTGCCTTCAACATCTCTGTGAATAAATATCAGTAATTAATTAATTGTACATTCACGTGTGCTCTGTTAAATTTAACAATCAGTAAACTTAGTGACAAAGATTTAGTAATTGGACAATGGCAAATTCTGTGCTGTGAATAATTTCGATAAAAATCCACAAGATGCTATTTTGTTCAAATTCTAGTAAATAGTCAGACAAGCCTCACCCTCTAAAGAAAATGAACGCAGGTAATGCATGAGGAGTATTTTCCCAATTATCACAAGTTTGTAAGTAATTACTGCATTCCTACAAGATTTCCATTAAATCTCCACAGTAGAGTGTGACTGCAGACTAAATGTGTTTAGCATCTGCATTACACCTTTATTGTCCTACTTTATCTCATTAAATATTTAATATTTCATTTACAACCACACACGCGTTTTAACCTTTAAAATGAAAATATGCATGTATTAATCTTGTTGGAATGGAGTAATACTTATTTAGAGGCTTTTATATTTTTTAGCATTGGCATGTATAGATCAAGAAATGTGGAAATGTATGCTTATAAAATGTTATACATTCGATAGTAGTTTCTCACATTACATAGTATTGGTAATACTATGCAATGTCCGATCAAAACACAAAGCAAAAGGTTACAAAACAGACAAACATGAGCAGTATCAAATAGTTTAGATTTTTTATCCATGATTATGCTTAGTTTGTCATTACATAAATAACAAAAATTTCCTTTGCCTGCATACCAGTGATTATGAGACAGAATAGGAAGGCAAATTACATTGTTTTTTATTAATTTATTTACTTGCCAACATCTCTACAATGTAAAACTTCAGTAAAAGTTTTGTAGTGAAACCAACACCTAACTCTTGTGAAGCCGTAGCAATTGTTTGTTAGTTACACATAAAGTCTCGCTTAAAGTAACTCAGTAGAAAGAGACCAAAGGCATATTGCAAGCAACTGTGATATTAAAGTAGGCACCATAAATATTTACAACTAAACAATTAGATGTACTTGAACAAAAGGTATATGAAAACCGTCTTTGTCTTTGAAATTCACATATGAGTAGTGTAATGTAGAGAAGTATGGTGCTTACTCACTTAGTCGAGAGTTTATTCATTAAAGCTTCTTCACTCACTCATATATTAAAACAATGCACTATTCAGAATGCAAACTTGAAAAGATGAGTGGCTGAACAAAGGTTCACCCAACTAAATGTGGATGGTACATGGCATCTTCATTAAATTAAACTTATTAATAATATATGCAGTAAATAATATATGATATAAAAATTAAAAGTTTTTAAAACCAGTCAAATGACGGTGCAAGTTCTGATTTCCACTTTTCGTATTAAGTGTAATTTTAAAAAAAAACGAAGTAGAAGGCACCACAAGTTTAGATTAAAATTTTATTAAAACATGATGTCACTTTATTTTAAAAATATCTAGTGCATCACAAAAATAGTAAACACGCTACAGAAATCACAAAAAATTATTTGTATCAAAATTTAGCATCAGTACAAGAGACAGAGCAGTTCAGCTAGTATTATATCATTATACTATGGTTATTAAGTATGTGGCGTGCTTTAGAAGTTGGCTCAAAATGCGCTGTTTAGTTATTTACATATACCAGCTGCCAATTTCAAAATGACCAGATCAACTGATCAGCCAAATTACTGGTCAATGTCAGTTTGCTTATCAATATCAAGATTAATACTAATCATTGTAAACTTTTTCTCGTATCGTTTGATTAACACGAAAATAATTCTGTCAATATTGGACAAGGATTCCCGTAATTTCAACTTGCTAGACATTGTAATTTATATAGCAGTGCATAAATACAATGTGTACTTGTATGTCAAGAAACACCTAGCAGAGCAGCTGGCACTACCCAAATGGCCCCTCCCTAACTGTGGATCATGCTGATGTTCAAACTTTCCAAGGTCGTTTTTCAAACAATTAACATTATTGTTACAACTGTTTAACGGAAATTGTTTAGAAAAACCTGAACAACACTTGCTACCAGACCAATCCACAAAAGCAGACCACGTTGAAAGTCAAACTTACAGTATCTTTCTTATTGTTTCTGTAACTTGTCATTTGGCTGGAGTCATTTACTAAAATTTCGAAAACCACTGCCATTCATAGCTCCACTTCCACATAAAAATCACACCTATAGTCAAACTTTCACTACATCAAACGAGGGTTCCTCACCACATAAAGTTTTAAGCCTCTGTAATGCACCACAGAGGTAACACTGGTCACAAAACTTGGAACCAGCCTCAGACCCCAAGTTCCATGTCGAAATTCTAACTTAAGCTACTTCGATATGCATCGCTCGTCTGGTTACGAAGATTCTTATACTATGTCCCTCCAGACTCAGACACTGCCTCAGGGCTAGAATATGCCAAAAATTAAATTTGTAGTAGTTCCCATGTGACTCCCTCACCTAGTAAGTTTCAAGTCTTTGAAAATGCATCATTCTCTCAAAAGACGATGAGTGGCTATGGCAAGATACACTCCATAACGTACTACAACATTTTTGTCAATAACATGTTAAAAACTTATCAGAGTGCAAAACTATCATATAACATTTAAACTTACTTGCAAGGAATCTTTTTAGGTTTATGTATTCCTGGGCCTTCAATGATGAAGTGACATTGATGAAGTGTGCTTGGCAATGGGTTCTCAAATGAAAATGTCACTTTGAACGGCTTTTGGGATTGAAATGGTCCTGCGGCCTTAAAAAAATAACAATAAAAACAATACTTTATTTACAGTTATTCTAAAATATGATTTAAAATAGTCATAGCAATGTGATTTTGATTAACAATTTGAAACATTATGATGCTTTTCTAATCACCTTTAAGTCATACTATTAAAAAGAATTATTTGTTCATAGTGGGTAACAGTTTGTGGAAGTGATATGGCAATCAGAATGCCTTGGGCTGAACTAGCATACAGGGAAGACTGACATTTTCTTTCGCACTTGAAAATTGAAAAATACATTCAAGCAGTGATGTTATTAACTTCTGATAAGCAGTAACTTATTTAATTTGCCACTAATTAGTAATTAGTGATTTTGCATTAAGATGCATAATAATAATTTTAAAAGATCAACAGCTTACTGTAACAATTACGTCTGGAGCCCGAAGTCTAAAATCATCGCTCTTGCAGAAGTACTGCTCTGTTTCCAAAACTTTAGCACAGACACTTAATTCAAATGAAGCCTGGTCCACCAGAGCATCAAAATATTCTTCTGGTGTGACAGAAAATTTAACTATGTGATCTATTCAAAATAAAAACACATTTTTATAACATTAAATACAATAACTACAATGGCTAAAAACAGGTCACGTTTTCAAATCATCTTTAAAGCTAAGCAACGTATCTGTGACATACCATACACACACAATTCATTTTAAGATATAACAAAAACAATGTTTCTTGAACTAACATCTGTCTTTTCAACATCCAATTAACATGATCTTTCAAAGAAATGTGCACTTGCACAGCAAAAACATTTATAAATAGGAATTTTTTAATTATTCTCATGCCCCAAATCTCCATTATTTTCATGATACAAGATTATCACTCTACATTATTTCTAAGCTGAGATAATCTATGCCAAAGATGAGGTGCGTGCTGCTTTCTGAAAAAAAGTATTCTTGAGAAAACTGCTGTAAAAGTTTGCAGTTGCTTTTCTCATTCGTACAAAAACACCTTAGTAACTACATGAAAGAGTGGTTAATATGGTCAAAGAACCTTGAAGTTAAGCTTAAATCTAATAGATTCCAGACGAGGATCTGGGCTTGATATCAGAAGAAACCGTAAGACAAATGGCCTCACAACTGCTATCGGAATTTAAAAATGCTAGTTTTTCAACATTCCAAATAAATAATGATATTTGGGCAGAGAACAGTTGAAGGGATTATTAATTTTTTAAATCGATTTATTAAATTAATTTTTAGTATTTCTGAAACATTTTGCTAGCAATTTCATGTTAGAATGTGACACTTTTATGAAAAACAAAAAAATTATATAGGACCCAATTTTTCGTGCACTCTACTTTGAAACTTCGTAACACAGCTTTAACTAAGCCAACTTATTTGCAGTTTTGATTTGCACACATGCAAAAATTTTCATTTATTGATTTTTATGCCTACAAACTATCACGTAATAAAAACCATATCAAAATAACACTTTTAGCATGAGCTGCTCAAGCTGTTCACTTTATCATAGGCCAAGTTAAGTAAGTTTTGAAATACAAGTTATTCTTACAATCAATTTTAAGCAAACTGCATTATGGGAATTCTTTTCTTCTTGTCAGTCATACCAGTTTCTATGTGTAACTTATTTTCTACCCTTGCTGCACCAATGCAGAAAACAGAGTTTGGTAAAACTTAAATTATGATATTCTTATGTAGCAAAAATATGCAATAAGAATCAGAGTTTGAGGTGTGCTGATTGAAAATAAGTTGCTACTACCACGATCTCTTCCTAGCACCCACAAAAAAGGTGCTGTTGTATGAACAGAATCTTCAAAACTTTAGCACATGATAGCTTGTGCTTGTTCAAGTGACAAATGTTAAAATCATTCACTGATTCTAGCTTTTCAATAAAATGTTTCAATGGGAAATAATGCAAAAGCATCGAGGTGTGTTTCTAGGGGCAAAAATCAATAAAACTTTGCACATTAAAATTGAATATTTAACTGTTTTATTACTTGCACTTATATATTATTTGTTTACCAAAATGTAGAAAATACCTATATATCATAACTACAATAGTTAACACATGTTTCTTAATAGAACAGTGTATGGTGATTTTGATGTTCAGATTTTTCATGCTACTGTAATATATATAATGTATAAAGAACCTTCTTGTGGCTTCAGCTTCACTTCTAACTTTTTTTCCTTAATTTTCTTTGATATTCTACCAGTATAGTAAGTAGTTGCCAGCCTCATAGTTATAGCCACATTACGTTCACTGCCCGATTCATTCCAGAGACTAAGTTCATGTGAAAATGGTTTTCCAATACATACGTCATCCTAAAAGGTAATACAGTATTAATATAATATAAAACATTTCAGACAACTACAAAACAGTGGAGTAGTGTTTGTTTTATTAAAACTGAGAAAAAACAACCAGAACCACAATTTGCGAATGAATGTAGTTTTAACAACAACCATAAAAATATTATCTTTCAGATTAAAATCATAGTTACATTGATCTGTTTACATGACATGTAAAAATTGTTCGGGCACTGACGTCTACCAAATCTTTATATATTTATTTATCATTATTTATAACATTATTTATTTATTTAACACTAATATTTATATTAATGTTATTTATATTAGACATATTTATTTAACATTAATAGTAAAACAGCAAACAACAAACCTTATCTTCTAGAGCAAATCGCACATCTGCATTAGATTGCTTATAAGCAAATCTACTAGTGCTATGTCCACATTTCAAAGCATTTAACACAGCCTGCCTTTCTGCATCAGTGTCTAAACATAAAAATGTAAAATAACTGACAAAATTTTGCGTCCATCTCTCTAACATAAATTATCATAGCTTAACATATTATCATATAACAAATCATAAATCATATATTATCTTATAACAAATTATCATAACAGGGCAGAATTACTTCCTTTCACACCAGCACCATTCACCCTTAGAGGGTCTCAACTGCTAACCAAGACGAATACCTAGAATCTTAGAGATCTACAATGGAGATCTAGCGCCTTGAAAATTAGACATAAAACAAACACTCAGTCTGATGACTGATGACTAAATATAAAGCATATAATTTTCCAGTTGAAAAACATACTTTCAACACCCTTGTACGCATTTGTTATATCTACTCTGTCATCTTTGCCTTTCTCAACAGGGCCTGGCTTTTTTGTGCTGATCATTTTTCCAACCCTGTGTGAAAACACACAAATTTTTTCTGTTAGTAACAATTTTCCCTTGATATTTGTCAAAACAGATGCACAAATAGATTCATAAATTTCAAATATATGTTGACACTTATGGTGATGGTACCAAAAGAAAAAAGTTACTCACACATTAGGATCTGTCTGTAACTGAAGTAAATCATCATCATCATTTTCATATTTCCAATGAATAATATCAGCATTGACCTCAGCAAAGACAAAAGGTGCATCAAACAAATGATTCACTTCTCCTTTACGAATAGCAGCCACAGATGCTGGACCAGCACGATAGATTCCTATAAAAATAACTGTTATTTAATATCAAGATAATTAATCGAGACCACACAACTCAAAGTAAGTCATACAGTCATAGGAATATTAGGCAGCAAGTAGTTTATAATAATACCAAAGTGTGTGGTCTAGCAACATATTTTAACTCCTTGAGGTTGAAGAAGATATGCTGACAATAATGTTAATTGTTACCACTATGCAGAAACTGCACATTTGTACATTTACAAAATTGCCAAACTACAGAAAAGATAAACAGGGGCATATTAAGATATACAGATGCCACAGGCTTATAGTTGAGTCCCAGTCATCCACAAAATGGTTGATTATATCCCATATTTCCAACATAATTCGTTTGCAACATAACATTAATCTCTTCGCACCAATATGGGGTAATGGTGGTTACTGGTAATTACAATATATTTGCATACTGCTTATATTCTAAAAAGGCTGCACAACAACTTGTGATGTAATGCCTTTTATGTATTAATTGTGCAAACTGAACTTGTATGTTATCTTTCATTTATAAAAGCAAAATCAGTATTTGCTTGACTCGGCTGACTCAGTAACTGTTTGTGGCGTGTTACAACAGCTTGTACTCTCAGTGTAATCTGGAGAGTGATTGCATTTACTGCTCCAAAACTTTGACAACCTCCAAGAAAAGTAAAGAAAGAAAAACTTGCTGGCTGGTCTATAGGCATTACATTACTCAAAATTATGTGGCACAAATGAAACATGAAAAGAAATGCATTTTTTGAGAATAATCATAATAAAATTTTTTTAACACTAGACCCTAAAAATCTGGAGTCCCTCAAAGTTTGGGACCATAGGTGCCTTGAAGATGAGCGTATCAAACCTTCACTCGTTTCCTGTGGTGTTGCATCAACTACTTGCCAACCTCCATAACCAGCAGGAAGATCAGGTCTTGTCATCCAACACTCATTCCATACATGGAAATTCCTATAAAAACATTGCCGTACCAACTCAGTAAATGTATGAAATAACCTTTGCTTTTATAGCATTACAGTAATCATTACAGGCCTATTGTGCACTTATACAGACCCACTTGAAACAGTAAAACCTTAAAAATGATAGTTTGATGATCAATACCAATACCCAGAGCAAATAATATTTTCAAATTTTTTAACTGTTTTGCAGTATGTTGACTCGCTGGTGGTAAAAGTTTGGGACTGCAAAATAATGCAGAACTCACAGAATAAAGAACAAAACATTTATTACAAATTGAAGGAACTTCACTGAACGCAATTAAAATTTATTAATAACACCTGTTTAAGAGACCCTGACATGTGAGTGCATGCCATCCCTCTCAAAACGTCAGTGCAGAGTGAAGCACAAATTGACAATTAATGCCAATGTACACGCACTACGGAAATTTTAAAGTCAGATCCTAGCGCCATCTTCTGCAAGTATACTCAACTGATGGCAATTACAATTTGTTACCATAAAAATAATTGTACATGTAGTCATACATGTGTATGAGTAACAACAATAGTTTTCAAAATCTTTTTTCAAATGATGCACGGCTAAACATTTATATCAAATGCAGTAGAAAATATAATGAAAAAGTATTTTCTTAGCATGAATCAAGCAAACAAGCATGTTAAGGCTAAGTATTATATAATGACTAGAACAAGCGATCTTACCAGATTGAATCGTCATTTAGTTCATCAATCATTGAATATTCATCATCATAATGAACATCTATGGTGATGTTGCTGTTTGTGTCATGTGCTGATGAGTAATTAGTAACTGAACGAGCAGGTATACCAAGTGCCCTCATCACTAAAATTATTATAATAATGATTCAAGTTGATATTTAAAATGTAAAAAAAAAACAAATTTACCAATTTTACATTCAATGTGCTCCAATAAAAATGTCAAATTTTCCAAGAAACTGTTAAGTAACAATTAATAAGTACACAAGTTCATAAATCTGCAAAGTGATAGTTACCTGTTGTAGCCACACCGCTAAAAACCCAGCACTGGCCGTATCTAACAACATTTCCTGTTTCGTACCACTGTTGTAGAATTTCGACAGAACCTTGCCAGTTACTTGGTGGAACACCATCATCATATTCGCCTGTCCAATTACCTTGCAAAACACCTCCATCATCTTCTGAATTAACCTATGTCAATAAAAACAACTGAATAAAAACAAATAACTACAAAATAATATGCTCAGGTGAGAGAAATTAAATGCAATCAAGACATTAGCTGTAAAGTACTGAATTTTCAGTAACATACAGATTACACTAGTGTATTTCAAATAGCTTAACTTGGCACAATATGAATAATCACATTGGAAAAAAGACACGGGAAAACAAAAAGAGCCAAATAACCTCTCAAATTTATGCTTTTCTTTTAAGAAATGTGGCCTACAAAGCTTACATAAATAATGGATATGGCGGTATTGAAATGTGCGGGAATTTCTTTTACATAAAACAAATGAAATTGGTCACCTCACTGAAAAAAACTAATGCTACACAGTTCTCAATAATTGGGTCTAGTATGGAATGCTAAGTTTTCCCAAAATTTTGCACCTGGTAAATATGAAATAACATAAACATATGCAAATGTCTAACAACAAGTGAGAAAATAAAAGAAAGAGCCTTATAACAGGAGAGCCAAGGGCGTAATAGCCACAGATACCCACCCAAACAATGGACAGAAAAACAATAACTATTGCTGTGTAAAATCATGAAATTCTAATTACAACATTAATAAAGCACCATACCATTGCAGTGATTGTCCTTACAACTTTAATAGGATCACCTCTAGCTGCATCATTCAATTTAGAAACATCCAGTAACTTTATTGCTGCTAGAACCACCACATCTTCAAACTGTAAATAACACATGTAATAATTTTAATATAGCTTATATATGATAATGCAAATTTATAAATCTTGTAACTTACACTGTATGTAAATCCGATAAGTGAGTTACTAGACACATGTCAGTAGGTAATATATTACCACATACCATTACGTGATACTTACTTGGAAATCAGTCTACTGCATCAGTGGAATAAACTATCAACTAATTGTGGTCTACTAAGTTTAAACAAAAGATTGAATTTGAAAGTACTGAATGGAGCTTTCTTTGTTTTTTAAACTGCTTTCCTTTGGCAACTGCAACACAGTCATACCATTTTTGCTGAACTAGCAAAATGCAGACTACAGTCCAAATTATGAACAAAAAATCCAAGACACAGACCAAATTTATTTCTGCTAGAAGGCAACCACAACTTTATATATTTATATATACTTCACCCAACTAGAAGTAACTAAATCTGTAAAAAAATTAAAAGTTATAAACTATTCATTTCACTCTCCTGACTAATCATAGAAAGCAAATCATAAATCATGCTAATCATAGCATGTTGGGTAGTAGCCTTCATTGTATGAAAGTTTACTTTGCTATGCGTGCCATATTCAATAACTTGAATAAAAACATGTACAAAAGCTTTATAAAAAAATTTTATACCTGTCCAAAATTCCACGCTCGCTCTCTAAGGCGTTTCATTGTACCACACCAAATCTTTCCGACATCATTTAAAACATATTCATCCCTTTCTTCCTCATTTTCCATATAAACTGCATCATCTGAAATTATGCAGAAAAACAAGGATTACTAAAATATTAAGACAAAATTAATTGTCCAATATAAGTGATGTAAGCAATCAATTTAGCCATCATTAACTAGCAGTAGTTGTTCTATCAGTGCAAATTCTTTACTTTACAGGTAATAAATATGCTAACCTTTACTCCATGCATTGAATAAGATGATAACAGACTCATTAGCAGAGAAAATTTTCTTCTTTTTTGGATCATTCTGAAATGAATTAGATAATGTATTGTTAAGACAATGCATGAAAAAATACAAGACAAACAAAAAAGTCACCAATTTAGCATATTCTGACACTGCTTCAAAATAATGTTTTATCTGCAGTATTACCACGAAGTATTTTAACCTTTAGCCTATCTATTCTCCTAAGAAAAGTAACTAACCACAATTTTTAGACATCTGGATTCCAAAACCCTGTTTTCCTATTTAAAAATATCATTAATCATTTACATTCATGTGAAAATGGCTCACAGCAAAATATCAAAAACTGCACACATTCCTTACTTGATGTTTAGTGATTATTTCCAACTTCCAATGTCCGACTGGGCAATCGGCAGGTATCATAACATTGAAAGAGACTTTTTTCCCTGAAATAATCCTGGCTCGTGCTCCCCACTGCAAAACACAACATTTATCTTTGAGATCTGAGTGCACCCAAGCACCATGAAACAATGTAAACCATCAATCTGTTTTGGCCTACTACGAGAAGTTGCTTATTTTATTACTAAAAAATGTAGTTTACATATATCTATGTTTTGTATTGTTGTAGTTAAAAAATAAAATAGCAGTCAGCTAATGTAACATTCATACATCAGATGGCGTCAGTTCTTCGGTGGCCTTTGTGGCTACCCTGAATACTGCTTTTGTACCCTTGGCCTGCCGCGGTTTGGCTCCAAATGAGAAAGCTAAACGAATGATGTCTATAGCATCATTGAAGTCCCTTTTGCCAAATACCTAAAAATATTCACGAGACATGTTTACTGTCATGTTACCAGTAAGAGATGATACACAAAGCCATGAAACACACTATAGATAAAACAAATGCATATCAAAACTGCAAGAAAATAGCAGCAGGTAATCGCATACATCAGTTACATAAAGTTGACAACACTATGAAAGTACTAAATGAGGTGCCGAATGCAATAAACTCGACTTGAAACCTATAGCAAATGGCATAGCAAGTGTTTCTGGCACGGGGGGGGGGGGGGGAGTGTCAAGAACGACTTGGCATCCTACTTTTTAGTTAATGTTTCTATCATTTGTTTAGTGGCTTGTTACCCGAACATCGATACCATCTTTTTCACACCTTTTACAACATTTGAACATTTCCTAATATCAAAACTGCAAACCCAAAAGTTAAAACATATAAGTGTGCTTGAACAGTTTACAAATCATTTTGGTTATCCATTCACTATTCTTAAAAATCACATTGTCAAAATCACAGTGTGCAGAATAAACTTCTGCTACGTTCCTGATAATTCTGAAAATATGCCTTATGCCTGAACCAACAAAATTTTTCCCAACGAAAGGGTCAAACTAGTTAGGTCCATTACAACACATATATTTTTACAAGTTATAACAAAACAATGTATTTTTGCTAGATTTTGCAGTAGTAATGTGCATTATGGAAATAGGATTCATACATGCTGTGGAAATTTAAGGAATTAATTAGATTCCTTTCAATGCTTAATACAGCCAAGTTGCTCAATCGTACTTGAGTCATTGAACTTAAATATGTAAGGATTCATTTAAGTTTACTGAAACACCTTTCACAGCTAACTATATAAATGGCAATTGTTAGTAAAATTTGCAGAGCCATTCTATAATTTGCCAAAATGTCTTCTTCACATGAAATTATAAATGTTAACAGATCAGTCGGTTTCTTTGGTTCAGAAAAACTGGGCTGGATTCTTTTTACTTAGAAACTCTTTCGGCCAAAATTATCAGACTGCTGAGCCAGCAAGCGCTACAATACACATACGGTCAAGTGATCATAACATTTCAAGTGCTTTTTTTTCCTAAACTGTACTCAGTAATTAAGTCAGCTTCGATGATCTCTAACTAAGCGATTCTGTTGTAGTTTGAAAGCCTTAATTAATTGCTGAAGTTGGATTAGTAATTATTGATTAACAGTCATTAAAGGCCAGAAGAATTACGCGCCTTCTCGCACTTGTGCGTGGGATCATTATCCTTTGTCGACGCTTCCCTTTCTTACTCCTCAGCGTATAACAGATATGAAAGTAACCATAAAAGAATATCAATTAAGACTTTAAGTGAAACATTAATGCAGCATTTGAAATGAATAATTAATTAAAACTATTTTGGTAATTGCAATAGTATAACAAAATCCAGTTCAAAAAGTTTACTAGACAACGACACCCGATCAGTTTTCAAAGTCAGCAGACCTCACATAAAAATTCGAAACACATAAAAAGTGTGTTTTTTATTTCAGTTACATGTATTTGGTTATGTAAGTAACGCCTTTGTGCCTAGAGGTCGGGCATAGCTCTAGAGGAATGTAGCTTAGGCCACCAATCAGTCATTTATAAGATCATGCTTATGTTAATTTTTTTTTTGCAATATTTAAGGGAAATGACTAATAACACGAAATCTAGCTAAAAACAAGCTTGTGGTACCTCCATTTTGAATATCTGCCCACGTCTAAGAATGGGTTTTGTTTCTTCCAATAGCAAATCATAGTGTTCGCTGTGATGATCAACACTGTTAACAAGAGCTTCAAAATCAACCTTCTCTATTTCCAATATTTCTTGATCTGCTGCAATTGACAATGGATTTAGAATACTTTATTTTACTAATGATAGCAATGTGAAATAGACACTTGACAGCACAACTATAAATGAATCTTTGAGTAGGAATGCATAAAAAGTTGTAAAAGCTTTCCAGGAAAGGTATATTCAATAGATAAAAGAAGATCCTGTTAGAGTTTGCACAGCATCATGTGGCAAGCAGAACAAAAGGCAAGACACTCCAAACTTAAACACAACCTTTTCATGATTTTATTGATTATCTGGACGAAACATATAAATATTATACCTGCATAATGTGTCTTTCATTCATTTGCCTTTCATAAAATTTAAACTTTTATGTGGTATTATATGGTTATATGGATGGTCCTATAGTCTGGTATAGGCTGCAGTCTAGCGCCACTCAAGTTTTGGTAATATTTCATAATAAACCTATTTTTTCACTATTTGTGTTGAAACATCGGCTAATTTGGCTTGCAATAAATAGTAAAATAGTGGTATTTCTTGAAATATATTTTTATTGACAAATAAAAGATAGGTATTCTAATTTATTCAAAGAATTTGCAATAAGTTTAGATCAATGAATATAAATGTTACTAAGATATATCACAAATCAAAAATATTCAAGACGAGAGCGGGCAAGTTAAAGGGTGGCATCGTCTGAGGGTATACCATTAGCCTAGGGGCCCAGAAGGTCATAAGCTGACCCTGCCTTCCGCTCTTTGTTTGTCCTAACATATTCAACACTTTCAGTTTTAGACTATACCGAATTTTTACTGGTAAACTGTATATCTCTAAGATGAAACTAAGATGAAAAGCATACCAGAATGAGTACAATGAAAATTTTTTAAATGTTCTACTCTTTCAGCTTTTTCAAAATTCATTAGCAATATTTACGACTCCATTAAAACCACATTAAATAAAAATGGTTTAACATTAAATTATGCAGATAAAAGTCTAACTTACCCATAACTTGTTGACTATAGATAAATTTGTGACTTACAGAAATTGCCAAAGTTTACACTTTGTTCAGTGATGCACCTGTCAATTTTACAAAAGCTTTAAAAACACCATCTACTCTCAAGTTAACTGTGTGAGGCAACGTGTGACAAAAAAGGCTATTGCCTTG
This sequence comes from Tubiluchus corallicola, assembly GCA_030141605.1. NCBI lineage: Eukaryota > Metazoa > Priapulida > Priapulimorpha > Priapulimorphida > Tubiluchidae > Tubiluchus > Tubiluchus corallicola. The sequence continues at coordinate 1,194,056 of JAQGDQ010000006.1, read as the reverse complement.
CAATATCGAATATCAATACTTATAACTAGGGAGCAATAAGCAATAAGAAACACAAGAAACAAGTTTCACTGCCAAAGACTTTTTACATCATGCTATATGATATTGATGCACAGGTGCCCCAAAAATTTATCACTCTGCTGTTAGGCAGATTGAAGTTTAAATTAATTAGCACAAGAACATTAAGAAACATATACAAACAAAACTATTGACTGCCACTGTATGAAGCACTAAAAGTAGATTACGTTCTTTAGCAATGGTATAAGATGAACACCAAAACTGCAAGCAATTTTAAAAGAAAAACAAGTGCAAACATCCTTTTTAACTTCAGGCAGTGCACTGCAATTTTAGTTATTTATATATAAAGTGCCGTATTTCATTCCTGCTTCAAAACCAACTCTAATGAAGCCGAATTTATTTATTGTATAGGAAAGACTGACTGAAAGCAATGTGACGATGAGCTGCCGGAAACAAAGACCCACAGTTAAAAAGGGGGGTTTGCATTTGTTTTTTCTTCACATCGTATCTAAATGACTGCTCTACAGTGTACAACTCAACCGTAATTTGACATTCTAAACAGATTCGATGTTGTTTAATAGGTACTAAACAAATAATAAACCCAAAAAACATGGTACTGTAGTGGCAATAACTGATAACATACTCACCAAGTTTATTAAATCCCGTTCCAAGAGCTCAATTTTTGTTCTTGAAAAATTGGAAAAGTTCTCTACAAGCAGCTCAGAACCTTGTAAATCAGGTTGCTAAAAGATTCTGTAAATTCCAAGACGACAGTCTGATAAACAAGCATAGATAATGGATAAACATGCCCTAAGGCAAGGTTTCTTGAAAACAGCTGGGCAAAAAACTAGCCAATTATAAATGCCTCACAGCTGATCAAACAACATCATCATAAATGAAGTGCCTTAATGCATTTTAATGCTTTTTATGGAAACATAAATCAAATAATCAAGTGGCTCATATGATCACACAGCCCACATAAATAATTAGATAAAAATTTATTACAGCTTTATCAAGAATGAGTCTTTTGCAAAAAAAAGTCAATCCTGGCACAGCAATCACTGCACAAAATTAATTTTAAAGCATTTTTCATGCATCACAAGTTTTTTACTTCATTTCAATAGCAAATGACATAATCACTACAAGTTAATGAATATTAAAGAAAGAACTGTTTCATTTTTATCAATGTCCAACAAAATAAAGAAACAGTATGCTTGTTCAACTATTACGCTACTGACACCGTAAGTGCTGAGGTACTTACTGGAATAATTGCTAACAAAGAGCGTTAGTGAATATGGTTATGTAGTTTTACCAGAAATTGATGAACAGGTTATTAGTTATTGCCACCATAAATAAAAAAATATATTAATTGTTACTCACATAAAACACAACACCGCCTTCCTTTTAGTAAACAGTCCTACTACTTCTGTATTGCTAATGGATGTAAACACAGTTTAGGCATCTCAACAATGAACAGCTGCAACAGAGTAGCTTTACAGCATACTCATGCAGCTTTTTTATGCTCCAAGAAAAAAACATACACAGCTATAATAGAATCATTTGTCTTTATCAAATAACACTTTAGACTAAAGGCGCCAGTTTCCTTGCAGACCACCGCAGCAGACAAAAAAGTGCTTTCAATCTTTAAAAATAAACATTTGCCTCCCTACAGCAAATGAAACAGGCCTATCAATCTTGTTTAGCACATTGGAATAAAGTATGTGTATTCTTTTTAGACAATTTACAAGAATAATCAGTCTTTTGTACATGACTTGTGCATGAACTAAAAATTCCACATTTAAAACCACAAAACCCAGCTGGCTTCCTGAACAGAAAGTCCACTTTCTAAGAAGTGCAGCGATTGTTTGATACTACAGATGTCTAAGATTTCTAAGATGTTTCGCCTTAAAGCCTTAAGTATAGAAGCTATATAAATATTGTGTAATGTTATATTGAATGTCCAACTTTTCAATTTTGAAGGCGAAAATGTTTTACACATAGCAGTGTTCTATGCAGTAATAACAATGTTCAGTGGTAAGGATGTTAACTGCTGAGATATGACTGTTTGACTACACAAGCGCAATAAAATCTTGTTTCTTACTACTTATGATTAGTATTCATGAAATAGTTTTGTTTAGCTACATTTTTCTACTCATTTTGTAGGGTATTATTTATAATGAAACATAGCAACTTTACTTCCTTAGCGTAGGGAGAGACATCCTATAGTAATAATTTTATTTTACTAGCATTATTTATCAAGATCACTAGAGTGTTATTTCCTCAAAATTTTGCTCAAGTGGCTATTGCACATAAATAAAGGTTGTATTGCTATTCAAAACAGATGGAGTTACAAAAAACTCGTTCCAGGGTCAACATGTTTGTCAAACCAAACACGTCAACCTTTGCACATAAATAGCTTCCGACTGTGTTGCAAATAAAGCAGTGGAACTCACTATAATCTGAGCAGTCAGCGCATGCCTAATAATAGCAACAATTTCATTTCGAATCAAAAACATAGTAGACAGTAATCATGCACATCAAAAATATAAAGTCATAGGTACTCCATTTATTAAATATTAATTTCCATAGTCTTTCTTGCATAGTGGCAACAAAAAGAAAAGAAATTAGCATGTGCAGTGGAAAATTGTAAATGATAAAACTCTTTTATAAATACATAAAATAATTAGGCATGAGCACGTAACGGTGCAGCAAAGGCACATTTTTATCAACTGAACCGAAGCCAATTTTTTCATGTTTGGGCACTACTGGACCAAACTCCGAAAAATATGAAGTTAAATTGGAATACTGAACCGCAGTTGAACGGAATTGTCTTACAAAAACTGAACCGAATTTTCTTGTAATTATAACTGAAAAGAATTAAAAACTCTCTAACGTGTTATAGCTTTAAGTTAGTGGTAACTGGTGAGCTGTGTAAAATTGTTTGGATTACTAAATCTGTGTTCTTTAATGGTTATGTAGTAAAGTATTAAGTGTTTTAAAAGCAGCCCCAGTTCTTTCAAAAGCTGTTTAAATTATTTTGTACAATTAACAAATCAGTATGTAAGCAAAAGTACAAAATTGTTTACTAGCTCAAGTTCTCATTGACTGCTTCATTTATAAATGCGAATACAGCTGTACTTTCGCGAATTCACAAGACTTGTGTACTGACAGTCCATCAAATTCTTTTGAGTAATCTACAGAAACAGAAATAGAACGTTAACTGTTGCGTCACGTTTGCTGTTTACTATCAGCTTTTTTTCGGAAAAATTTTGATAAGCATTATAGGAAAATATTCAGTTTGTTTAATATAATTTTCACCAAATATTAGAAAAATAACTTTGGTATACCGAAAGTTCAATTTAATCGTTAGTGAATTCAACAAAAGTTTATCGGATTTTTGTATTCGGGAAAAAATTAGGTGATCTGAATATTCAATGCCTATGAGCAAAATTAAGATCCACCACATCACATGGCCAAATAAGTTTTTTCACTTTTTCCACATAAATTAAGTAAGTTAGTAAAACTGAAACGTACCATAATAGCTTCAGTTTAGAGTACAAAGAGCTAAGGAATTTCAATGACATTACAATTTCAAAACTAACAGGCACCAACCACATTCCGCATAAAAACACTAAAAGGCCTCAACTTAGTCTTATGGTAGACAAAGTCATGACAGAGTTGTAACCATACAGTGATGAACCCATCAAACTTTTCGCACTTCATATAGCTGCTAATTTACAGAATCATCATAAAATGGTGCAGACTAAGTAACGGTCGATGCTACCGTTCATCGGGTCGATCGTAGAAATACTCTTCACCTCTCAAAGCCCTGTATTTGGCCATTTCACTTGGAAATACAGGAGTTAGTTCTTCCACTAACAGATCTTTAAATCTCTGAAAATAACATTTAATAAAACCAACTAGCACCATGAGAGACAATAAAATGAAATACATGATAAAATTAGAGATTACTTTTTAACAATTAGAAAACAATCAGCATAAAACTGTCAGTGAATGTTACAGTAATACACACAAGATTTTATTCTAGTAATAAGTAAATTAATCTCGTCACTATTAATTTACAAGTAATACGCATAGTAATGTATCACTATTTTATATTATGCTGATATTTTAAATCAATTGCTCCTTTTTTATATGAGATTCAATATTCTTTGAAGAAATTTTAGTTTTTGCTCTGCTGATATCAATCGTGTTCTGTTTAAATCTTATTGTTCAACTTTTTACTGTTCTAACCTTTAGATCACTTTTAATGTTGGTACTATAAGGAAATTAAAAGCGGCCTACTATTTTGCATTGACGAAGTTTTCTGCTTATCATAGGGGCACTACAGCATCGAGAATATGCGCTGAAAATTGCTGTAATCATTTTATACAAAATCACTTTAGCCTTTATCAGAGAGTTTTAAATTCAAGCAATTCATACACAGTTTTATTCATAATATTGATATCATTTTAACTTTGAATATATTTACTCATTGGGAACATACACTTGCTAACCCTTTTTTAAAAATTTAGCTTACTAATTCTCTGTGTTTTATGTAAATATTTCTTTTATTTGTCTTGCAGAAATATTTTTTGTGACTTTTAACTATGCTTTGTTTATTATTCTATGGTACTTTTTATGTACTTAAATAAACGTAAAATAAAAGAATATTAGTTTTAGAGGCTTTGTTTTACTAAAAGATTAAAATTAAACATTTTTTCATAGGCACAAAGTCAATAATGATTTTAAATAATTTTTTTGCATCCAGAAGTCCCGACACTCAAAAATTCAAAAGCTCGCTATTTAATATTGGTGACCAGTAACAACGTAAGCAGCTGTAAAACATGTATATTAAAACTGTTGAACAGCAAGCTGTTATTCCCTTAAACGTTATTCTCACACTTGGGCAAAATTACATGCGAATATTGATTTTTTATAATTGTATTAAAAACCTCCAAAATATGTATACTTATTAGTATTTTAATACCACCAACTCAACAGTGACAAAAGCTTGTTTTACTACAAATAAAATCAGAAGTTTCTCACCTTGTATGCATCAATTTTCCCTTTTACAAGTTCGTTCTTATGCAGGGCTCTTTCCATGCAATCTTTCGTGTAAAGTTGAGGATTCTTACCCTGATCAATGTATCTACGTAAACAAGAATATAGGCAACAGTTAAACTTGATAAACACTGAAATGAAGTAAAAATTACAGAGCAATTCAACCAATACTATACTCTGAGTTATGGGACAGTTGCCACCCATGTGGTTTTAGCTTGTCGTAAGAATGATTCCATGGTGACCGCCATCAACCATTTATAGTGCAAACTTACATAGAATTTCTTCTGATGTGAAAGATACATGTACCATGTCACAAGATTCAGCACACTGTCAGCATGATTTAATCATTACGCTGCCTAGGGGCAGGCTAAAATAACTCTCTCATAAATCTGAATAAACTTCTTTAATTCAGATTGCTAATGAAGTACACATAACTTCTTTTAAATATTCTGTGAAAAAACTTTATAGTGTTTCTATTATCATGCTCACCCTAGTGCTCACTGCCAAGTTTTCTAGATATTGGCAATGTTGTTTTCAAACTTTTGTTGTAATAATTACTAGCCGTTTGTTATTTTTTTACTTCATTGAGCCATAATTAGCATCAAAGTATTGCTACAGTAACTTTTACACGTGAAATTTGATCATTTCTGATAACACGCTGCTAGGCTTTCCTTTGTAATTTACAAACAGGGCACAAGATCCCACCACAGTGAAAAATTATATTGTCTCTCAAATGCTGTTCTATTGGCTTCCTCGAATGCATAGTAGCTATAATAGTTCCTTTATCGACTTTAGTTCAAATGGAAACATCATTCTTAAAGGAAGAACACTCACAGCAAATGCAAAATATTCCAAAATTATACTTTTCAAAAATAAAACATTTTCACAAAAACACATTATGAAACCATCTTGAATCGTTCTTCTGTGCCAACAAAAAACTTTTTCAATACACCAAAGTGACAAACCAAAAGAATAACATTCTGCCCTAGCTAATGCCTCAGATGCTACAGGCTTATTTTATTTCAAATGAATTATGTTTAATTACAGCAAAGTGCTCAGCTTTGGCAACTGTAATAACAATTACAATTACACTAATAGCCAAGTGACAACATTTTGGCCATTCTTTTCTTTTCAAAGAAATGACTTCTTTCACCTAAATACTAATTATGCTATATAGCGAAAACCTGGAAAGTATAATTTCTGATACTAAATAACTCATGAATTATCGACGAGTAGCAGTTGTGCAGTGTCATTGTTTAATTTCAATTCGCATTTTTATCTTAGAAACACTGCTAGACAGTAACCGACTAAAGATGTCAAAAAATTACTTGTAAGCAAGAACTTACGATTATGATTACTTTACTCTTATAACGTTCAATTTTCATTACTATAGACCTATACACAACAACTGCAATAATTTGTAAATATAATCAATTGTATTTATAATCACTCGTCTCTTGTCCTTGATACTTACAGTGTTTTGAATGGAACCATGATGCCCAAAGTTCGATAAAAAACATGTCAAGTCATTTTTAATTAAGTGGTGTGATTGTAACTCTGTATCAAGGTAAAATGAATTGTCTTAAATTATATAGATATCTATTGGACTCGATGAATAAGTTACTTACTCAAAAACTTCTAAAGGCACTTGCACATCATGTAGTTGAGCTTTCAGCTTGTCAATCTCTTGGAGACCAGACACCATTAAATGGCTGAAAGTAGGCAGTATCACTATCAATTTCTAATATGACAGAATAACCACTAAAATGATGGATAAGTCTGCATGTTTTTAGTAATTGCATTAAGACCAAAATTAAACAGTGAGTTTTGGTTTCAGACATTACAAACTTGCAATCAAGATCCTCCTCAATATCCAAGCTTAGCCCAAGCTTTTTTAGTAGTTGCACAATTCTTTCCATTGGTTTAAAAAATTAATAACTGCATTTGGTTTATTAATCATTGCATCATTAATTTATAAACCTGCAAAAGAAAGTACTGATTACTCCAGTTATTAAATCAATTACAACAATTAGTCTAATTAATTACATATTACTCTAGCATGAACATACTAAAAATCTGACACATTGGTATTGGTGAGTTATGTGAGGGTTGAATTATAAGAACACTTTGATGACAAAAGGTTGTGTAGTCTGCAGGTCATAAGCTCATCATCAAGGGTTCTTTGTTTATATCCAAGTTTAGCAATTGACAGTTCATCTCCTTTCATTTTGGTTTAGTTCTAAGTTTTACAATAGTGATTTCCTTCTAATACAATTTACACATTTCACTAACTTCATACTTTGAATGAAGAGACTTTTAAAACCACTTCATCTTAAAAACATGGATACCTTTGATAATATATGGCACTGAACAGTGAGCACCTAATTAAAGCTGTTCTAAACATAAAGTTAGCATAATAATAAACAAGTGAAACTATAATTATCATATACAACACAACTCATCTTATCTATTGCTTCAACCCATGGTCATGAAAGAGATTTCTAAACACTTATGACAACACCATGCAGTGTTTATCATTAGCAATATCATACTGCTTTATGTACTTTTTTGAATGCAGAGACTGCAGAATTTCCAAAGCAGATGGCAAAGAGGGGGCATGGTAAAAATGGTGCAAGAAAAAATGTCATAAATGGAGAAGTAGGTAAAAATGGCATAGGAAAAATGCACAAATGGAAAAGTAGGAAAAAATGGCACATGTTATTTCGGTGCAATTAATTTCTATAATAAAACCAGAACGATCTCAATAGGAAGCACATCTCTGCCAAAGACGAACAATCCTAAGCTTATTTGTCTGGCAGACTAAAAAAAAACGTAAAACAAGATAAACAAGCAAGTATTCAAAAACGTACCTGTATTGGTATTAAATAGACTTTCAAAACACTCACAAAATACTTTGTTCATTAAACTGAATTGTAATCACTAATTCATGAATATTCCACATAGTGTTTATCTTCCTTTCTCTAACCATTAATTTTGGCAATGGTAACAGACTGGCATACATACGTATACCAAGTGAGCTTATAGTTATACAAATATAACATGCACATTAAAAACAGCGTTACACAGTTTTTTACGAGCGAGAATTTCTCAAAACAGAACCTGAAACTAAGTCGTATTTGTTTGTCCTGGTAGAGATAATAAAAAAGAAATACTAAATACTCCCTCTGAAACCTCCATTGTGTGCCTGACAAAAGTTTATTGTACGTGGTGTAGGGTCAAGTTTACTACTACAACAAACAAAAAACAACCATTCAAACAAACAAACTGTATTAAAGCAGAACTTCCTTGGCAGAGGTAAAAATAACTATTAAGCTAAAATAATTATCGCCCCACAATCACCCCAAACTTTACTAAGTGTGGCATTTTTACCTAGTTTTTCATTTGTGCCATTTACCCTGTGCCGTTTTTACCATGCCTTTTCTACCGATATTCAGCAGACAATACATTTTAAAAGCAAAACAAAAACTCCTAAAAAACAGTTGTGTGACTTCAAGCGTGTTACTTACATTTTCTGATTCAACACGTGCTGACTTTGTGATTGAAACGCACTGACTATAATTCCCAACTGGCGTACGTTTTCAATGAAAAGTTCGAGATTTTGCTTCAGGGACTCAAATTTATCAAACTTATCCGCCATGTTTTTCCACTTGCAATGAATTTTGGGCTATCTGCCGAACAGAACCGAAAACGAATTCACAAATTTCCGTCAATTTCCTAGGTTGGGTTCTTGGGTTCAGCACCTGGGCGATGACTGTTTTTTCATGTGCACGTGATATGCTCGTGGTTAACAGCTGACTGAAATGGTGTAAACACATGTGGCGACCAATGTTTTGTTGGGTGTTCAGGTTAGTGATGCAATGGAAATGTTCTTTTGGCTTGTTTGAATACGACCCCAGAGGTAGACGTCGTAAATGTGTCAGGTTCGAATCGGTGTCCAATGGTAATGCTAGTAATGGTAAGTTGCATTTTCCTATTATTTTTGGTAAACTGCATGTGGTCTTTGCGGTGTTTTTTATGTAGACGAGCTACTTAAGGCTGTCAATATATTGGTTATAATTTTTATCGTAGTTTATATTATGTTATCGTGGTTTATTTCTGTACCAAATTAAGTGCTAAGTAACTACGAGTTAATTCAACTTGATTACTACGACCGGGAATGCGCTTATACTTAGCCCATGTTGTACTTAACCCTAACGGTAAACCAAGGAGCTGACGATTCACGGATGAGGAAGAACTTAGATGCTTTTGCATCGCTATTAATTTTTACATTGCAGACGCAATCGCTATGTCAGTATTATCCGATTTATTTTTATATAAAGTCAAAAGGCCTGGAGAATAAAGGTGAAAATTTGAATCTGTGCCCAGAGGAATAAAATTTGTAGAATTAAAGTAATTTGCCAGCGATAGGATGCAGGTTGGCGCCTGGCGTTTCTAATAAACTTTCAGATAAACAGTTTTCTGGTAGAGGATTTCACTGGAGCCAGAACGTAAACTGGATTTGCAGTATAAGCAAGTGTTTTACACATTACAGAAGTTTTTTCACTCCAATGTGGGCATGTGCCAAACCAAGTACATACACAATGAAGTTACACGAGGTACACAATTAACATGCACACACGCATACACACAAACACATAATTATAGTAGTATTAAGGCTGTTTAGGCTATAACCTAAAACTGCTTTGGCTTCATAGACAAAAAATGATAACCAATTAACTGAAATGAAATCAACTGACTTTTATTAAATTAGTTTAAAACATGTTAAATGCTGAGTGAGAAGTGAATGTATGCTACATGTATTATAGTAATAATTGCCCATACTTCTACCAACAAGTGTTGCAACTTCTTTATGTATAATGTATCACTGTGACTGTTTATTTTTACAGCCATTAAATTCCTTAAGATTAATCATTAGCAGTCATTTAAAAACGTTAAGAAATCGACCTCCATTTAGCTTAACCAATTTGTTGTATCAGCCACAATAGTTTATTTTGAATTATATACCTAGTATGCTATATGTCCGGTATTGCTAACTAGGTGCAATGCATTGCCAATAATTACTAGGGAAAACGTTGTTAAAAATATATAAATAGGTTGCTGTAATACCTATGCTACATAAGTTATACTCAAAGATTTTGCCCACACATTGCTACATAGGTCATTATCAAAGATTTTGTCCACACATTATCTAAGCCTAAAAAATGAAAAGCTGGAGCCTCAGGTTAAGTAAAACAATTAATTTTTTAAAACTAGTTTAGTAATAAAGTTAGCTAACTTAATTAAATTTGCCCTACTCTTCAGAAAATCCCCAAAGGTTTTTATTATATGAAGTGATCTAGAATTTACAAAGAAATGTGGGCTTTATAGGATTTTTGCATTTCTTCTAGCAGTTGTAGCGCTAGGAAATGATCATAATTACCTTAAATTATTGTTGACGTTTTTAAGCATTTAAGCACTTTGCAAAGTTCTGCAGGGACCCAGGCACTATATAGATTATTTCATTGTTAACTACACTGACATCTCACATAGCCATATGTTTACTTTACTATAATGATTTTTACTAAAAAATGCAGTCTTCGAGTGGATGCACGTGCAGCAGTAAGCTCGATGCATATAGATCAGTCTGACAAGTCTGTTGTTAATTAACTGATATTATAAAATTTCCCTTCGTACGCATTTGTTTCCTACAGCGAAATATAGTGTTGTAAACTTCTTATTCAAAATTCAGAAACAGCGCATCTACTACATTTTTATCAGAATATTAACCTGATAATGCCGATCGTAAGTATAATTATAGGAGTCTACTACGCTGAAAAACTAATGGACCGAGGAACCACGTATGCAAGGATGAAAAAACTATAGTTGCTAGTTGGCTGTGGGCCGAAAAAGACTGCGGTTATATAGCTCATTGTAAAGACCTAAAGTTAATTAGCTGTACAATCTTCATAAAGATTCAAATCGTAAGTTCAGCTTGTTACCAAACGATGCTCCTGTGCGACTAAGTAGTTAAGCGTTACCCAGATATGGAATACATAACACAAGCGCGCTACTCTTGAGTAGAAAGTACAAGGGGCTAGAGTTGACTCCTCTGTGATAGATAATAACTGGGTTGAGTACTGCTCAGCCCGCTCGTCAGTTACGGACCTACGCTCCCTGCTGTTTTTACCTTGCCTTGGCCGATTCGTGCTCTCATCAGTTGTAAGACATGAAACTTGTTTCTGGGTTACATATAAAAGTCCACACTAACAGGTTACAGGTGTAACTGTTATTTCGGGGGAGATTGTTTTGCTTGGCAACTAGCAAATGAACAAAAATTTCTGTAACTGCTTTAAATTTTTTTAAATAGTTGCAAGGCAAGGAAGTGTAGTAATAATTGTAGAATAACGACAAATTAATATAACAGCCATCACTGAAATTTTGTGGAACGTACTATAACCAGAAACTTGGACAACAATAAAAACCAGTAATAATAAAAATTCGAAGCACGGAACAACACTGTAATATTATAGCTAACGACAGTGCACAGCTATTCACAGGAAAACATATATGTGTGTTTGTGTGTGTGTGTGTGTGCGTATGTAAGTAAACATTTGCTAATACTCATATGTATAAGGTTAGCGAAATTCCATTTAAAAGCAAAGATATGAATTAATCGTCGACGCCAAGTAAGCAAAACAACAAATTAATGCAAGTACTGCATTTATTTTGTAATTACAGAATAGAAGTTGATTTCTACCTCGGGGTAAGAAAAGCAGATGATCGATAATCAATCTTGTATTGTTTGCATAATTACAATCACATTTTGTTTCTTTTTCATAGGTGATGAGTGCGTAATCTGTTCAGTCAATTTGCGTAATATATACAATATGGCAGCTAAGTTCAAAAAGTTATTGCATCTTTCCGTGAAGTCGAAACACAACAACAACATAAAAGAAACAAAACCAACGGGAAATGGAATTGCTATAGAATCTGTTGAAGAAAATGGCCTTGAGCAAGAGCGAACAGTCATACCAAAATGGTCTTTGTTGACGCATGTGGAACCAGACATTCATGTAAATACATCTGGAGAAACGTGCATAGGGCAAGTGTGTACTAAACGGCTGATGAAAGAGTTAAAAATAATGCGACAAGCAGAAGAACTTGGTAAAGGCATATGTAGCGTTGAATTGATAGACAACAATCTGTGTGAATGGAGAGTTCATTTACATACTATAGACGAAGATTCGGATCTTGCCAAAGACATGAAGCAGCACAATATTGCTGCTATTCACTTAAATGTTTCATTCCCTAAAAACTTTCCATTTTCTCCTCCATTTATGTCTGTGATCTCGCCCCGCATCCGTAATGGATTCATTCTTGATGATGGTGCTATATGTATGGAACTACTGACACCACAAGGCTGGGCAAGTGCCTACACCGTCGAAGCTCTTATTCTACAATTTAGTGCTAGTCTGGTAAAGGCCAATGGGCGAATTGATGCCAAAAAACTCTCCAAGCCATATAATCATAAAGCTGCAGAGAGAACTTTTAAAGGACTGCTAAAAATCCATTCAAAATATGGATGGGTATCACCACCTGATGCGGAAGGGTAATATATATGTTCATGCTCTGAGTAACTATAGTACGTATTTTTTGCAAAGCTGCAATACTATTTTTTATTAACCATTTGTGCAGAAGTGATTTATACAGAGTGTGCAGCTACTCATATAAAGCAAAAGTGCAGCTAGCTCATAGCACAGTTCTATGTCTGATTATGTCTAGGCTAGTTTATAGTACAAGTATATGCAAAAAGTAACCTGAAATGTAACTTGCATTAAGAATGCAGCTAAAGCTGTCAAAATGAGAATTGCCAGTTTTAGCTAAAAACCACAGAACAATGAGAATTTTAAGTGGTATTCTTATTACAAAGATGGTGCACGTGTACATATGTTTTAGATTTATTTTATTTAACCTAACACTATTTTTATACTGACAGGAATGTTGTATAATTATGCTCAAGAGATTTTTGGGAGATAATAAAAGCCCACTGCAGAGCTCAACAGATTTTTCTTGTAATTACCAGTGCGAAGCTTGCAAACCTAACAAAGGCTGCTAATCATGATGGCTGCTTTGTAGCAAGTGAAATCTGTAATATTTTGTAGACTGTGTGCTTTTTTACATTTTTAAGCGTATTTGTGTATTTGTAAATACTTATAGCTAAGTGCTAGCATTAATATTTAGTGTTGCGTTCTGTTGTAGGATAGAACTAAAATGAAAATTTGTAAATTTATGGTAGCTATGATCTTTTGTCAGTGAGCAAGTAATAATGTCAGATAGGAAGATTTTGCAAAACTCAATATATTTATGCTTAAAATTGTTTAAAAAGCATCAGAACAAGGAACTACATAGGCCTACAATAAATGCATGCAGGGAAGTGACTTAAATGTATATTTCCGGTTTTCTGTGGTGTGAAACATTTGTAATTGAAAGCATGAGATTAAGTCTCACTGTCTCGGAACAAACATTCTTCCTGCAATCTGCTACATTCTCAACTATTAGTGTTTGTTACACACATGGATAATTGTAAATGCACATGAAATGTGTCACGAGTGAGACTCCACTCTGATGTTTTGATTAATTATGTATACCATTTATAAATACTTCTAAAACCTTCATTTAGTATTTTCTGAATTTTGTTAATTCCAAAGTAATTAAATTCTGTTTTTTAGCAATTTTGCTGACCATTGAAGGGAACAATGACTTGGTAGCTAATATAATTTTTTTGTATAATTTTGTCGTATTGTGCATGACGGGTCATGCTGAAGCAGGCATCTAAACTTCCATTTTTCTAAACCTATAATTTATTTTTTATATTTTTATTTTTCATTTCTGTTACATTTTTGTACTTTTGTTCATTGTTTGTGATAAAGGTATGTAAACTCATTGCTTTTGATAAATCGACTTATTAAAATATATTTTACCAAAACGATATGTAATGTATTGTCATTGATGAAGCTCAGTTTTAAAGGAAAATTCTTTGTATTTTAATATACAATTAAAAATAATGAAATCACCACACAATATATGCTCATAGAATGCCTTGCTTAAAAATTAAAAAAATTGAATATTTAATATTTCTTATCTCCTGCAAAACGAATCTCACTGCGGGCATAGTTGAAAAAATGGCAAAGCTGGTGGACGGGTATGGACATGGTGAAGGTGCATGTAAGAAAACTTACAGTTTACTGAAAAATTACTAGAAATTATTAATACTATTATTTACTTTTCAATGAATCTCTTTGCACACTGTAATCAAAAACACTGATGGTAGCATAACCCGGATTTAACAACTAAGTAACAGAATAACTACTCTAAGCTAAAATTGAATTCAGTAGACTAAGTAACCCATCAGCATCTGCAACATGCATGCGGAATTGCATGCTTATCTGATAGTCAGCAAAAGTCACCTGCAAAGAAAGTTTGCTGAAGCACCTGGCGGGTTGATTGTTTATATCGCATGGTAAGCAGATGACTCCATTTTTGGGTCTAAATGAAGGCACCCAAGAGTAAACTGATCTCGAGTTTAAGTTGAATTACATGAGGCACTTATCACAATTTCATGTGATAACTTTTTTGAAATACTAAAATAAGCTCAACTTCCCAAGACACTTAGCGTTGCCTTCATACTGTTATATGGTATAGTTGCGCATATAGTATCAATTAGTAGAAGTAATACAGGAGTACACAGGCTCAAAATTTATCAATAAGACAAAAATTCCCAGCAATTTTGATGAGAGGTCCATATGTACTGAAGACAATGGATAAAATCTGCTAGTGAACAAGAAACAACGGCACTAGGGAAGAATTTTATCAGAAGACATCTCCAAGTGGGTTAACTAAATCTTGTAGCTAGTAGGCTACGAAGTGCATAAAGCGTAACAACAAGTTTGAATCCATCCATGGCACAATCAAAGTATATATCAACTGCAGTTAATTTATTATTTCAGTAAGGTTCTGTTGTACTACGGATTACTTCAATTTAATTTACAGCTTGTAAAAAGAAAATCGGAATAGCCAGATCACATTTATAAATTTATTTTGGCATAATTTACAAGTTATTTACAATTGTAGAAAGAATTATATAATTTCCACAGCTTTAACAATTATCGAGAATGTAACAAAATGATTCAAACCATGCACACACTGTTAGTGTGTAACGCAGTAGCATGTGTGCATATTTCATATTAACAATTATATATAAATGCAGGTTTAGGTACTGAAATCTTAATATTAAAAATTATCCCCTTGAGCTGCATTTAAGTAAGATACATAGTGCATTTAGGTTTTGCAGTCCACATTAAAATAAATTTTGACTATACATGGAGTAAGAAAACAAATTGATGAAGTAGCCTAAGAAAGGCAACAAGATGATTTGCTGAGTGCAGTCATAGCGCTGTATGTTGACATTGTTGTAAAGTTAAACAGAATTAATGCTTTTGAAGTTAACTTTGCTATACCATTTCTCGAATACTTGTCTGCATGGTTCATTTGAAAAGTGGATAATCAATGGCAGTTACTTACTCCTTAAAAAAGCAGTTTTTAGGTTACTGGTTACTGGGTATACTAATAACCCATTAATGATTTTTTGTCTACTACTATTTCAACCCTATATGTGATTTAGATAAAAATCAATTATTGCCAACAAGTCATATGACTGTCAAGGATGGAATAGTTTCTGGTATGCAGCTGACCAGATGGGCATCCATTTTAAGACGCTTTACAAGCAAGCCAGATCAAATACTGCATGAGACTAAATCTGTATCGGATGTCATTCACAATAAAACACTATTAAACAGCAGCCTATTGAGCCTAGGCACAATGAACCAGTGTGACCGCTGATTGTAATTGACTCTCACATGTCTTTTCTTCCAATACAGCTTACCAGATACATATTTACACATTATTTCATCATTTACTGCTTTCTATGCATTCTATTATCAAGTTGGGCCAAAAACTATGAGGCATGCGACACCTAAGCATTGTACTATACATAGTTAGGCCAAAGTATATACTACATAATCCTCAGCTACATCAAAACATTTTTGATGACGTAGTTGACTTTGACTGAATGATTAACAGGTGATAATGAGTGACATACATACACATAACATCTAGGGAAAGTGGCGTAGCACGGGGAAATTCAAAGATAGCCCAGCACTGTTTAAAAAGTCCAGTTTGTGATAATATAAGAAATCGGATAAGTGACAATGTGACAATTGACAATAAGTGACAATGTGACAAGTGACAATACATTGTGTACCAGATAGACCAAATAACATAATTTGCATGAAGCTACTACAAAAGTGCCATCTTTACTACTCTCATTGCGCATCATTGGCCATCAGTACACATTATTCACACATAAGTAACAATGAGGGAGAATTGTAGAACTAGCACCAACGCACATATCATTCAAGGAAAAAAACAAATTATTTATTACACATACGTAGGGTACTGCATACAGTGTCTTACGGTAGCACAATTTTTCTCAGTTTCGCTAAAGTGAATGAGGTATATGCAAATGTAAACCAACTTACAGCATATTCATTATAAAATTGAAGTGAACTTACAAATAGTCACAATACTGAACTTAAATTCAACATGTCAGATGTCCTTTTTAATGATGCAAGTTTAACAAAAACCTGCTTAGCACGAGAGCACAAGTGCATTACACTAGTTTCAATCAACTTTATAAAAAATACATGTTTGGACAACAACTGTTAGGCACTTTAGTAAACAGCCACATTTGCATAACTTGAAAATGTCACGATTATATCACATGACGACAGTGTTTGCAGGAACAGCATGGTAAATATCACAGTTGAAAAAAGTCTTACAGTTTCACCCAAACACATCAGCAAATCACGAAGAATTTAGCAGATCTGGGAATAATGAAATAATTCCATGTGAGGTACCTTAAAATGACGAAGCTGCTCGCTTGAGTTTTCTTATAGCACATGATGGGGCACATTACCACGGTACAGCCAAACCTGGATTGAACAATAAGTTAATAAACAAATGTGATTTTCCATTTCATTGCATTTTGTATGCTTGTATTTACGTAGCAGTAGACAAGTGAATTGTCTCTGAATTTTAAAATTTGACCAACAAATTCTAAATTTATGATGCATAAATGACTATGCTTATAATTGCTATATTGGTTGAGCACTTGGTATTTCTGTGAACTGAAGCTAACTGAACCTACTTAAAGCATTTTTTTATCTTCCTCCTGTTTCACATAATGAAAACACAGGAGTGGCGGTTCGTGCATAGGCATTGTGGAACTGTAGCACCACCTATTTTCACTCGATATTATCGATAATGTTCAATATAGTAAGTCTTTTGTTGTCAGTTATCACGTGCTTACAGTGAATGGATCAAGCTTGAACTGCAACAATTTAGGCTATTAGAAAGCAAAAAATATTTTTTTGTTTAGGATTTCATTAAGTTTATGTATAAACTTTGGTATGTTTGTTTGTTTAAAATTACAAGTACAACATTAATTACATATTTTACACAGCATTTGAGTAATGGTTAAAAATTTTATGAAAAAAGCAACCCCGCAATTTTAGCTACGAGCCGCCACTGAACAACAACTAACTTGCTCATAACCATTTGACTGATACAGGGTTGGTACTAGAATAAACTAAATTTGAGGGATTTAGATAATTTAAGATTTTATTCTGATGATAATGTAGTAAATAATAAATTATAATAAAAATACAGTAATCTATTGAAGTAACAATAAATAACAACAGTGCGCTTGATTTTATTTATGTTGTGTACTCAGTTGAGTTAGCAACTAATAAGCAACAGTTATATAATAAAAACAGTTAAGTACTGCAAAAACAGACAGATGGTAAGCGTGAAAGCAAAATCAATGTTTACCTGTAAAAGAATGGCTACATCAATAGAAACTTGAAGTAAACCGCATAGCCAAAACTGAGTTGGAGCTTGCCTCACTATAAAATAACCTGTTTTAAATGTGTCTCCCATTAGCCAAAATGAAACCATTTTGACGCTACAAAAATAAAATTGATGAACATAAATTAATGCAGCCATTAAGCATGACAATTTGAATACATAAAATGAAAACAGATCCATAGAAATGCAGGACACTCACATTTCCTATAAATCACATAAAATAACTTGTTCAGTGGGTTCTAGATCACACTAGCCCAAATATAGTAAGTTATACATCCAAAAAGAAAACACTCATAATAAATATATTTGCTTAAAGTTAATGAAACTGCTGGCATCTCACATAATAACAACAAATCTTTTCGTCTTTTTAATAAAAATTAAACAAAGTTTGAACTACACCCAATTAATTCTTTTAAAATAACAAATCCTTTTTACTTAACACAGCATTTTCCATACCTCATGCCAACTGTTGAACGGTTCTGGAGATTTCTGTAGAATTGTGGTGCCCCTAACATGGCTTCTGTAAAAACAGCTAGAAATCCTATAGATTCTATATATATTACAGAGTCAAGGAAAAGATAGGTGAGCAAGCATCCACTGCAAAAAAATGTAGCCATGAACTCCAAGTAGCTAGAGAAGTTGGTCCACTTCCAAAAATAATAAGCATCAAAGTCTGAAATAACAAAAAAAATCATCAGAATAATATTTAATAAGCCATATTACATTACAAATTTGTTTCAATCTTTTGCTACTCCTTTTTTACTTTTGACCAATACACCACATTCTGCTTGCAAATACAACAACATTTAAACTAATTATAATAATTTATGGGATCAGTGCATTTTTCTATCAAAAACAATCAGGAAAGCTTACGACACAAAAAATCCAAAATTAAATGAAAAGTAAGTAAATAAAAAGCGCGATATTTTAAAAGACAGTTAGTTACAGTAACTTCATAAATAGCAAATTAAATATTACTCCTGGCAAAAAAAAACAAAAAATACGAAAGACTAAAAGCAGTTCTTTAAATAAAAACTTACTAGCATTCTATAACCCCCAACAGATGGCACTGACAGACCAAAAAAATACAAACCAAATATTTTTACTTCTTACATCATAGAGCACAATGCCAACAAAAATATATTTCAAAGAAAACAAAAGTGTAGAATTTCATGCGTGTTATCTTGCTAGTAATATAAATTTTAGTAGTTGTTAGAATTGTTATTCTATATTTAGCAAAATGATTTACAAGAAAAATGAAAAAAAGTAGATATGCAGCAACTGAAAACCCCTCTTAGTGAGGTATTTATGGCAGAATGATAAAACTACTCAGGACTTGATAATCGCTATATAAATTTGTGCTATGTAGTTTTCATACAGAACCTTTCTTTGTTCAAATTGCTACCCACTGAAGCAGAAAAAAGAGAATTCTTACATAAAGCCAAAAAATTCATCCTGAAATTTGTGTCACCTCCTTACTGCTTACTATACAGCTTGTAATAGCAGCAAGCCAGCAACAATGTATAAAACTTGTAAATTTAAATTCCCGTGCTGACAACCATTTTAATGGCCAGTCGTTAAGCAAGAAATTGAAACAAGTATAGATAACATTACGTAAAGTTTGAAAAAATAATCAGAGCACACTTCACTAACTAAGCAAAGTATAAATTACTTTACATTGTCAATAAAATAGGTTAATAATATGCTATTTTGGTAAGCCAATTACATTTTTTGGAGCACACTAGAATAGTGAACCAGTGACAATTTACCAGTTGGCATGAACATACTAAGAATTTTCTTTTGCAGTTACATGTGTCTTTCAAATTAGCAAGTGCAAATTAGCAAGTTTTTTGGGACATACTTTAAAATTCCCGTTTCTTTCTATTTAACAAAAAAATTAATAAACTAGTGTATTTTGAGTTTTGGCAAAACCTGGTACACTGCCACTGAGCCTGCCATTAAAATTGAGTAACAGCATATCAAAAGCTCCTTTACAAACATATTTTTCTTGCACACAATCATTAGTAAACGAAAATTTGAATTTTCACTGTCTCGCCAGCGTTGTTTTCATTAACGTGTTCCTGCTATCGTCGTCATCGTCAGTTGTTATGATCTATTAGAACTGAAACAACATCAGTATTACTAACTCAGTACCGCTAAGTCAAGATCAGTTCTCATGTTTTAGAAGTTTCTTATGGATGAAGCTGAAATAATTTTGTATGTCTAGCTCAACAGAAATTTTGTACAATGCAGCAAATGGGTTGGGCTGTCAATTTAGGAAAACATGATGTATGATCTTGAATCAAAATAGCCACGTGCTTGTGTGAGAAATATGACAAAGGCAGGGCAAAAGAATCAGGAATATGGTGATCCCATGCCAACATTGCATTCAAAATCATCAAGAGGCAATAATGAAGAACATGCACAAGAAAAAGAACAAAAAAATGACAGGCTTTATTGATGACTAACAGGTGACCGTAGCAGGTACATATTCCAGAGCACCAGAAGATGTCAAAGATCCATTAAAAGTATGATGCAATTTCGCCTGTGCGACATATATAATTATTACACGATTGCAATGAGTCAAATGAGGAAAATGTAGCCATCCTAGGCAATGATGGAAGTCAAAGATGATTTGAACGTCACAGTTATAAATGCACAGAAAGGGAAATGTTAAATGGCACAGTGAGCTGCATAAAAAAGATCCCCCAAACAATCTTGTAAGAAGTTACACATCATCTAAAATCAATGCTTCAATATTGGTTCACAACTGTGACTTACATGCATCACTTCAACAAACAATTATTTACAAAATGCAGCAAACTTCAAATAACAATTAAAAATAAAAGCCATCCAGAGATTATCACCAAAAACTCAAAGCTCTCTGTTGTAGTCAAATAAAATAATTGGAAGGGAAGAAAATAGCTATAAAAACTGCCCAAGTCTGCATAGTGCACAAAGCTTTAGGGCTTGGAAATGCTACATGAAACAATAATTAATGACACTTAGGTATAAGGTAAAATTTGACTTGACATGCTATTAATATTTGGTATCTATTTTATGTATTCGACAGTTAGAGTTACAGGCTGCCTAACTGCAATAATCACCAAACTTACATATGAACAAGCTAGCTACTAGCAGCAAGATAACCACATTGGTGAGAAATCAAACATTATCTGAAGTTATGGCCATCAGTGCCATCTGCCCAACAGTTTTGGGAAGCAAGCTCATTACCAGTGAAGTGACATTCAGAAAGTGTGACAGATGGAGTTGACCTGATCAAGATATCACACTGTTCTTTTGGCATATTTTGGATGAGTTTTGCAGTAGCACCTTTATCACCTGCCACGTAAAAACAATTGTGTACAGAAAACTCTCGTATATCTGAGACAATGTGAATGAGGCCCAAGCTTTACAATTACATATCTATCTGGATTTACAAAAGGTAATTTCTGAATAAAACAGCTGCATCATTTTATTTGTTAAAATGTTATATGTCATAAATAAAAAGCGCAGACAAAAAAAGCAGAAAACGTGAAAAATTAATATAAAGAAGTGTAAAGAAAGTAAATACACCTAAGGTAAAGCTCGCAATATGCTAATTTCTTTTTCTGCAATAAAACTCAATAATGAAGATGTATTTAAAAATAATAAAAAAATATTCCATAAAACAAAATTTGTTGCAATCACTATGTAAAAATAAAATGCCTTAGAAGAAGAGAAATAGCAGATAGAACTTCAATGAGGTCCTTCACCACTACACGACACTATGTTCTACCAGATTTTATTTTGTGTATCTATTAAAAAGTGGGAAACTGTCTCTTAATACAAAAGTTTTAGAACAATTAATGTTTCATTGTAGAGAAAAAATGTAACACTTGCTCTAGTTTACATACACGAACAATACAAGCACTCACCAGAGAATAATCTAACTTTAGCTGCAACTAATTCCGCTTTTCGCTTCACCTTTGTGCATAGTTTCATCATTATTAGCATTGCAATTATCATTACTACACTCTGAGCTAGCAACGGTAGTTCAAAGTGCTTGCCAAACCTATAAAGGAAATTATACAGTAATTTTCAACTCCATATTCTAAATTTTTACAAAAAATGGATTCCATCCCAATGTAAAGGGCATCCCAAATGACACGTCCAAGCAGCTGGACAGAAAAAACTCAGTGAGCAAGAAAAGGAATGCTTCACATTTCAGAGTAGATTACATTAAAAATTAATACTTATTTTATAAACGACTTATTTTTTATATATGAATGACAAATTGCATTCGAAGGGAGGTGCATAGGCCAGATGGTCTGATACCATTAACAATAGCATCGTTTTAGCAAAAGAAGTTAAGAATCGTGCTGAGGCTGGTCAGTGAATGGATAGATGAACGATTCTTGTTCTGGGCAGTTTCATTACCCATGCTGATTACATTTATTAGCTCGTAGACAGAGAATGGATGCACATTCGAACGTGCCTAAGATGCTTCTACCTGTTCATTTGCTCATCCTAGAGTCATAGACTTGATAATGAATCAGGTTAAGATCTCACACAGAAAGCTAGGGCATGGACATTCAGCATTAGCCTGCCCTGAGTATAGACACTTTTAGTAAAGTCAAATTTTATTATTTTTTGCACTAAAGAAGGAAAAATAACAAAAGTAAAAGATGCTCAATAGACAATGCCAACTTTTTGTTGATTACAGACTGCTTAAGTAATACAAGGTTGTGCATAAACTGAGTATCAAGGAATTCTACCCTCAATACATGAAACAACATTTGGAAAATGTGGCATCAACTAGACTATGACTGATTTCTAAGAAATGCAAAGAAGGATGAAAAACATATTATCAGACAGTCTCCAACAGCAAAAAGATCATAGATAACTAGGTACAAAAATTAACATTCTACAATATACATTAACAAAGTTATGCTTGGGACAAATTTTAAAACATTCCAGAAAAATTTCAGGATAGCAGGATTTCTAGATTCGTTTCATACAGCTGTAACTGCCAATAACAAAATATTTAATAAAATAATATTTTACTAAAAAAATCACTAATAACCTTTTAAAAATAATTTTGAAAAATTTAGCACAAATAAAGCAGAAGTTGCACTTGCAATAGAAGTGTTGGATCGGTTGGTGCAAGTTATTTTTAATAAATACAATCTGATTCTTACCAAAAAAATATCCTAAGTGAGTTCGCAATGAGCAAAGCCAGGCATACATATGTGGAGAATCCCTCAGCATTTTCCGAACGCTTGATATCACGGTATTGTGGAATATATGGTACAACACCCCCAAATATCATGGCACCAGCTGAACACCATGTTATGAAGTTAACCAATGATAATTCCGGCATGACATCACCTAACTCTTTCCAGTCAGGGAAGTTGAAATCCATACTGAGTAATAATTACTCTAGAAAATAAATTAAATGTACAATAAATTATTTTCCACAAAAAAATTACGTATTATTATAATCAACAGAGGATTAGACAATGCAGGCACAATTTGGTAGACCAAAACAGTATCAAAACTTTTGCAGCCAGGAGGTTCTGTATTTTATGATCTTACAACCACTTGATACAGCAAGAACAAGACTGGAATAATATTTGATCTAAATACATTCATTTGTGCTTATGTATATTCATGGTGTACCATTGGGTTTATACATCAAGGTTTGTTGTTGTGTCTTTGGTTTAAATTGTTCAGTTTGAACTTGTGTAATTGTGTTCTTGATAACGTGGTATAGGATTTTTGTAGCACTGTATATGTGTGTGATTACCCAATAAAATATAAATAAAATAAAAAATATATATTAGATCTTATACTTTAGTCCCTACAATTAAAAGAGAGTATTTAAAGCAAAAGCCAAATCTCTTGGGAAGTTGAGCTTATTTTAATATTATTCTGAGAAAAAGGGTTAGAACATTTCAGCCATAAAATTACAATAAGCACCTCGTGTAATTAGCAAAATCAATTTAAAGTCGCGATCACTTCAAGCTTTGTCGCACTCATTTTGAACAAAAAATGGCATCATCCAATTACTGTACAGCATAAACACTTATCCCACAAGGTGCTTCAGGAAACTTCTTTTGCAACACCAGTTACTATTATCAACTGCAAACAATCCAAAACATTTTAAAACTAAGAGATTATTGATACTATTTTTTTGATGATTCCCTTCGCCCACTATATATGAAAATCAATTACCAAGACTAATATAATAATTTTTCATAATAATTTTGGCTTCTTAAAGCATGACTATCGTGAAGCCCTCAATCTCTCCTTAAGTTTAAACTCAGTGCACTAATCACCCTTTCTGGCAAACTGTTCCGCTTGTTCGCTACACAGTGTGAAAAAAATGAACTTTTACAATTAGTTCTCGCATAAGGTTTATACAAGTTTATACAAATCGCGAGTGGACAGTAGAGGTGCAGCCTTAAATAGTGTATCACAGCTAACAAGGTTGTCTATAATTTATGTACTTAAATACTTCATACATGTCCGCTGTTTCTCTTCTCTGTTGGAGTGAACAAATTTCCGGATGCAGTCAGCTAAAATAATCACAGGCACCTATCTTGAACTTTGTGCAAGCTGTTAATGTCAGATTATAACATCACCATACTACACTAGAATATTCTAATAATGGTCGCACATAAGCTTTGTAGAGAGTTAACACCTGCTTAGGATCCCGGTTAACAGAACATCTTTTAATCAATCCAATCATCCAATTTGCCTTCTTGCATATGTTGATGATATGTGCAGTAGGCTCCAGATCATTTGATATAATTACACTAAGGTCTTTAGGTTATGAAACATGAGTTAACTCACTGCCAGACAAACAATAGTGTGATGAAACTTGAGCTTTAAGCTGCAACACTACACATTTGTCTGCATTAAACTGTAATAACCATTTATCAGACCAGGCTTCTAGCTGAAATAAGTCTTGTTGCAAACGTACCGAATCTTCTATTGTTAGAACTCGGTGATAGATTATTGCATCGTAAGCACACATACTAATTACTGAAGCAACTAAATCTGGCAAAACAGGACCCAGTCTAAACCCTTGTGAAACTCCTTTAGAAACAGAACACCAAGAGATTGTAAGAGCACTTTGGTTACATCCTGCTTGTGACGTAGGCATTACTACTTAACTGTTAGTCTCCGCCCAATCTGGGCTTCCCTGTTGTACCAGCTATAACATTACCACCTTTAGCTGATGAGTCTGTTGCTATGAAACTTCTGTCCCGTTTTCAATAAAATAGTTTATACTGCCTAAACCTATGCAGTTTTAATGTTTCCTGTTAGTGACTTTACAAGATGTACTGTTGATTACTACTCATAGTCTACGATTTGACAAAAATGCTTCGAACCACTTTAAAAGCAGTTTGCCTCTGATGCTAGAGCAATACAGTTTAACTAATAGTTGCTTGTATGCAACCGTATCAAAGACAGGGTGCAATCATCAGGGCCTTTTGATTTTGTCTCGTCAATTTTTAGTATGTCACACACTGTCTGTATGGAAAAGTTGACGTCATCAATCATACTACTAGAAGAACGACAGAAACACTGAGGAATTAAATCTGAAGACTCTTTAATAAATATTGAAGTGAAAAAGTCATTCAACGTATTACTATTAGCCTTATTGGAGTCATTAAGCAAAACTTCCCTTATCTAGTCCTAACAATGAATCTGAGGAATCCTTTGGCTTAGTAAATTGTTTCGTGTAACTGAAGAACTTTGGATTAGCTTCAACTCGGCTAGTTAACATTGACAAGATAACAAAACAATTTTAACAAGCTAAAACTGAACTTCATAAGCTAAGTAAACTGCCAGACACCTTTTGTTCTCGCAGAATTCCATGTTTATTTGTAATCACATTGTGCAGTATTTGTGCATTTACGCACTTTGATGTATTTGCGATTGCGATTGCGATACTCGGCTCTCTCCACCTAACAGAGGCGGGCACCTTTATAGGGTGCAAAGTCTATTCTTCTTTAACGCTGATCTTTTATTTGTCTTTTCCAAGTTTAATGTCTTTATCCTGTATTCCATACATTCGTTCACTAGATTTCTAATTTCTAGCAATCCTTCCTTTTCACTGTTCATTAATACATCTGAGTTCAAAATTTTTTTCCATTCTCCATATCTATAACATCTAAGCATATGTTCAGTAGTGTCATCATCTTCCTCACACACTGGGCATAATAACTGATACTTAAACTCATTCTTGTAGTTCCCTTTAACTTTAATCATATTCAATCTTATTTTCAATAAATCTTTAACCTCTTCTAGCTTGCATGTGTCTATGTAATTTTGTCGTTTCCACTCGGTATGCCTTAAAAATCTTAATTTAGTGCTGCTCCTGCATTTTTCTGCACATTCACTCTTTATACAACATTCAATCTTATTCTTTATTTCTTTCTTCCATTCAGACTTTTTCATGACTTTCACCCTTTCTTTATTAGCATCTATGGTATATTTTTTTGCAGTCTCAACTACTTCATTATACCATGACCTTTTATGTACATTGTTTATTTGCATTTCGAGTACCTCTGATGCTAATCTCTTTGGTTTACTTATCAGTAAATTCCGATAGAACATCAATCTCCTATAATTTACTTTATGTTTTAGAGGCCATATGCCTATTTCAGTTACTAATCCCCAGTATGGCGTTGATTCACTGAGATTAAATAATGTTTTTAAAGCATTTGCTTGAATCATTTCTAATTTCTCCCAATCAGTTGCTGTCAAATTTGACCATGTCTCAGAACTATTTAGCACTGCATCCCGTGGAATAAAGCTATGTAAACACTTTATAAAGTTCTTATAAATTGATCCGACGACTAATTTTTATACAGTTAAGCTGTTAACACAAAGACTTAGTCAGCCAGAACAGCGGAATTTTTGAGTGAACTACAAAAACTTTGTTACGCATACCTTGGTGCTGTCCACCAACTTACGTCATTTTCTTCAAATATGCCCGTAGCACAGCGAGGTTCACTTCTCGATACAGTCGTTTAGAAGTTCTCTGCTATCGCCATCATCCATGAAGTTGAGCTCTGGAGTCTATAATTGAGTGTGTTGGGCGCCGCTAACTGCACTAGCCCATATATGCACAGTTACGCTACTACGCATGAAGAGTCAGTGTGGTATATGGTCATTGGTCACCCAAATGCAATATCGCATTGGTGAGTAGAGTGATGCCGCATTGGTTAATTACATAGTAAATTGCAAGTTTAAAAGAGAAATAAATGCTGACCAAGCCCATATCAATCACAACTTGTGCATGATTAACTGAGTATACAAAACACTGGGAAGCAAACAGCTCACCAACCTGTTTACAAACTGTAACAAACAGCTACACCACAAAATTTAATACCACAACAAACACTACACCACAATACACACACACACGCACGCACGCACGCACGCACACACACACACACACACACACACACACACACAGTATTGTATGCAGTATAATATATATTTTTGAGAGGAGGAGACAAGTTAGCAGCATTAGCCATTATGTAACAAAACTTAATTATGTAAACAGAGGTAAATGGCTTACCAACCTGTATACAAACTGTGTATGACAAAGACGTAATGAAGCGGCCTGCCTATATGTACCTCAAACGAAGCAGGGCATAATAAAAATGACATACCTTAAAGGAAGACAGGCTGTTTTACTTATACTCCCCCATTTTCGAGTCCGATAAAAAGTATACATTTTAACATGATTATGATTGCAAAAGCGTTACTGATAATTAAATAATACATTAAAAAACTTAATTAACGACGGGCGAGCCCAGCTATTGGTGACATCACAAACTAACATAATTTTCAACAGCAAAAGTATTTCACGAGCGTGTTGTACATGTTTGCAAAAGTGAAAATTGAAGTACAGTGCCATTGTAAGATATTTAGTGTGTTGTACTAAAACTAGGCATGTTTTAAGATAGAATTTCAAGTTTACCATTGTGCTCAAGCATGAGCTGTTGAACGTGTGTAGTTCATCACAAACTAACACATCTGAACTGAGTGCAGGACCAGCTTTTGGGCAATGCGTTTCCGAAATGCAGGCGCTTGTGCCCGCTTAACTAGGAAATGGCAAAATACATGAAAAACAAAGAACTAGTGGCGCATAAGCAATATAGTATGTTTGGGTGGTAATAATTCTTTCACGTAAGTCATTTTTGAAAAAAATAGTATGTTTCCTTTCAATATTTTAAAGAGCAAATAGTTTCGATCTACAGTTTAAGACTGGGTCCGATTTTGCTTTATCGTCATGATAGAATTGCTCAAAAGTTCGCCTATTAACCTCAAAAAGCTTATACTCTACATCTCGCAATTTAATATTGCTCAATCAAAGTGCTCGGAATTAATAATATTATATTTTATCGAATGTATAATTTTATTTAATCAACTAATAATAATTATTATTATTTTAATAATAAACAAGAAAACGGACGCTGCCATTTAGGTAAACTCTGTTTAGTTTCTGCTGCGGTATGTATTAGGACAGCCCGTATATTGCGTTCGTATGCGATACGTGACTTAGCACTGTAAACGGCACCCAACACAGTAAACTAAATCGTTTGACGATTCCGATACTCATTGGCTAAACACAGTGATGCACAGTCGCATACTTTTAAATTTTCTTCTAAAATTTTTACAATTCTTGCATATACTCACGACTTGTTGTTGATCATTACTATTTTACTCCCTAAAAATAATTGACTGATGCAGTAGTGTGCAGTTATTTTTGTGATCAAATGTTTTGATGAATATATGAAAATAACTTTACACATAGACTTTTTATGTTGTATTTAACGTGTATTGCTTTGCCAATGTACATTGTATGTATTTGTGCAAATAGAACTGAATTGCAATTGAATTGAATTGATGTAGTTAGTTGTTTGTACAGTTATTTTTGAATTATGTTCAAATTCTCTAGTATTAGACTCTTTATTATAGTTTCCAAGACATTACTGATAATTGAAATTAAGTATATAGGCCTGTAATTATAAGGGATATTCCATGGACCTTTTTGTGCTGAGGCATTATATCTGCTATCTTCCAGTTACTGGAGAAATTCCAAAAAAATACTCGGATGTTTTGCTAAAATTGAGAGTTTTTGCATAATTTACATTACAAATTTCCTCTGGTGTAGTAGGTTTGAAGAAGAAAGACTGAGCAAAGCTGCCTTCTGAAAATTGATTAATGATAAACGATACATTGCTGAAATTATAGCCAAGTTAGAACCTGTTTTAATAAAATAATCATTGGGCCAGCCTCTCTGGGAATTAGCCCTTAAGTTCATTTTAATTGTGACAAATCAAGTTAAAATTTTACTGATAGTGGTCCAATCGGACCCCACATAGCTCTTTTTATGCATAAAATAATAAGTTGAAGTAGTGCAATGTTGCTGCTATAGGAGTTTGTTGGGAAGTGCACTATGTAAATCCACAAAACATTTTGGAACACTCTCTATCGAGTGCCACGAGCCACAGATGACACTCATGACCCTCTCCTAATGGCAATTACCGAAACCTCCCCACCCTCTCTTACAACATCACAATGCTTTTTCCCCTCCTTTCTACGATCCATCCAAGCCACCAAGAATGCTAAGCTGCCGAGAATGTCAGGAATGCCAGACTACCAAGGATGTCAAGCTGCTAATTAAAAACCCCAAGAGCCCAAGCCATTAAGAAAACAAACTTAATCAATATAACATAAATTTTTCCTGTTTTTGACTTATAACTTAGTTTATACCACGTGGTACATTAGCGGAGCACAATGAAAAAATCAAGCTGCATTTTATCACCCTCAATTTATACCTTCTCCTGTACAAACATGCGAAATCTACTGTAAGTACGCCTGCACAATATTTGATGACGTGGTAGGTGGCAAACGTGGTTCGTTCAATTATACTACACTTACGTGTGACCTAAATGTGAAATGTGGTCATGTAAAACATTGACCAAAATATCAAAGTTTTTTAAAACTTCACCTATACATCTATCTTAATTTGAATGTAACTTAAAGCCTAAGAGCTGAACGCCAATCAAAAACCTGGCGGATGCAGAAATGGATCAATGGGGGTCCAGAGCCCCAGGGTTCAGAACCTCCCTTTTGATAAAGAAAACTTGTGTGTAACGGGGGTCTCATTTGCTGTCCAAAGACGAAAAACTAATTTAATACCGACTGCTGCCCTGGATTAGAGATTTGCAAAATCAAGAAGCCTGGGTACTTGATCGGCCACTGGCATTGTCAGGCTGTCAGTGTGCATATTTCTTACTATAATTAGAATCACACGTACGTGGTAGGTACATGTCATTCAGTGGTGTATATGGAAATGGAGTAGGAGCGAGAGAGGGAGAGGAGGTTTCTATATTTGTCTTTAGGAGGGGGTCTTGTGTGCATGAGTCTAATAAAGAGAGTTCCAAAATTTTGTGTGGCATTGCATGGTGTGCTTCCCAGTTTGTTGCCTAATTCGAAACAATTCTACTGCATTTATTTGTGTGTTTGTGTTGCAGGTTTATGACAAGTTATAAGACGTTTTCTGATTGTGAGCGAGTGTCCGCTCATACCAAGGCCGAAGTTTTCAAGTTAAAGTCGATCAGTATTGAAACAGGACAAGTAAATGATAGTATTGAGAATTGAGACTATCCACGTCGGCCGGAAAATTGCAACTGCAACTTCCATTGAGTGGAAAACTAGCGAGTAGCGACGCACCTTTAAAGATCTTGCTCGAAGGTTTGTGGTATTGCTCTTTATGACTTTTTTAAAAAACTTCATAATCACTTGGCATTACATATATTTTGTAATAAGTCGAAAAACTTTTGGTTTAATCATGCTCTGTAGATAGCCTTTTTGTGCATCTATTGCTTTTTAATTTTATTTAGTTTTGCTTTGGTTTATGTACTAACGGGGCTACAGTATAAAAATATTATAAACTATGAAATTTGTCACATATTATATAATACAGCCGCGTCGTTAATAATATTTGAAATAACAAGTTAAATAAATAATGTGAGAGGAGTTTACGACATTTACACACTCCCCTTGCTTAAAGGAAAACCGGGCCCAGTCTTAAGCCGTAGGTCAATACAATCTGCTCTTTAAAATATTGAAAGGAAGCATACTATTCTTTTCAAGAATGACTTACGTGAAAGAATTATTACCAGACAAACGCAATATTGCGTTCGCACCACTAGTTCTTTGCTATTACATGCATTTCGCCATTTGCTAGTTAGACGGGAACTAGCACCTGCATTTCGAAAATGCGTTGCCCAAAAAACAGGTAGCTTTCATTTCAGAAATGGTCGTTTGTGATGTAATACACATGTTCAACAGCTCATGAAGAGCAAGTGATAAATTTGAAATCTAAATTTTTATCTTAAAACTTGCTGAGTTTTAGTACAACACTGAGTCACTTACAATAGCACTGGACTTGAATCTTCGCTTTCGTAAACAAGTCAATATGCTCACAGAATGTTTGTGCTGTTGAAATTTATATTCACTTGCAATGTCATAATAGTTGGACTTGGCCGCTGTTAATTAAGATCTTAATCCTTTATTTAATTATCAGAAATGCTTTTGCAGCATTATTGGTGTTAAAATGTATACTTTTTACTGTACTTGAAAATGGAGTCAGATAGAAAAATCATCCCGTCTTCCTTGAACAGAAAAAGTAATATGTGTGCATTTGTAGAAGAGTGGAGTAGGCCTAATAATGTAACTATTGTTAAATCATAAACTGTAGGCCTAATTTGTGAATGCAGTGAATTTCAGCCCTGGAGATTTCCAGTTGAAAACTGGAACTGGCTGTCACGTGGGTCTTGGACACTAAGTTCTTCCTTCAGAAGCTTTCTGAGATGTCGGCTTTGGTACACAATGAAAAGCATGAATTCTGATGGAAATTGAGAATACAGCTAATATAATGTCAGCTGACGTCTAGAATAGAGACTTGTAAATTGCAAGATTATTACAATCATTAAATTATTAGAACATGGTGTTTAAACTAGCAAGTCCCCATAAAAACTTTGCCTATGAAAGTTGCAATCTTGTGCAAAATTGTAACATACTATTACATCAAACAATGCCAAGATATACAAACTACCTCTGTGATAAGTCTACTTTTTTACTACATCAATAGCGTCGAAGGGGTGAGAGAGAGAGCAATGACACCAGTTCAGTTGTGTTTTGTTTCTTAAAGCACCGTAACTTGGATATTGGTGGTGTCACGTGAAAGCAGGTTTTGTAAACTAAAGTTAAGTTTTTGTTGCCCTCTACGATGAGCCAATTGAGACTTCTCTGCCTAGTTGTGCTGTCAGTTGAAAAAGGAGAGTTGTATTATTATTTTGTTGTGGCTAAGTGTGATAAAATGTTCTATAAATCTAAGGATTCAAAATAGAAGTGCAGTATGAAGGACACAGTGCAATCACATCATGATAAAAAAACCATGTGGTCTTTGAAAGACTATCTGACCGATGATGGTGTATTTTGCTAGGTACTAATACCAGGGTGCTAGCATGGCCGCTACTGCTCTCATAAGAGTCACCTTTGTCATCATCAAATTAATCAAACTACTACTTGACATACTGTAAACAATATCTATGCACTATATGGCTGCAACCTGCAATATGACTCGTAATAAAACCATCCGAGTTTAACTCCTTACTCTCGGATACATGCATTTACCCGTCATCTGTGACGGGTAAAAGTAATGCCAACTAAACTTTCCAATCTCCAAGTTTAATGAAATTTGATTCAGAAACAAGTTACATACGAGTAAATCATATAAGAACAAGATAAATTCTGTTATTTTCTTCATTTTGAATATTTGAACAAGTTTTTTGCAAACTAATGAATACAAATTTTGCCTTGCACTTCTACAGCAACTTAGCCCATTACTACCACTTTTTTCCTGTCGCTCATTTGCATAGGCTATTATTAGCATGCGAAAGTAAATTTTTGTTGCACTTGTGTGTGTATTCGCAGAATGTAACAGCAGTCAGCACCGAACAGTAAGCAGATTTGGTATTTTATTTGCATAATGGGGAGTAATGGCTACTCGGAAGACTATCAGGAATTGAAATGCTAGTTGTTGAATTTGGCACTGATAACAGTAACATTATTTTAGATGATAATTCATCATGATGATTAATAAGTAAATAAATTATAAAATAAAGTAAGACATCATTGCTGCATGGCTACACAATTTGGATAACTGACACGTATCTGGCAATATATAGGAAAGAAAACAAATGGTAAAATGCACCAGAAATTATTTTATAACGCCTCACACTGGCTATTGTACAGCGCATCTGAGGTCTTGATCTGGACACATGGCACTTTCAGAACAAATATTTTTTCAAGAATGATTTGCATTACAGATATTAGTACACCCAAAACATAATTTTTTTCAGTTTCTCAGATATAGATCGCATAAAAATGGGTGCCATGATGACAGAGCTGCACAGCTCAGTCGTGACATCTGGTATCATGTATTATAGCAGTGGACTTGAAATTTGAAATTGTGCATCCAAAATTGTGTGCAAAATGTACAAGCTGTTGCAAAATTGAACCCATTACTGGCCTAATCGCTAACTGTGCTTGTGAACTGTTAACCATAGGTCAAAATGAGCTATAGTCTAAAAAAATCACCATTTTCCTTTGAATGAAAGGAGAATGATGAAAATAGGTCGGCATGTGGCTGAAGCAAGGCAGGCATATAACCATATTTATTTTTTGTACATTTGCATCAATATTGTATATTTCTATTATTTCGCTGGTATAATGTTAAATTGATTAAAAAATCATAAAACAATTATTGAGTGCTGTTTTCGAGCTAACAATGTTTAATCTGTGCTGTCTAATCATGCCGAAAAATGCTACACGGTAATATATTATAGTGCATATTTGTATGAGCATTTTAAAGATTTTTCACACTATAACAATTTTTGTCATTTTAGCCACCTTATCATTGATCAATGCTTAGCACTGGAATCATGATAAGATACCGCTTACAACCACTGCATTGCTGTTTTGCATTGAGGTTATGCTGTCAGCTTCACAAACATCGACCTAATTTTACACTATACAGAAGAAAAGTCACAGAATCCCAGAGAGAGAATACTGGTTCCAGACTAGTGAAGAGGAAAGAAATGGGAGAAGTTCAGCTAAGTTTAGGTGAAAAAGGTGAGTACCTAATTTCAGTAAATATATAATACTGTTGCGGGCACGCTTAGTCAAGGTTGACTTTGCGCAAAAGCAGTGAGCACGTAGTTTACTACGTCTCTGTCATGTTGCCACGTCCACCATGCGTGCTGCTCTTTTCAGTGCTTAACAGGATTGTCGTTTTGGGTAGGTACGGCGTAGTTTGAACCTGATTATTTATCTTTTGTCTTTCTTCTTCTGCACTTCTGCCTAGTAGAATGCAATTCGGGCAAACGGAAGGCTGACTGCTCAGCCGTCTTTGCGTCCCTCGACCCCCTGGCAGCTCCCAGGGGAGGGCTCCGCAACAATACTATACTAATTACATTCTTGGTTTTTAAATAAATAGATTCATCAAAGCCCTGTGAGCCCCAATGTGATTTTACACTTTGGGATATAACTACAGTATAATGTTGCATTTCAGTATACAAAAACTTGGTGATATAATTTTGACAGAAAAATTAGAGATTCATACAGTCAGAATTAAGTGTAATGAAATCATGCTGAGCAGTCGATGCCTTTGTCTCAATAGTGATATGCGGTAAACTGAAAATAAGTCTTAATTTGACAGTTTATCCCACCATTAACCAAACTGTTTTTAAAAATGGCAAGTCAGTTACTATTGGCCATAGTGGTTTGATTTTCATCACTCGTTATTATTAGCTACTTGTGTTGAACAGTAAAGTAATTTTCATGCATTACGCTGTAGGGCTGATTGTTATACCATACAGCCCCCTAACTGCTAAGTGGAGCGTTCTGCCGCAGGAGTATTAGCGTGTTGCATTAACCAAATTTTTGAGAAAGCGCATGTAATGATTAGCTCATGTGTTGAAGTATAATGTCTGCTGTTTTAGACAACAGTAAGTTTATTTTGTGCCAATTTAACTTTTGTGTAACATGAAAAGGTTGCACAAAATTTATCCATGCGACCTTTTTAGGTTTATATGACACTTTTTGTCATAAACCCAAAAAAGTCATCAATAAGTTCAATTATGTGTGAATTCTTTTCCTGTGAAGTTACAGCATACTTAAACTGATGAATGTTTTTCAACTGGACTTGTTCACTACTAGACCACATAAATCAACATAAATTAACTAAGACAGCAGCTGCTGTACTAACTTGGTCTGACTATAACCAGTATTATCGCATATTAGATATGGGACTTCTCTACTTTTATCTAAGGTTACATAGCATGTCTTGCAGAGATCCCTTTAATATTATTACTTAGACTGACACAGGGAAATTCTTGTTGCTGTACAGATCAATGTCTTTGCCTAAATAATAGAGCAGGAATGTAGATTCTGGAGCAAATTGACCAGTGTTGTAATCCAGGCTTCGGCTCAAGTCCAAGTCGAGTCTCAAGTCAAACTCTTTATAGTTCAAGTCTGAGTCAAGTCTCCAGTCGCTGTGCCCCAGGTCTGAGTCAAGTTTAGAGTCAGCGTCAAGTCTCGAGTCATTATGTCCAAATCCAAGTTGAGTCTCGAGTCATTATGTCTTCGTCTGAGTAGAGTCCTAAGTCATATTCATGTGGTCATGCTCAACATCAAATTGAGTTTCAAGTCAAGTAATCCAGGATTTAATCGATTCTCAAGTTCTTGTTTAATAATAATAAACTATTCTTGTTAATTTTGGCATTATTTTGCTTATTACTGTACTAAATTTATTGGGTAATATTGGCATTTTAAATTTTGCATTATGCCAGACTATGTGTGCATGGTTTTTATACTTTATTAGTAATTTTGCAGTGGCCTTATATTGAGTAACTACATTACATAAATGACATTTGAACCAGCAGTACTAATTACAATTTGCAAGAAGTTATTCAAGTTACTTATTACATTTAACAAATATGATATCAAATATCAGACAAATCTGTGTGTTCTTCCTAACAAATCACTTTGCCTGAAACCCCCCCCCCCTCAGTTAATGGTAGAAGACATTATAAACTTGCTACAGGCAATTGAACCAGTTTTCATAGTCTTCCGTGGTTTATTCTTATCACTAAGTAGCATGGCATTATTATAATTAAGTGTACAGAAACTGCACATTTGACAATATATTTTTATTACTCAATGTTTTCACCAGTAAAAATTCAAGTATCTGATGACTTGAGTCCTCGAATGCTGAGATCATACACAACTTCTTCCACCTTTTTGAGATCATATTTTAGTCCATCAAATCTTTTCCTGAGCGAATCATTTTTTAAATTCAACAAACGGAATCCATTCATTAGTTCATTCACAAAAGCAGCTATTCTGACCGGGCGATTATAATCACCAGCGACTACGCTGTTTACTGCAAGCCGTGACAGCTCACTTGCTAATGTTAATGTTCCTATTAGGTAGTCTTCCAAGTCCATGTGAAATCCTTCCTCTCTGTTCACTTTTACACCTAAAACACATTAGTTTTATTTTACCGTACTAACTAATTATCACCTTTGCAATATAATTATGATAGTTTTGAGCAAAATCAGTTTTATAGCACTTTATTATATCCTAGTTTAATGCTAGGTTACTTTTGATTTTGTAAAATATCTTGAACTTAAGTAATGTTTTATAAACTGGTTACATTCTTAATGCCAAAAAGAGATATAAACAGATAAACAGATAATTAAAGCGCTATTAAAAATCAAGCGGCAGTACAGCTACTCTCTAATACACAGCTACCGTCTGCAGGCAACAAAATTTTTAATACAGAAAAGACAAAAATTTAAGAATGTTACTTTTGCAAAATATAGCAATGAGTGCGCAACATAGTAATTATATTTATCTTATATTTCATATATCACAGCTATATTCAGATTAGCCTGCAAGCCAATTAGCTTGTTAGATTAACTTGTTAAGTGAAATTGTAATGTTACAATTTACAAGTAATAACATTTACAGTAAAAAATATAAAAAAGGACGTGAAAATTTTAATGAACTTTTTTTGTACATACGCTATTTTTGCCTTTCATACTGAAATAGTGAATACAACCTTCACGTTATGTACTTTGAAGAAAAATGCTTCTCACCTAGCATTTCTGCCATTTGTTCCCTTGTAATAAGTTGTTCTGTTTCTAAGTAAATGGTAAGTGCTGAAAGGAATGCTAAACGTTGACAGGCAAATCGCCAGTGATCATTGAACCGGTAGTATTCTCCCGCTGGGATCTTTGTTGCAAGATTTGCGAATTGTTCCTTTACTGTTAGAAATTGCTGCCGCACCTAAAACAAAGACATTTTACGATGTTCTTTTAAAACATGGCGAAGCCTGTGTCTACGACTTTCAATGCCAAACATGACCCTAATATAAATAATCAAGCTTAAGTCTACTGGCGCAAAGGTGATAATAGCGGACTTTGAATTTCGTTTTCAAAGATGACCTAGAATAGCAATAGAACAGCATTAAATTGTAAAATTGTTAATGCATTGTTGTGCCGTGAGTTACTATTATGTAGAACCAAAATACCTGTTTGCAAACACTTGTAATATTCTTCAATCCATCAGATGTGTGTATGACTTGTATAGCAGCTAGAATGTCTCTGACTGTTTGTTCTAGCTCTTTGACACAAACACGTATCTCTTCTCTTTGCTCTTGTTCTAAATCGATGAAATTTTGAAAATCTGCAAAAACATTTGAAACACTGGTCGCCGACATGTTGGTTGCAGTGTTGCCACAACGGACTCTCTGCGAGACCGATTTATTTCAACGTGAGCTAAAATTTATTTCAAGATCTGGAAAATCCTCCCTCGCTGCGTTCTTGTTGATGTCAAAGTTCAGTTTATTTTACATCTATACGTAAAATAAACTAATAAAACAAAACATATAGTAGCGCACCATAGTATACACTAGGTAATTAGCGCTTCACGAGTTTGTGCAGGGGGACATGCAGCTCAAAGCTTCTTACAATGTGCCTGTCTATCGCACTTGAGATAATATTATATTATTTTACACAAGAGAATTACAGGCAGTCAATAATTAAACTTGTATTTAAAGGGAGAACCAGTGCGGAACAGAGTGTATTACCAAAAAGTCCTAAAAAGACTACCCTTATATACAGCACATTGACAGAATTTGTTTAGGGATTAGACGCTATGTTTAACAGGTGAATATATATATAATTATATATATTCACTATGCAAGTTTATAGGAATCAATTGGACAATTTAATAGTTACAGAATTAATAATTTTGTCAATCCAAACAGAGTTATAAGATATACAGGGCTATGTGGAGAAATTTTTATGATTACACTACTAAATAACAATGATAACTGATATGTATTTCAGCATCAGATTTCAAAATAAAAATCTGAGTTA
Source organism: Tubiluchus corallicola (assembly GCA_030141605.1). Classification (NCBI taxonomy): domain Eukaryota; kingdom Metazoa; phylum Priapulida; class Priapulimorpha; order Priapulimorphida; family Tubiluchidae; genus Tubiluchus; species Tubiluchus corallicola. The sequence goes on along the minus strand of JAQGDQ010000006.1, from coordinate 1,155,465 downwards.
TGATAATGCAAAAGAAAAAGGAATGATATAAGACATTAATATGCAGGACTGCGTGAAGAAATGATTATAGTTTCACTGCATAAGAATCATAATTATTTAACATGAGGTTTGAAAAAATAAAAATGCATAGCTTGGGCATTGATGACACTACTTAAATGAGAATGATATTTTTAATGATGGATTTTAAAACAAAAATGTGCTAAGGTTGGATAACACGGGTATTAATGTGAAAGAAATATAAGTAATCATTATTCATACTCAGAGTTTCTCAAGTAGAAAAGCTTTGCTAAGTCAAAAAGTTAAATGTTCAAATGATCAATTTTTATTTGTAACTACTGGTGTGCTTATATGTTCTAAAATATGGCACGTCCCACGGACTGTCACCCGTTGATGCCAGGCACTCCTGTCTGCCACTACTGCCTAGTGCTCACGATGAATCATGTCGAAAATAAAGGAGAATGAGTTTTGTTGTTGTGATTTTTTTATCGTAAAGGCGGGACAGCGAGACTGGTGTCTAAATTTTGCCCCAAATTCGAAAACCTATTCTTTGTCTTCAGACACAGTCAAACATGATATTATTAATATTGCTGCTTTCTACATTATATTGATGTATATCTGAAGAAAATCAAGGACAGGAAATTAAGATATGTGAATATTTATTATGGAGATTTTACAATATGATCAGGGCCAGATTGTCCTTGGCAACACACAACATCCTATTTCAACACAATATAGATTGCCCAGAAAATGAATAGATATCACAAAAAATCTATTTGGCATCAGTAGGTAAGTGGTCCATTGAAGGGCAGTTAGGCAGAGCACCAAATAATACAACCTGCAGACTTCTCATTTGTACAAGATAGTTGCACATTCACTAATTAGGGACGGATCCAAGCAAACCGGGTTTATCACAAAAATAGGTACTGTGCCTCGAGACGCCATATTGACGAGCTTTTTCGACACATCTCTCAAATCTAGATGTATATTTGCTGGATCTTTTTGCAGTGTATCTATATACATCAGTAACTAACCCCCTCTCAGCTTTTTTGGTGTTTCAAGTGCTTTACATAACCCTATAAGAAAAGGAGATTTATGTGGCACTCTTAGTACATGCCCAGTCCAGTACAGCTTTCTTATTTGAATTTGTTTACCCCAAGAGTTCTTCACCACATCATACAGATCGTCACTGGATAATCTGTCATATCATTTGATATCAATTGACTTTTTGTAGAGACTTCTTGGAAAGGTTTCAATTTCCTTCATTTGTCATTGTTTAAAAAATATAGGTTCAGCTAAGGTTAAAAGGTTTCGAGAGAATGTCTTTCATTTTCTAAAACCTTCGTGAAATCTGAATAAGCAGACAGTGCTAGAATTTTCCTTCGTTGTATGTCAGCTTTGGTATCTAACAAGCTACCAATATATTTACATTTTTTCATGAATCATTACCTCCTCATATTGTTTCATCCTCGTATTACTGACGTTAAGGTTTCGTATATTTTGCTAAATGGTGGCTAAGTGAACATTTTATGTCTTGTAGTTCATTTGTTCATTAATTGCCTTGAGGGACACCCATATTAGAGCAGAATGGTATGCTCATCTTTCCTCCATATCGGACTTGGATTGTCTGTTTTTATGTTCCGCTTTTTATTAGTCTTGAAATTCTGCTGAAAACCTATGATTTTGGAATACGTACCTCGATGAATTATTATTGGGGCTTTCTCTTTCCGCTGCAAGTGAATACAGCCTCTTATATTGATTTTTATGAATGTGTATCTGGTTCATTTTATGTAGGACTCTGCTATTACAGGAGAGTACCATACAGGACTGTACTACTGCATTTCTCTCTTGGTGCCTTCTCCCTCCAATTCCTTGTCAGCAGCATGTCAAAATGTTTCAAAATAAGTGTATACAGTAAAATTTAGCCTGCTTACTTAGTTTTAAAGATTCTATCATTTGTTGCATGTGTCACCATCTACAGAACAGTTCTAGATTAAAATTTGATTGTGCACTTTGTAGCATGTTGAATGCTATACCACACATTTACTGTCAAATCATGACAACAAAATTTCACTCAATATAGTATCAACAAAATATTTCTTTTTCTTTAGCTAATCACTATTCAGGTAACCCTTTCACTGTTATGACCTATCTAAAATAATGAAATTATTTGTTACGTACTTTAATTAAGTTTTTTGTAATAATTGTAAGTTTTTTTTAACTGTTGTGTAATCATTATTTTTCTGTTGTGTTTCAGTTAAACAAACAAGCAAAGATGCAACTTGGTTAGTTGTTATTGTAGGAGGTCTTGGTGTCACAGGTATAAATATTTTCAGAATTTTGTTTGATTAACATTCCAATTGGTAGTATATCTAAGTTTAACTCATTTTGCCTAAGGGGTCTAATCAGCTGGCATATATACACACACACACGCACGCACACACACACACACACACACACAAACACACACACACACACACACACACACACACACACACACCATTCCTCATCGAGTAAAACAGGTTAAAACTGCCCAAGGAAGTTCTGCTGGCGTGCACCCATCCAATCCAACACTTTGGTTGTTAACAAGTCCTTGCACTCAGTTACTGAACTTGCGTGTGAAAGTTAGTAGCACTGCAGCGTCTTATTGACTTCATTTTTGTGTTACAGGCTTTATGTTTTATACCATATTTAGTGAACTTTTCTCTGGAGACAGTCCTAATGGTGTCTATAGCAGGGCCTTCAACAAGTGTAAAAAAGATCCACGCGTGAGTTAATAAAGGATTTTGTGTGCAAGAGATTTCAAATATCGTAAATGTCTGAAATCTAATACTGCTGTATTTCATTGTTACCAATATTATTCCTTGTGAAAAAACTTTTGCATCATGTAGGCCAAAAGCCAAATGCCATTAAAAAATTAACTACTACTGCTTGTTACTCCAAGAATATAGAGTATACAGAGAATCATCATTTCAGCATACTTTTCTTCCAGCGGGTACGTCTTCATTCTTTCTGAATTCTATGTTACCATAGCTTGTTGGTGGTTACTTTTTATAAGTAATGTACATATGTCACGAATACTGCCAACATGAGTATACCTGAATTAAAAGTCTGAAGCATCTGGCCAGAAACACCTTCAGCATTAAATAGCTCTCAGTAGTGTCGTGACTTTTATTTTTTCCATTGAACAGCTATGGCACTTTAGAAAGAAAGCTGTTTTAGTGTTAAATGGGAAAAAGTTATTTTAGAGTTTCCATACAAAAAATACCATGGGGAAAACTGGAGCATTTCTGGAGAAATCTCTAAACTGACAGAATGAGCTTGTGCTTCTGAAAGTTAGCTAAAAATAGGTGTATAATACGTGAAATTTGAAATTGAGCAAAAAACTTTCTCACTTTATTGCTGTACTACAACCTGGATTGAAACTAGATAAATTGGTGTTTCCATACTAGGATATCATTCATATAACAAAACAGACACTAGAAATGAATAGCTGTGACTGTAATGCTAGTACCAAGTTATCATTTTAGTTTAATTGCCTTTTTTCAGATCACAGATGTTTTAGGCACGCCAATAAAAGGTTATGGTGAGTTATCTAGTAGAGGCCGAAGGCGTCATGTTCTGCATAGTGAATTTGTTGATCAGCATGGAGTAAATCACATGAGAATGAGGTTTTATATACAAGGTCCATATAGGAAAGCTAATGTACATGTTGAAGTGATAAAGGTGAGGAGAGTTTAAATTAAATTGTGACAATATGATAAATAAAAATTTTTTAATTATTTTCCTGAACTCAAAACTGTGTGTGAACCAGTCCAACTTACATAATTACAAAACTATTGCATTTCACACCAGCATACAAGCTACTAGCTTAAATTTTATCTTACACTGAGAATATTTCATGTTTCTTCCTTTTATTGTAGTCATACAAACATTTGTGAATAAATAGAAGTATGAAGTTGCAGATAGATTTTTTTGTCATAAATGTGACTGTCTCTTACAATGTTTTAACAATGTTTATTAAAATACTATAAATGGTGTCAAGAAATGATAGACCCGCTAAATTGACTAGCCTTAAGTTACCACAAATAGGATAAACGTGTTCTTCTATATTTTAATGATTATATCGTCTCTTATATATACTCCTTTTTAGTTCTTGTCGCTTTTTTAAATTTTATTCTAAAGGTCTACGAAGTTGTTGAGGAAATGAGTCACGAGGCCAATGCTTTTGATAAACTTTTGTGATCATTCGCTTATCGATTAATAGCTGTCAGATCTGTGAATGATTGACAATAACAGATACTAAATTAAGATTTCTTTATTTAATGTCGTTGCCATAAATTTTAATTAATAACATGCATCTGTTGCAGACACATTTCATAGAAAATGTTATGGCAAAGTTTTTATTTACTAATATTAATTTTAATATTTGAAATTGCTTTCATATTATCAACATTAGACATTTAATAATACTTATGTATATATCATTTGCACTGCTACTGGTTGCTCAACCAATTTTTAATCACTAATTTACAGAACGAAAAGCGACATTATGATTTTCACTACCTAATAGTTGATCTTGAGGGCTATCCCCACAAAACTATAACATTGGAAGATTATAGAAGTTTAGATTTGCAGTCAACATGAAAGATGCTATGGTGAGTCACACATAAATGTGCAACAATAGATTTTAGTTGATATTTTAAGTTACCACTAGTACTCAGACTTGTATACATGTGCATTTTGGATAGTTATGCTAATCCTGATTGAAATTTCTTTTTTCAAATTCTGAAGTTTATCTTCTGTAAGGTGCTATAATTCAAAGAAATTAAACTAAATACCTTTAAAAAGCACCATCTTATTATGCTTCGTCATTCCTGGCAATAGGTTTGATTGAGTCACCACATTCTGCAAATATAGTGTTTACAAGCACTGTTTGCAGTGCTGGTATCACAATCTATTAAAATTAAAACTGAACTAAAGGAAGCTGGTTTGCTTTTAAGGCTTATTTTTTCTGTTTCAGACTGCAAGCTTTGAAAACATTACTTGTGGTCGTCTTCTGTTATATACTACTGTGATTGAGTTTTGGGCCTTGCTTAAAATAAGAAGAAATTGTCAGACATTTTTAAAACTAGAGAGAACACAACAGCTGTAATTGCATTTTTAGTACCAAGCTTTGAGCCTGTACCATTTTAGAGGTATGACAGGGAAAAGAATGTAAAAGAGCCTGAATGTACTTGATATTATGATATAAGCTTACCATTTTGTCACACTGGTAAAGATGCAGTTAAAATGTGCTGTAAATCTGTAGTAGAAACCCTCAGTTGCAGGATTTAAACAAGATGCAACAAATATACATTGAACGTTTTTGTCAAATTCAATAGTGCTGTACTCATATTTATTATTAAATTTGAACAATGTTCGTGCTCCAGTTGGCGACAGCATGGTGATTACACTGGATTTTAAGTAATTAGGTAAAATGATAAAAGTATTGTTAGGACAAGATAACTGTTAATCTTCGAAAGCAGAAAACAGTAATTTTACATGTATCTACTTGAGTTAGGCTTCATATTCTGATCATTTGAAAAATGAAACATTTTGAGATTTTTTGCATAGGATTTACTGTAAGGAATTTTATTTTCAGTATTTTTACAGTGAAATGTACATAGATTGTGTGCTACTATAAACCTATCTAACAACACTGGCAATTGCTTACTGCTTAATTTATAACAGTAAAGAGAGATATCGATGGGGTTGTCATCATTGTGTTTGTTCCTGATAGTTAATGTATGGAAGACTATTTGTTATTAAACATCAAGGATATTTGATTGTTATTGTTATACTAGTTCTGCCTGATACTTTTCAAAAGGTATTGATTTAAATGTTTATTTATTCTTTAGCTAAATGATATTGTTGTAAAGTTTATACTGCCACAATGTTTCTATAAAGGTTAAAACAGTTTACTACTTTTCGGTATACAATAACATTTAGAAATACTAAAAATTAAAACTAGTGGAGTGCAAGTATTCTGAATTTCCACATCAAATTTTGCTCTACCTAGATCCTAAAGGTTTTTAATTAAAGTTAAAATTTTTATTGGCAACAACTGTCAGTAAAGAAATTGAGAAAGATGCGATGTTTCTAGTAAATTCCTGTGAATTATTGTGTACTTCCTTGGCTTCTGCTGCTTGTGTCTTTGATATCTATATGCTAACCACTTTTCCTGATAAAGGCTATATGGTACAAAAAGGTTAATAATCCCAGCCAACAAGTTTACTTTATTCATATATTTTGTTAATGTATTGGTTTTTAATGTATGTTTTGAACATCAAAGATCTTTGTAAGTAAATCTAAATAATCTGTTGGCTATTTATTTTCACATCCCTTATGTATTTTGCTTATTTTAATACTTGCAACCTTCGATTTTGAACTCTGGGCAGGTGTATTTGTGGTGTAACGAGACTTAGGAGAAACGAGAATAGCATTTATACTAAGATACCAGTTCCGAGTTAAAAAAAAGATACCTAGAGTAGGCTGTGCATTCATGTAGAAGTCTGAAAGCGGTTTACTCTGCCCTGTGATCAGTTTGCTTGCAGACGTGCAGTTCGAAAGGGATTATTTTTGTCTCAAATTTTTTGTGAATGTAAGACACTGGTGGTATGACTAAATTTGAAACATTAATTCTGCTTGAAGCCAAAGCTGAAAATTGTCTTGACATTTGATTTACATCTGATGAAAGCCCACAGGTAAGAGGTGTTTATTTCATTTACTTATTTTTGCATCTTTATTGAGCTATTTCACTTTGCTACGAATTTCACAGGTAGCAACAAGTTCTGTATAGGGTAGTCAATTTTCACAGGTAATGTAATATAATATATATATATATTTATATAGCACAATACATAATTTAAAATCTCAGCATGCTGAACAGTAAAATACATTTAAAATTCATAAGATACAAAATTTGAAAGACATTAAAAAATTAAAATAATTCACTATAAAAAGTACAATCTAAACAAATGTATTTTAGGATTTTGTTTAAAAGAATCTAATGAACTTACAGAGCATATAGCAACAGGTAACTTTTTCCAGAGATGCGGAGCACAAACAGAAAAGGCTTTTTCACCAAATAGAATACTGTATTTGGAAATGGCTGATGTGAATTCATTTGTTCACTAGCATTAGAGCAAAGTGTTCAACCTATGTTACGGCGTTTCAACAAGTTTTGTAATTATTAATGTAACTATAATATGTAATTATAACAATGTAATGTGAAGTATGTATATGTATTTAGTGGTTTCCCCTACCCTATATGATTCATGGTTAAGTAATGAAGGCGATATGACATGCTGAAATTTTAAAGCACCACTTTATTGTATTTTAATTGTAGTGTGTGTTTGTGTAGCCCCGGACTTGCATCTTGCTATGCAGCAATTGTTTGCCAACGAAGTTTTAATTTGCTTGGCTATATAATTATTGTGAAACCTAACCACACTATTTGTTGATTTTCTTCATCTTGGCTTGAGGATCGACTGAGGTCATCATTCAGTCTGCATACTCCTTAACATATTCTTCTGTAAATCCACATTCAAGAAACAGTTGTGAAAAGATAGTCATTTTGCCTAGAAACCATATAAAGAAAAACAACCATACCACATTTGTAAAAGCATGACAGGTGACATTTAACAGTTTCATGAAAGAATGTCTGTAGATAGACCTGCGTGAGTCCTGTGTCAATATCTGTGTCATAAATTCGAATGAATATTCAGCAGAGTTAACTGCCGACTTAAAGCATTTGCTTATAACTACTTAATTTCACCATGAGCAAGTTAAAAATGTTGGTGAAGAAACCAATACACAAGTGTGTTATTTATTTTAGTGTGATAATATAATAATTCTTATATTATCAGTGTTGATCATTTCATTAAAAGAGTGCAGCTCTTGTTTTCTTTGCAACAAGTTTTTCGCAAAATAAATGTTTTTGGTAATTAAATTTCTTGTGCTTCACAATCCACCTGCCAGGTAAACATTAATGCAGAAGTTATTTTTAAACATTAAAAATCTAAAACAATTAGTTAAGGAACTTAAAAGCGAACTCATTAACTTGGGAACAAGTCTGCATTGATCTGTTATGGTTTGTATTTTGAATATTTGTGTAATGAAACTTACCACTCATCATTTGCAGGATGTCCGGTTGCCAGACAACAAATACTATGTACACTATTGCTCCAGCTGCAAGAAACGTCACTCCAATGGCATTTTCTATTGGCTGTTCCCAAAACGGAACAAATACAAGAAACATCGTGCAAAGTAGGAAAAGTATGTGCACAATGATGGGAAACTAAAATGAAGAATGAAGAAAGGTTTGATATCCTTTTAAACCGCCTTAATTTCATAATGTGTGCCTTTGTACACAATTTGAAACTTGCAAGCCAGAATCCAGCATTCAACAATGTGGGCTGAGCCTATTTAATGTTAATTTTAGTAGCGAGCTTGGATCCCAACTCATTATCAAGACTAAGCTCTTAATTTTGAGCTTTTGAAACTGACAGACCTATCTTAAATGTAGTTCTATTATACATATACTCTCAGCAAGATAAAATACCCAGAGTGAGTCTTCAATGACCATCCTCTGCATGGCTTGACTTTGCTCACACAGCATACACACATGGCTACACAACTGCTCACCAACCTAATTAGCAATATACACTTTATACAGTCATTACCTTTTGCAGTTAATTTTTTTGGGTGAGGGATTTGTTAGGATTGTAGGCACTAGCCTTGATATTTGTGCTAGATGACAAGTAGCATCAATTTATGCAATTTAGACTTGGTTTACATTTTTTTATTATAAAACTTTAAAAAATTACCTTTAACCTGTAAAGATCCTATGTGCTCATACCTGCAGTGGCTTGGGAATTCCTCTGTCTCTCCATCTTATATATAGCAAGGCTAAGGTAGATGCCATGACAACAGTCCAGTTAATGAATGCTGTCCAGTTTAGTATGACATACAGATTGCCTTCTCCCAGCGCTATTAAGATACATGATATACTGCCCTAAATCGAAAAAACTGGTGTTGTTGTTTATCACGAAAATACTTATTTTTGTTTGAACTATAAGTGAAAATTTACTTGTTTAACATTTTTTTAAATTTTAAATTAACAACTTTGTAGTCACTTTAGTCATTATATAGTCGAGCGGTACCTGTAAGTGATAATCATGAAAGTTCGTTTACAAAATTTTCTTTTTGTACATATTGTTTTTTGCACATTTTAACATGTTGTACAACTTACGATAAGCAGTAGTGCAGGCTGTGGAGTGTATCGCTTCACATTTATCATAGCTAAACATGCGGGAAAGTGATGTTGCCTCCCCCCAGCAAAGAAACCTCTGAAAATTAACCACAGTGCTGTTAAATTAATAAAATGTTCCGTTTTCATTTGTATCTGTTTTGAGTATTATTACATTGTTATCATTAGGTCTTGTACATTAGTGCGTAAGTATGATAATAGCTTTTGCAAGACTGCGTAATGCTAAAAAAGGCATGCAGAAAATAAAAATTATTGGAAAGAATATGCTTTTAGCAACTTGTGTTATGTGTGGTTGAATTTTTTTGTTCTGTTAGCATCAAATTCATCCTAGGACTTTGCTGTGGTTCTCCTTTGCTTTCCAAACAATTTTCCACATTCCAAACACAAATTTCTTTCGTTTTTGATAACGTGTACAAAAAGAAAACTCGAAAATTTTTGGACAGTGCATCAATGGCTGGTGACAGGACTTTTAGGTTTAATTAAGCTTAATTTATTTGCAGGTACCTTTCTAAGCTAGATTAGTGTTGCTATGTTGCCCTTGTATGCCATACCTGCTTGCACAGAATACACTTGCATTGGTAGCACCAAATACAGAGATGGATACAAAAACAGGTATTATCCAACTCCACTGTTTACCTAATGTCTTCTCGGCAAATAACTAAAATCAAAAACGATAAAGTGAAACTATGATATCTTAGTTTGTTAATAGCATCACAACAATGTGTTGTTATGTATTATATGCATTTGTAGCTAAAATTTATTTATTTCACTAAAGTAACATTCTTTAATTAAAACATTTTGAAATTTTTAGGTGGCTCTAATTGTGCAGTGAAGAGAACATTTTGTCAAGAAGCAAGAAGATTTTATAAATTTTAACCCTAATTTTGTTTCTTATCAGCTATGTAAACATAGTAACACACTGCCCATTGCTAAAACAGACAAAAACAAGAAGTCTCTTGGCTGGCTGTCTTTTTTTAGCATTTGGCTGCTATACCACACTTCATACACCTAGAGAAGTCAGCAGTAGAAAAATTTCACAATGTCTTGCACTTTATTTTAAAATGTTTAAGATACGTTTTCCATGATTTAGGTTTCCAAACAGAGTAACTGGAAGTAAAGGCTGAAGAGTAAGAGAGCATGCTTTTGACTTACCACTGCTACTGCACTAGCACTTAATATCTCGTCATTGCTTAGAACTGTGTGGTAAGCTATGTTTGTCAGCAGATAAATAAATGTTACAAATGCTACTCCACTCATCAAAGCTAGTGGTAATGTCCTGGGAAAATTAAGAAAACTTTTATTTAAAAAAAACGGAAAATTTTTGGAAAAGTTGCAGCTTTACAAAGATTTAATAGTATTTGTCATTTATACTGTCATTTATACATATGTAATTTCTTAAAATATAGTCTTTTATTTTTCATTTTTATTAAGAATAGTGTGTAATGCCAAAAACCATAAGCGCATTTGCTTGTTTGTTTCTCCCATTATTATATTACTTATTAAAGTAAATTACTTTTGTTTCACATGAAGCACTTTTAAATTTGGTCTTTAAGAAAACTATAATATATTATCTTTTATTTCATACAATTCATTAAACAAAGTATGGAAGTAATAATAACTGGTAGCATTTTGGCAATTTGCACAAAGTTTGTTTGTTTCTTATCAGCTCCTAATTTTTTGTAAATGTTGAAACTTTACTTCCTACGAGTCAGTAAGACCGTATAACGCTGTTTTATCTAAGAGTCTAAGAGCAATCTTGTGTGATATAACCAAGATTAAGACAGATATTGTTTAAAACCAAACAAATTCTGATCAAAGCATTTAAGACTAAGATAAGGCTCATACAAAAAAATCTAAATTTTGTAATTTTGTTACAGTAAACTTTCGTTATAGTAGATCTTCATATAATGGATTTTGGATATAAGGATTATTTTTGTTATTCTTTCAAATTTCACTGATGTTTACAATGGACGAGCCTGCTATAACGATGGCATATGTCCGGACTTAGATGACATGCTGTACAGCATGTACAGTAATCACACACACTTTGACTACTGTGACTACTATACGTAATGCACAGCATGTCATCAAAGTGCAGACATATGCCATCATTATAGCAGGCTCTTCCATTATAAAGAGAGTCAACTTGGAAGGAATAGCAAAAATTATGAATCACTAGTGCTTCTGGTTTTGTTAGAATTAGGATACCTTGCATTTCCAGACTCGTTAAAGATGAGACAGATCAGTATGTGGAAAAAGACCTTGAACAAAGGCACAAGCACAACACTCTTTTGATGGCTGCAGACATTGCTAGAGCAGCATTTTTGTTGATTCACAGCCTTATACATTGTCTATTGTGGCACAGGTACTTGTATGTTTATATTATGTTAATAATGTTCTTTAATGGATTTGCTAGGGGCCTTTTTCCTACAAGATGTACATGTCGTTGGATTATTGCAGACCATTGGTTGTTAAGCAGTTAGTTTGTTACAATGAGGGTTTATTGCATGTTTTTAAGTAAAACATTATTGGTACAAATACATGCGCTGGTATTTTACTAAGCTCAGGACCAGGATATCTTTAAGTCTCTCGCCTCTGAATGACTGAATCAGTTAAAAACCAGGAATGAAACCAAACCTTTTATAATTCTTTATCTCTTCTGCTGCATAGTTTACCACATCCCTAAAAAATCGGCAATAAACGTTAATTTTAATGTCATTGTGTTTTGTAGTTAGTTAGTTAGCTATTCTATGACCATAATAAAAGTTCCGAGTGCATTACATACACAGATGGGGTAACTGATCTTTACAGTCCATGTTAAATAAATGCGTTATTACATGGCTATCATTAAGCACACAGAAGATGAAGAAAATATTAAAATAAAATCCTAAATTATGTACCTGTTAAATGTCAAACGTATTTAAAATTTCAAAGCACAATATAAAAGTACTAAACCTATTTTAATATAAAAAGAATTCGTTTAAATTATTGTAATCTACATGAAGGTATTGTCTGCTAATATCTTCTGTTATTGAACGCACAGCTATCACATGATGCTCTGTATGAGTTTGCCCACATCGGCACAACCTAGTCTCATGCTGCTCATCATACAATCTTTCTGTCTCCACCTTGAGTCTGTGAGATTGTAATCTCAAGTGGGTGTATGCGATACCATGTCATTCAATGGCATTTGCTGGTATTGTAGGTGGTGTTAAGATGTGATTCATTATTACGTAGGTGCGGCACTGAGTTGATTGGCTGGATCTTACTGAGTTCTTTAATTGCTATCGCTTATGCTCTTCATAATCACGATTATGCATCTGAGGTAAATTGTTCGGACACTTTATCAAATTACTTCTTGTCGCTCTAGTAGTGTTTGCAGCTATCATAAGAGTTTCATGCTTGTGCCTTTGTTCAAGGAACTTTTTCCATATTCTCATCTGTCTCATCTTTAACCAATCTGGAGACGCCGGGTATCCTGATTCTAACAAAACTAGATCATTGCACACTGACTTCTTAGCAACTAAGATATGTAGCATGTGGCAGATATGATGTAAAATCAGGATTCCTTGTTTTGGCCCTGCAATATATACTAGACGTTAAGGCGCAGTTCAGCACTTTACTTTTTACCTAGAACGGCGCATCTTCATTTTTATCAATAAAAGCAAAAAACTTCAGAACCTGAGGAACTTTTTCATCCATCTGCTTGTTGATAATTGCACTCTACTTCGTCACTTCTGTAATAAGGGCACCAAGATAAGTCAGCTACTGACATTTTTTTATCATTATATTTCCATTTTTAGAGCTTGCTTGTCATCCTGTTTCCCGTTTATAACAAGGAACTGCATCTTACTGCATTAAACATTCAAGGTTTCTTTTAGATCTCTCTCAGTTTGCTGCTAATAAAGCTGTGTCATCTATCATCAATAGACTTTGTATTTGTCCTAGCCAGCTATCCTCTCCTATGCATTTCAGCATGCGAATGAGGTGATTAACACGGAGGCAGAAGAGTGTACAAGAGCTGGGAGAACCCTACTTGACCCCCCAATTATAACAGAAGGTTCAGTTCCCTAGTATACTCTTTGTCAAGCTATACATTGTTGCAATTGCGTTTAACATCAGGGACCCGCATCGGTAATGCATTAGTACTTCGTTTACTGTTTTTCGGTTCACCTTATCGAATATCTTCTCGAAATTTACGAACAGGATAAAGAGTTTGCGTTTTTTCCTAGCTGCTGCATCTATAAGTAATTGTAAGGTGAGAATCTATTTGATACAACCTGTATTGCATTGAGCACCCTGTTATACTGTTCTGGGTCTTGCATAACTGTAATCCTCTGTTAATTATGGTATCATACACCTTACAGCAAGAACAGATCCTACTAATACCTCGGTAGTTGCTGCATTCAGCATGCTTCCTTTTTTAAATAAGACTACAAGTTTGGCAATTGTTCATACCAGTGGGAAGCGAGCACTCATAAATATCCAATTGAACAGCATTGTTATTATAGATATCCAGTCGTCGTGCAAATACTGAAACAATGAAGCCTGTATCCCATCTGGTCCACCAGATTTATGTGCTTTTTGCAGAGTTATACTTTCTTTTACTTCTTGCATCTTTATTGGATCTTCTAATACCGGAACATAGACATTGTAATTGCCAACCGATCCTGTAGATTATCATTTGTCTCCTCAGTTCTTAACAAATTTTCAAAATGGCACTAAATGGACGCTGGATGCTGTTCTGTGAACCTGTCAGACTTAATCTCCCCCTTTCAATTAATTGCTTTCCAAATGTCCCTTTCATTTTTTTAAATAGTGTACTCTATCTGTCGGTAGGTAGCCCATTTACAACTGGTCGTCTCCTAGTCCTGCATTGTTTTAAGCAGTCATATAAATCGTTTGCCATATTCATCACTATCCAGTCTACATCTACGCACCACATTTCTTGCCTCGTTTCCTGCAGTGGTGATTTTTTCTTTAAACTGGTTTATGTTGTCACGCTCTGATTTAATGGTCTTTCTACATAGCACTGTTTTGTGTATTGTATGCGTAATGTGTAATGCGTGTATGTGTAATGGTCACCCAGAAAGCTAGCTCTTTGTTCTAACTGTCCCACGTACAACTTGTTATGTTTGAGCTCCAGCATAATCGGTGCATGGTTGGACAGTAACATGATGTTGCTGAGTGTATTAAATGCTGGTTGACGGGAAATAATCGGAAAGTCAAGTTGAGACATCCACCTATCTTTCATACAGAAATACAGTCCCCCACCCAACTCCTCACCGTGCAGCTTTAAGTGGTTGCTAGGCAACTAAATCATTTTCAATGCAAAGCCTAAGTAGTTTGTTCCCGTGCTGTTTCTTGTATGTACCTGGATTTTGTGCATATTGGGTGTCACATTCTTCTTTTATTAGTTCAAAATTGCCCACTCTGCCGTTGAAGTCTCCCATTAACAGGATACTCAGTCCTTGCTCCTTAGCATTTTTAATGCCAATATTAACGACTATGAAACTTTGATATATATCCTATTACCAGCCTTAGTACAACATTAATTCTGACCCAAACCTGATCTACTTTAGTACAATCCATTTTTAATATCCCGTTGACTAAATTGTGCTTTATCAACAGCGCCACCACACCTCTATGTGTAACACCCTTATTGAGCTTACTTCAAAAAACTTTGAAACCTGGTACACGAAAACATGAAGTAGTTTTACATTCTAACAGCAGTACAATATCAAACTGTGACAAAAAATTTGCAATAGAGTTATTACCCACCTTATTTTTAACTGATTTATATTCCAAGAACAGATCTTTAATGAAGTGTTATTATCAGTTACCCCTCTTGCAAAAAAACCTGGTTAATTATTATAACATCATCTCGTATTGTCTTATTTTTCCAGTCAATTTTTAAAGTGTGCCCTACATTCTCGGGCTTACTTTTTTCGTCTTTAAGCATCTGAACTAGCTTTGCATTGAGCTTTCTTTTGCTAGGCAGATCGTCTCTTTTCAAAAGCACTTTTTTTATCCAGCCACTATGCTGCTTCAGCTTTTTCACATTTTCTATATAATTTTTCGAGCATTTGCATTTCATTAAAAGCCTTGGCCTATTCTCTGCTTGCTTTACACCATTTCCTTCATTGTTTCTCAGCATGGACCCCAGGCTTATTAGTTCATAACTAATGGGCACTACCCCATCGTCTGCATGATGTAGTTACATTTGTCCATGTCTATAGTTAATACTTGTTTTTGAACGACTTCTGTCTCACTTTCTGGGACACCACTTATTATGACATTTCTTGCCTGCTTCTCTGCATCTACTCTGTCAAGTTAGTGCTGTTGGTTTTCTACTATAGATTTTAGCTCTATTATAGTTTCTTTTAAACTTGCGTTTTCTTGTTCAACTTTAAATCTGTCATTTAACTTTTTGTGTACGATGGTGAGGGCCCTCATCTCACTGGCTGACTCTTCAACTTTTCCTTTCAACGAAGTTATGTCATCCCTTTTACATGCAACCTTTCCTTTTACCTCTTTTAGGTAACTTACCAGTTGTGACATTACTGCATTTAAAGTGCTAGTTCCAGCTAATCGTCTGAGGGTGATTCTGACATACTTTTCGAAGTCTGTCTTATGGCCCGTCTGTGTGTCATAATAGCTTTAATTTACTCTTAATCACCAACACAAAGGACGGTAAATTGCTATGTAAACACTGTACCAACGTCCATGTTTCTACCTGTATAGTTTGCCAAATTTAATGGTTGGAAATCCAAGAATTTTTGCAATTTGTGCCCAAATCTGATCGATTAAAAAAACACTCAGAAACATCATGTTTATATACTTTTTATATAAATTTCACTACTAATTCGTGTCTTTTCGAAGTCTGATCGATTAAAAAAAATCACTCAGAAACATCATGTTTATATACAAGTTTTTATATAAATTTCACTACTAATTCGTGTCTTTTCCAAATTGCTTTGTAAACACTGTACCAATGTCTATGTTTCTACCTGTATAGTTTGCCAAATTTAATGGTTGGAAATCCAAGAATTTTTGCAATTTGTGCCCAAATCTGATCGATTAAAAAACACTCAGAAACATCATGTTTATATACTTTTTATATAAATTTCACTACTAATTCGTGTCTTTTCGAAGTCTGATCGATTAAAAAAAATCACTCAGAAACATCATGTTTATATACAAGTTTTTATATAAATTTCACTACTAATTCGTGTCTTTTCCAAATTGCTTTGTAAACACTGTACCAATGTCTATGTTTCTACCTGTATAGTTTGCCAAATTTAATGGTTGGAAATCCAAGAAATTTTGCAATTTGTGCCCAAATCCGAAATCTGATCGATTAAAAAAATCACTCAGAAACATCATGTTTATACAACTTTATGTATAAATTTCATTACTAGTTCTCTGTAACATATTTTCCATATTTCAGGAACATAAAATAACAGCCATGCATACTACTGTAACCATTCTTAACTAAGTATTAACCTAGTAAGCTTGTAAATAAACCTAATATTAACTGTAATAACAGGATAATAACACTTGTTTTACTATCTTGCACAGTAAAAAACTTAACTGAAGAAACTGCATCAAAACATGATGACTTCTCACTTTTTGTATCAAATAATTTTTGTTTTATTGTGCTGCTTTGCTTTCTTAGTTGATAAATTTGCACCAGCTTATCTCAAAACCAGCACCAGTTGTGAATATTATACAGTACTGTATACATTACCAGCCTGTGTATGCCCATAATCCAGAGTAAAAAGCTAGTGCTATGCTGCTAACAGACTTGGGTTTTGGTTGAAATGGTTCTGCAAAGTTTTCCGTGTTTCCTGTAATTAATTTGAAGATTACAAAAGTGAAGTTTAAGCAATGTTGCTAATACACAAACTTAGCAGGTAATCTTTTTATTAATATCAGTACATATATATTTTTTTATGATTCGTAATATTGAGGTAAAAGCTTCTGATACTTGCCTTGAATCAACCAGACAGTTCCAGTGAAAATAATGATGACTAAGGCAAAAACTTTTGTCACTGTAGTTACAACTTGTACGGTACTTCCAGTACGAGATCTGAACCAGTGAATGTACGTCACCAGTACTAAAGATAATATATATGGAATAGAATTTCTCTGTGTAACAGAATGCGAAACGAAGAAAT
Organism: Tubiluchus corallicola; assembly: GCA_030141605.1. Classification (NCBI taxonomy): domain Eukaryota; kingdom Metazoa; phylum Priapulida; class Priapulimorpha; order Priapulimorphida; family Tubiluchidae; genus Tubiluchus; species Tubiluchus corallicola. Next base: position 1,137,975 of record JAQGDQ010000006.1, on the reverse strand, counting down.
TAAATAGAAAAATTTCCTATATGGAGGAAAGAAGACATTTTTATTACGATCAGTTAGTCAATCAGTCTCCAAAACCAAACTGGCAAAACTATGAAGAAGAAAGTTGCTACCATTAGAGCGATGGAGGCACTTTACTTACTTTCTTCTGTATGACCGAATTGGAATCTAAAATAAAGTCGCTAAAAGCATAATTTTGTGATTAATTCAGACTAGAACAAATGTGGAAGATGAAGATACAAACAACAGAAACTACCAATGCCTTAGTATATGCTTTCTTACAATTGATTTCTGCAATCAAATATTGTTTGGCATTTCGAAAATCCATTTAGACAGATTTCAAACAGTTCAGAAAGCTGCCCCTGTCTCTGTTTTGCTCCATAAAGTGGTCATGTAACCCTGGTCTTAAAAGCTTTACATTGGCTACTGCTGTGGAATTCAGTCTATTTTTTAGTAGATTAGTCTGGCAAACAAAAGCCATTTTTTGGCTGAGCCTTGCATTCTCCGTGTAAGTTTTTCTCAGCTGTTTTCTCATGTTCTGGTGGTCTCTTAAGAATATTAAGGGTGACCCTTTATCAGCCTTGAGCATTTTGAGATTTTGGACAGAAAGAGTTACAATGGAAAAAGTATGTGCTGTGACATACCAAAACTATTCTGATTAGGCAAATGAAACTGACACTGATGTAGAATTAAATTGGTAGCTAGTTTTTGATATGCACAATTCAAAAATTGTGCTACAATATGCATAATGTATTATATGGGTACAGTAATTATTAGTTTTTATAATGACTTAATGTATATTGCTGTATTAAGTTGAAGCGTGCTGTTTCGTAAAATTATAACTGGTGTAGTTTAGAAAACAGCTAGAAATTTAAACATTCTTTTGTGGGGTTTGGGAAGACCATAACAATTACAACTATACAATTTTAGCTAATCTGCTTATCTTAGCTAGGTACCTATGACATACCCTATGGATCTTTATGTGATAACATAGCAAGCAAACGTCACATCATAGCATTATGGGTATATTATCCAATAAAACTTGTTTTCATTATGATGAAGCTAATATGACTGAAAGAGAAGAAGAGAGAAAGGGATAAACACTGAGTCTTGTTTGTGTGAAGAATGAGATTCTTAGAAGAAGTACGTTTCAGCTATGAGGCATGATGACTGGTAGACCTATTCTCTTCTAGTGCCACAACAACATTCTCAGCATAGTTAATGTTGTAAATGGGAAGCTTGTACTGTTGTCATTGAATGTAGTCAATTTGGCAACATAAGTATTGCATTACAACAGTATTTTGAAAGTAAGTGGTCACAAGGGTCTACGAGACAATCTGTCCCATACAAATGGGATTAAGCAAAATACGTAATATTGATTTAACTTATTTAAGACTTACAGGAATTCAACAATAACACAAACATCAGTGAAATTTTGTCCTATGAATTATCTCCTATTCCGACATCACTGGTAAGCTGGAAATACCTGGCCATTGGCCAGGCAGCCTTAGCAGAAGAAAGGAGTGTCACTAAATTAAAATAAAGGACAGGCTGAAAAAAACGCACAAAGAAAAAGTTCAATGGGTCATAACACTAGCCAGTAAGGAACATTATTCTTTCAGATAACACAGACTGATTATACTGTTTCGCTTTATCACTTTTCGCATCATAATTTTCCCACACCAATGGTCGTACAATGGTAAATGACAATGGTTGAACAATTGAAAATCATCAATCCAGAGATGATAGGAGGCTATGCACTTACTCAGTGTAGGAAAGAGAACCACACTGTGCTTTGGCATTCCTGAATTTGGTAATATTAAAGCAGCCTAATGGAGCTCAATCTACTAAATTCATCAGTGCATGGTACGGATAAGCCTACTCAAATGCACATAGTACCATGTCTAAACTAGGATAGTTGTATGGCACTGTAAAATACATAGAACAGGTGTTACTAGAACCACTAGATGGAATTTTAACCATGACCAAATGCTCTTCTTCTGGTGCAAAGCTGTGCACTTCGCCATCAGCAATAGAAGCATTTAGCAAAAATGAAACAAGCACACATTAAAGCAGACATGATGGATAAAAAGTAGTTGAAGTGAACTCAACATTTTTTCTTGATGGCACAAATTAGATGGTTTTGAAAGATTGCACACCAAAAACTCTTATAGCCAGTAACTGTGGCTTCAGTGATAAAATTATAAACAGGTGCAATTTTAAAGATGATGTGAGCTCTTATTCTGGAGCAAAAGTATGCAAATCTTTAAGTCATTACAATATTATGCAACGTTGTGCAAAATAATAAACAGTGCACAATAATTAGTTTGCTTCGTGTTCCATGCATGTGAAGGCTCCCAGTAATAATGAACAAATAAAATCTGACAGAGCCAAAATGAGGAATTGGACTGTATGAAAGCAGTAACTTAGTTGTGGAGGAGGGGTAATAATATAATCTGGATAAAGAAACTATTACCTAGTAATTTAATTTAAATAAGTGATGAAATCTCAAGATTAGTAGGTTAAGATAGTACTAACACATGAACCATTAATAAAAAAAAAATTCTGTGGAGTACATGAAAACTCGATCATTTTTTATTTGTTTTAATGTCCTTTAAGTTAAAAATATTAAATTTAGTTTACTTAGTGTTTTCATTTGCATGATCATGGCAATTTTGGTTTGTTATAGTGCACACTTCTCTAGTGTAACATTTTTGGTCCAATATCTCAAATTGCTTAAGGGTGACACAGGGCCACCCCTAATATTCTTAAAGTCCTCCATCAGAACATGAGAAAACCACCGAGAAAAAAACTTACACGGGAAATGTAAGGTTCACCCCACTGGCTCACGGGCTAAATAAAAAAAATAAAATCTCTATAAAACTGTACACATTTTGGAGCCTAAGCGAAGTCTTTGATGTACGTGTCCCAAGATAGTGATCACCAAATTATACTTAAAAGTCAATTGCTCTTCATGTAGAACATGAAAATATGTATACACAGATAAAAATTAGCATATTGCTAAAATTCTTAATTTTTTTTTACTAAAAGCCTCCTGGACCCCAGTACAGTAGCTTACAACGCTCCTTTTAACCTTTAGTCTTGGCCTCGCCATTAATTATTTGCATCCGATGGGTCTGTTATAAATGGCCCCTTCATGAAACTACAAAATGCTTATTGAAAAGCCTCAAGGTCGGTATCTAATGAGATCTCATAGTAACAGTGTTTTTAATTAGCCCAAGAAGTAAGCATGTAACTTTTGGAGACAGAGCCTTCATCGTTGCTGCACGTAAACTTTGGAATTCACTGCCAAATTAGTTGAAAACTATAATAACACAGTCAGTGCTTTCCAGAATAAATTAAAAACTTGCCCGTTAAAGGAGTCTTTTAGTGTTTAATAGTTGTTCATGTATTATGGTTATTTTTATTTGTTTATCTATTTTATATGTCTGTTGTGTGTAATAAACTTTTATTATTTTGAATTCAGTAGTAGCTCTTAACGCTGTATTTTAGCATGTGTAATTTTTATCAGTTGTTTGTATGTTTCGTTTAAGATGTGTATAAAGCGCTGTAGAATAAAAAATCTAATCGTGGCACTTGATATATAAATGCTTGCAATATCAATAATAAGAATAAGAAGAAGAATAACTGTGTATTTACTCACTTATTGAAAGGATAGCAATTAGTTGTTTTATCATATTGAGCTCTTTACACCCAGATGGGAATATGGGCTCAAGAACATATTCGGATAATGTTAAACCCATGATAGCGATTGCACCTGGTCCAACACATATGTTTTTCGTCCATAGTGAAAATACAAAGGCTGGAAAATTTCCAAAAGCTTCTCTTGTATAAGCATAGTCACCACCACTGTTTGGTATAGACGTTCCTAGTTCTGCATATGTCAAAGCTCCGAGCATGGAAAATAAACCACACATGGCCCAAATCAGCATAGACCATCCAAGTGATCTTGCATGAAGCAACACACCTTTTGGAGAAATAAAGATCCCAGAACCAATTATTGAGCCAACTGTGTAGGCTGATGCAGTCCAGAATCCCATTTCGCGTTGCAGTCGCATTTTAGAAACATCAGAAATATTGGAAATTGTATCTACATCTTTCACTAATTCATTTTGCGAAATATGTGTAGTAAAAGTCTCAGCTTTAGAGTGCGTTTGCTTTTCCATTTTGCAGTCAGATATGATGGAACATAGTGCATTAGGTAAGTTGCAATGGAGAACTCACAACAAAATAGGTGGCTTTCCGTGTAGACCGAGGTTGCCTTATAGAACACAACACATCACTACAACGAGACCTGCGAAAATTCAAAATGTTAAAACAGCATTTAAGTTCTAGGAAGGTCGCAAATTTTATCTTTTGCGTAATATAGATTAATCCTTTCTTCAGTTCACATAATTTATTAATGGTATAGTTTAAAAATTGTTTGCCTATACATTTGATGGCTGTTGGCACTCAAAACCAAGTGCAAATGCAAGTATTTATTAACAGAAAAAACGTAATGCCCTTTATACTCTCAAACATTGTAATATTTATTCCGTAGCTTTCGCCCTAGCGGCCCTCATCAGCGAAAAATAACAAATTGTTAAAACAATGTGTACCAATGTAAGAACATTAAAAACAAAATTTTAGCTAAACATCATTGGTTTGAAATATAAGTTAGAGAAAAGAATATAAATGACTGCATAAAAAGAAAAACACAGAACTATAGAATTGGTTTTTGCTAGAATAAAAATTAATTAAAAAAAGCAAACAGAATAAATTAACATACCTGAATAAAAAGTGCTGGTAACCTGAGAGTGAGGTTTACAAAATTTGGAAGTTTATAAACACTGAGCAAAGATAGATGGCAAGTGGTGTGTTTTACAGTGAGAAGTTCATAAAATTAAATTATTTGTGGTGAGTTACAATACAATTCAATTTTATGTACGTCTCAGTGTAACACACCACAAGTACTTATCTTTGCTCGGTGTTTAACTGCCAAATTACGTTTTTTCTTGCTAATGTTGACAAATCTCGGTAGAGTTCTCTCGTATTGCTAGTTGATGTTGATTGAAATATTTACTCAATCCAAGGCAAAATAAAATCAACTGTGTTTTGTATAGCTTTGTTAACTAAGTACATTTGTACTGTAGCCGATAAGCTTTGCAACCTAAACGGAAATGTAAAAATAAAAACTTACTTGTTTGTTCCGTGATGAACAAATGTTGTTTTGAAGATTAACTAACAGGAGGAGCTGTTCCAATTTTTTTGCAATAAATCCGAGATGTAAATTTTTGTTGCTGTGCAGTTGCTGCTTCCGTAACACCTTCCGAGTAAGATACAAGTAAAATTGTTATTTTTGCCCTGCTGTAGTGTGACCCTTGTCCTCAGGTTCTGATAAGTTTCATTTCATTAACATCTGCATGTTCTGCCATTTCATGTAAATAAACAATCTTGTCTGTATCTACAAATCCATGTAACAGAAAAGCTGACGGTATTTCAACTGTTTTGATCGTGTTAATGTTTTGTAATACATTATATCGTCCTGGTCAGGTTGGTTGATACACAACTGTCATAATGCAAAGACTACACATTGACGTAGAGAGCAAGGTTCAGTATCGGACTGTACTGATGATAAACTTTCTTCCGTCATGCAATTAAGTCAAAATGCCTTTTAGTTTTTCGTGCTTCTGTAATCTCTGGTGTTTTACAGTATGCTCATTATTAGGAGCAGTGTTTTTTACTATTATAATTAATTTTGAACATGAGGAGCCTGAACTTCCAGTATTTGACGAACTGCAATGGAGCAAAGAAGCTTTTCAAACTGTTAATGAGAGTATAAGACCATTTCACCCCATTCTGACAGAAGCTGACATAGCAGATTTGAAAATGCGCTTGGAACACACTAAATATGCCGACACTTTACACGAAGTAGCATTCAATTATGGATTCAACAGCGATACTCTAAAAGTTTTGGTGGACTATTGGCTAACTTCATATGACTGGACACGTTTTCAAGATGAACTCGACATGTTTAATCATTATATCACCAATATACAGGGCATTGACGTCCACTTTATGCACATAAAGCCCAAGAGTTCTCACAAGACAGCATATCCATTGTTGATGATCCATGGATGGCCAGGATCATTTTATGAGTTTTTGAAAATCATCCCATTTCTTTCTGATCCATTAAATAATGGCGGTTCCGTGGAAAATGAGGTGTTTGAAATTATCGTGCCTTCAATACCTGGGTTTGGCTTTTCAGAGGCGCCTCACCATCCAGGTCTCTAAAATACATTATCAGCAAAATATGTTTATATTTCATTATAGTAATTATCTGGGTTGAAAATCAAATATATGATTACAAAACTGTGTATGCTAATTTAATTACAAAAGAGAAACTACTTATGAATATTGACATACATTCTTAGTCTCCTATAGGGAATTCTGCATAGCTATACATTGTATAAATTTAAACATCACTTAATGGTTAATACTGTTCAATTTAAATGAGTTTACTACTTTTAGCAACCCAGTGTGAAATTTAAATGAGAATGTTTTTATTGTATTGAAAATATTTCATTTATCAGGTTAACATCAACTGTGACCCACAGTAAGTGCCACAGTTTTTCTGTTTTGCATTTTTTACAGTCAAGTGTATTAAAACATTGAATATCAGTTTAACTCGTATTACAGACTTGTATTACAATTACAAAAAAAATTATAATGGAACAGCATTGCATGATCTGATTAATTCCCAACTATTCCACCAGAAGGATTGCCCCTAGATGGATTTTTCTGAGTGAATGGGAGAAATTGACCCCTAGCATAGTCTTTTGCTAAAGAATATTATTAACTTAATTCCTTGAATATTTTTGCTGCAGGGTTTGATCAAGTTGCTGCTGCTCAGATACTCCTTAAACTCATGGACAGGTTGAGCTTCAGGTCATTTTATGTTCAGGGTGGTGACTGGGGATCTGTCGTTGCTTCAAACATGGCAGTTTTATGTCCTGACAGGTAATTCAAGTTTCTAGTAATACTTTTGTTCATCTGTAGTAAAACAGTTCCTAAGGACAACAGCTTTTATCCAGAAGTTAATAAGACCTGTAAATCCGTAACATTTGCCATACTGTTTTCATTCATAGTCTTTGCTAGGTGTAGATTTGCTTATCTATGCAAAATGATTTGGAGCTAAACTGTAAGATTCTGAATTAAATTACTATATCTTGTAACAAATGAAAGAGACGTCTTGTAACAGACAGTCTAGCAAAAACAGACTGGTCAACCTAGGGCGAAAATGGATAGGACTCCAAATACTTTAATGTCTACTAGCGAGTAATTATCTGTTTCTACCATTTGCATCATGGAACACAATTAATAATACTTAGTTTCACTTAACATTCTGGACAAAAATTGTTCCAATCATGAATTTCAGTATGCTGTTTCCTCTACTAGTGCTCTGATGAAACGGTTACTTAGCAAATGACGTCCCATTTGTGAATAAGTGTGTAGTTGTATACACACGTTTATTTATGCGTGTAAGTGGATTTTTAGAAATTTGCTGTATAATTGACATATTTTACACAATGTACCAGAGTTGTGAACCATGCAAGAATTTTTATGAACTTCAGGTTTGTGCATTAGCAATAATATAATTTTTAAAGTATATTTATGTTATTATACACAACATAATTTAAAAAGTATATTTATATTATTATATACAGAATTAGGGGACTGCACGTGAACTTCATGTCCATGGGTGTGAGGTCCCTCAGTTACATTGGACGAATGACCATTGGCTATTTGTTTCCATGGTTAATCTGGGATAATAAAGATTTATGGAAGGTTTATCCTTTCTCGGAAAAACTAAAATATACTTGGGAAGAATCTGGATATTTTCACTTGCAAATGACAAAACCGGACACAATAGGTAAAATTTAAGAAGGAAATTAAGAAAGAGCTGAAAGTTGTTAATACAAGCTTCAAGAATATTGCATTATTTTACAAGATCAGTTATCAGTATTTTGTTTTCAAGGGCCCAAGACTGATTGTAAGACTTTGCATCCTTTTGCAGAAATTGCAGTAAGGTCAAATGCTAATTTGTATGCTTGACGTTAAATTCTTTTTTATTTCTTTTTATTCTAGGTTGTGCATTGAATGATAGTCCTGCTGGTCTCGCTGCCTGGATTCTAGAAAAATTTTCTACCTGGACAAAAAAGTCAAATAGAAACTTGTCAGATGGTGGACTGATGGGTATACCTGGCATAACACTCCACGAATTACTTTCAAATGTTGTGATTTATTGGAAAACACAGAGTATCAAATCCAGTATGCATTTCCTCAAAGAATTCTGGCTTTCTGATAGGCAGTTTAATATCATACGGTTTGTAATTATTATCTTGAACTGTATTAGACGTAAAATTTTCCTTAAGCTTGTAAAAATATTAAATTGTCGCTTTCTGAAAATTATTTGGTATTATAACAATAATAATAGTAATAATAATAATTTGTAGTTAAAGCTGGCTTTTGACAAAAGCTCATTAGCTAAAAGAGTTTTCACCGACTGTAAATAGCAATTCTACAACTACATAACAGAGATGATTATAATTACTCCACTTTTACCCTAAATGCCATACATTGGACAGGATAACAACAGGTACTATTTTTGCAGCCTTTGGCAAGACCCGGCTGCAGTATCAAACTTTTGCTCTCCCAAAAGGAAAGCAATGCTTTCTCCACTAGACTGTATGGTCATACGTAAACATGAAACATAATCTGGCAAAAATATAACATTTTAAAGGTTAGGATTTCAGAGCACATCCAAGAGGCAGAATACACTTCTTATTTTAAAAAGACAACCAATTTTAGGGTAGCTTCATTGGATTAAATGGAAGGAAAATCCATTAGATAGGACATGCTGTAGACCAATATTTTCTGCATTTATTTTTAGATTATTGAACTGCAATAACCATGCTGTGAAATTACTAATATCACGATTGTCCTTCCATGCTGTTACAACTGTTTTTTGTGATACAAATAAGCATTCTGCAAGCCCAGATCCAAGGATCTAGCATTCAATAAGGCAGGGTGCAGTTAATGCAAATGGTGCATTTTTATATGTTTACAGCCTATATCAATGAGGTCAGAAAACTGATCAGAAGCAATTTTTCCGGGTGTCAATTTACTAATCACAATGCTTCAGTTGCCTAGCAGTTATCGTGAGCACTTTGCTATTCTGAACTGCTTAAAGGAAAGGCCAAGCTTTCTAAGAGGTTGGGCTTATTTCAATGTTCGCAAAAATGATAGAAGGATTTAGTAATTAAACTGCAATAAGCGCCTTATGTAATTAGCAAAATCAGTTTAAAGTCGAAATCACTTCATGCTTGGGCACTTAGATTTTGAATGCCCATTCTTCTTTCAATGACGTCATTCGTCTTGAAGAAAAATAGAGCTCTGTCTATCTTCATCAAAAGTATGAAAATGTTTTACAAAAAATGAGATTTTTAGAAAAAATGTTAATTTTGTAATATTTTTGTGGGAACATTAGGTAAGCTGCAGAAGTTTGAATTAATTTAAGCAGTGCGCGCTTACAGATAGCCAAGATGCGCTTACGAAAAGTCACACAGTCTCCCAGTTACGTTGTGACTTTCAAGTGAATGGCGGCAACCACCAACTGTGAAAATTTCTATTCAGAGGTGGTATATTTTAAATTTATGCTTTATAGGCAGTTCTTTGCAAATTTTTTTGTTATATTGTTCTAAGTTTAAGTGATAACAGTAAAATAAACCTAACATACTTAGTGACTTGTCCTTTCCTTTAAGGATTGTTTCCTTTTTAAAAAGTTACAGTGCCAGATGAGGGACCATTAGTGGGTGGTTTGAGTCAATTAGTCAGTGAGTCAGTGGAGTGTACATAAACCTGAGTGTAAAAGTAAAATAAAAAACAAAATTCAAATTGAAAAGCAACTTAAAGGAATAATGTTAACTGGAAGTGCACCATTCAAGATCAACATACTATTGTATAGTTTTTCTATGGACATGTACCACCTTGCTTGTACTAATAAAATTTCATTGTTTTAGGGACTATAAAGTAAAGGTGCCTACAGGTTATGCTGTGTTTCCAGAGGAACTGGTTGCTTATCCTGAAAGTCTTGTGCGCATTCGATTTCTGGATCTCGTCTCGTATACGGATATGCCAACAGGTGGCCACTTTGCTGCTATTGAAAGTACAGAACTACTTGCAAACGATATACAAAAATTTGTGACAATTGTTGAGGATATATATAGAAAGAGACTAAATGCTGAATACAAGAAATTAAAGTTCTAGGGTTACCTGGTAGCGTGTTGCAGATTTTCAACGAATTTTTGTAATACTACTGATGCAAATGTTATGACATATTTTGTCGCTTTAAAGCAGAAGAATGTTGTTGGTATAGAACGTTATACAAAATGGAGCTCACAGTTATGTTAACGAGATAGAATTGTAATATAACAGTTATTGTGATATGTAAGTTAGGGAAAATTTCCTTTTTCCACCAGATGTAATTGTGAGAAAGGAAATAGTCGCCAACTATCCAAGTTTCACTGGCTTTACCTGTAAACACACTTATATCACATCCAAAAGTCGAGAAACTTGGTTTAGCTGTCCTGCTACTTTAGTATTATAAGTGACCAAATTTTTTGTTGTTGGGCTGAGATGTAGAAGCTCAGATAAGTCTCAAAGTTCAATGAAGCATATCTTATAGTAAAACAAAGCCTTCGATTCCTTAGCAAAGTTATTTTGTATATTTTCTGGACTTTATTTCTGTTATATCTCTAGTAGTTATCATCTTGACGTCTTTTAGCTGTAGAATGTGAAAAAGGCCAAATAAGCTTGCAGTTACGTTGAATCACGTTACTGATTGCTGTAAATGTTGTTACAGGTTCGGTTTTAATTGATTATTAATGAAGGTTATTAATATTCTGTGTGCAGTTATATCTCATGCACATCAATGTGCACATGCAGTACAGGGACAATAAACCATTACAATGATGGCGTTTCGCATTCTGTTTCGGTCGTATAGGCTGTATTAGATTATTTTATATATAGGGTCTATAATGAACTGTTAAAAAGAGAACTTCTGATATTGAACTCATTGAAATATCAAGTCTCTTTTAAAATTGAAAGCTTATTTGCTATTCCAATTTAAAGGTGGTATTTTCATATGCGAGCGGTAGATTATTGCACAATGCTGCAATAGGGTTTGAATCAATTTAGTTCTTAGTTTTTCTTGATCTTGATGTCTCTACACTTTATCCTCCTGTTATTGTCTCTTCCTCGCTTATCTCACATTGTCATGCCCAAAAATTAAGCTGATGCTTTGATCAGCATCCTATTTAATCATTCATTATCAGTTGTGTTGTTTGAACTTCTCCTCTGGATAAGTTTTAGTATATTTTTTCCCTGGTTCTTTACTACTAATGTGCTGGTTTCCTTGTTTTGCATGTCATCTTTATATGCATGTATATACATGATATATATATATTTTTTCATGAAAGTTTGGAGGAAGAAATTAATTGAGATCCTTGAAGCGTCAATTTCTACCGTTGATATTTGGTTCAAGTTCTTTCTTCAATAGTACTTGCAGTATGTGCTATTGCGTTAAAGTAGCGTGGTTGCAGCAAAGCAGTATGAGCATGGCTTCTCTTTGCTCTCCGTGACCAGTTGAGCATGCGCGGCGAATGGTTAATTAGGTCATGTCCTCGGCTGAAACAAGGCCATTTCATTCAGCGTGCACTTGATTTCTGGTGTTCGTAATAACCCAGAAATATCACACACTGTGCCACTGCCTCAAAATCAAGTACAGTAACATATTTTGGGTTTATTAAGTTTGATCAGTGTATTGCAAAAGTCTGTGTGCAAGCTGAATTCTGGCTTCAGATTTTTGCTGTAGATCCATTGAATGTTCATTGATCTACAGGCTGCTGCTTAAAGTGAGCGAGTCGACGACCTCGGATATCAACAAAGAACCACGTTGCGGGTAAGCCACGTTTCCATCAAAATTTTTAACAAAATCAGTGATACCTGTCTAATTAGGCTTGCCATTTTATTGTCATCTTTATTATAAGAGTGAATTCTGGCGGTGCAGACTGTCAGCAATTTTGAAACTACTACATACATACTATATTTTGACTTGTATGGAAATGGCTGGATGTTGTACAAATATGATATGCTGACAGAGCTCTGTATGTTGAAAAGTGAAAACTCAACAAAAGTATGGTTAGCTTTTGGGAATTTCAATGTTTAACAGGCATACAGTGCTAATGCAGTTTGCACCATTTCATACCAATGCCAGTTTAGTCCACTTCTTTCATTATCAAACTTTCTCTTTTCTACTTTTTGCACTAGTTGTGTCTGATTAAACTGTTGTTCTTGCTGTTCAGTCAAGTCTTTAAACAGTTTTTCTACATTTAGAACTGAATTAGTCACAACAATTTTTCCAGCTGTTAAGGAATTCTTCACCTTAGATTTCTGTACATACAGCCTTATGGCAGCCAACACAGCATTTTTTGAGCGATTAAATTGTTCAGATACAAAAACACCTTGCAATTAAATGTGTATTATTAAATCAGCCATATACCCAAGGTACATCTTTTTCTGCAGCTAAACCAGGTACACTAAGTGGTAGATTATTGTATTTGTGTATACCATTTCCGTGTAACTGTTACTAAATTAATTAGCATTGTCAGTTCGCATTTAAATCATTCCACACAATTTTTCTGTAATAATCATCAAACTCACATTTTTCTGTAATAAAACCATCTACAGGATTTTCTTTTACCCTTGTTTAGACAACATTGTTTAGACAATGTTTCCTGCCTTAATCAATCCCTAACTTTTTCTGATGCCTTAATAGGCACCATAAGCACAGTCTCTATAACTATATTCCGTGCCACTTTCTTATACTAAATGTTTCTCTCTTCAGTAATTTGCATCATCTATATGTAGTGGGAATTCTGTGGAGTGAGTTTTTGCCTGCTGCAAAAATGAAGTACCTTAAAACATTTGTATGTTGTGTAGTAGTAAGACTTGCGTAACCAAACTCAGTCAGTATTGAAAGATTTTTACGAATGACCTAGTTAGTGTACATGTAATTCGTTTAATAGCTAGAATTCTGTATCTGGAAAAATACACAAACCAATGTATTCAAACTAACAAGGAAAGAACGTCAGAGATGATATTATACTGGAACCAGACGTTAGTATATGTCAAATAGGTGGCAGCTAGTCGTAACAAAGAACGGGTTCAAATAAAACTGCAAAAAAAACTAACGAAAGCGTGCCACAAGAAGTCAAATTCGAAAGATGTTCACACCTCAACTGAGTTAGACTTTCAATAACTTTTAGTCAGCAGCTTAAAGATTATAACTGCAAGCATAATATTAATAATTGATGTTTATTTAGTACTGCATACAGGTATGCAACTTTACAAGTATAGTTGCATGTATAAACATTAATTTAATGTCATGTGAGCCGAACAGAAGGTTGAAATTAATGACTCGTTAAGTTCAACTTTGTGTGAGTTACAACACATTTTTCAAGTGTAACACTTATTTTGTCATCACAGCGAGAATTGGCTTCCAAAATTAATTACATACTTTGATACAAACATGATTTAATTATTTAATATTATGTGCCAGAGCTGTTCTCAGGTGTAGTAGCCCTATCATCTATGCAGTGGTTTAAAAAATTTTAATTTATGACATTAATTATACTTTGCCCTCACAGAAGAGTTGTCTTCAAAACTAACTGTAATATCACAACAGGTATCGTTAAGTCTTATGTACTTTGCGAGGAAATATCGCAAAATTATGGCTACTAAATTATTTTACTTATTTGCTGTACTTTGCTGTTCTGTATTGGCACCAGTTATTTCATGTGCATGGGCTTCTAAAACTCTGTATGCATTTAAGCCTGCAGAGATTAAAAAGGAATTTTAAACTTCTGTTTGTTTCTAGCTTATAGCTTGATGTACGTGATGTACTGTAGAAACAAACATCAAGCTTTACTGATCTGCATTAATTGTGTACTGATTTTTCTTACTGAATCTTATATATTACTCTGTCCTAAGTTAATCAACGCTAGACAGCTTAGCCAGTGGCCCAGTACAGTGTGAATGTGATGTCTGCTCATTGCTTTTCATAAATCTGCCTTCAACTGTGTCAAGGCCGTAATTATTATAGTCAAGGCAATGTGTAACGAGAACAATGCTGCAACTTTGTCATCACTTTTTGGGCATCTGCCTCTAACAACGTTAAGCTAGTGTATAGTTATCACTTTTCATGAACCATCCCTTAGCAGTGTTAAGCTAGTCTATACCAAGAATTGCGTCTGTAACTTTGTCATTTTTATGAATGTGCCCTCGACAATGTTAAGTTAGCGTATAAATAAAGCGGTGGTGTTGTGAGGACGTAACGTAAAAATTCATCCTTCTCATGAATTTTTTTTCTAGTTACAGTATGTTAAACTGTAACATATAAACTGTAACCGAAAGATATGCTCGCGCCCTTTTTGTAAAACCGTTCATGAATCTGCCCAACAATGCTAAACTAGGGTAACCGTTATAACGAGAGCGGTGTACGGACTGGCACGAATCAATATTAATTTTCTGTTCTCGGCAGGGCAGACAGCTGACTGTGGGCTTCTATAACTCTCACTTCTTCACTCAGCAAAGCTTCTTAGCGGTTGTACGTGCTTCTTTGCCATCAAGATTTTTGCGTGAACGTGCGGTAACTCGCCTGCCAACGACAACTAACTACCGCAAGTGAAAGGGTTAACAGCTTTATGCACTTCCTTGAGCCTCGCAAAAGCGCAAAATCAGTCCTAAGCTGCCATCAATTTGAGTCCTTTAAAGAATTTTTAAAAACTTTTGAAGATTTATAGTCACTGTCGAATTACTCAATTAACTCGTTACGTTTATAACTGTCAAAATGTCCTGGATCGTATTTAGTGTTTAGAACAGTTACTAATATATTATACTTTTACTATAGTAGTATTAATGCGTTTTTCATTTTTCTTTCTAAATTCCTTTTCCTTCCAGAAGAAGTAATGTAATTTTTATCAATTCATGAGCGAGATCGCTGTTGGTAATATGCGGAGTGTTATCACCTAATTTTGCACGTTTAGCATTACTTCTCTTTAGTGCTAATGAGTGGCATGTTCAATTTAAAGATAGTGCATCAGTGACGAGACACTGATTTGCGATACAAAAACTGTAGAATAACTAGAAATGTCCCTAGCAAATATCCCCATATTTGCGTCTATGAAACCACTCACGCATGTGAAACCTCAGCAGTGCATTCAATGCTTTGATTTATTTTAGCGCCAATGCAGGTCAGCAGCAACGATATTGAATTTTAGGTTACAGCCCGACTGTGTGTATTCTTAGCCACCCCGGCTTCCGTTTGCTAACAGCATCTTCCAGATTTCTTCAATTTCACTATGGCCCACAGGGCAGATGTTCTTCCGCTTAAGTTTCTACTAATAAACAAACCCACAAACCCAGAACTTTATTAGCTGATAAAATCTATTAATTATTCCCACAGTTTCACACTTAAATGTATGCGCTTCTTATTTCCTGTGTTATTGAATCGTTTGAAAAAACGTTACTATTAAGGAGAGTATTCGATCGTTTTTCTTTTATCCTTTTAAACGTTTATTTGTTTACATGTGTGTTTGCTTAGTAGCTTACTTATTTTTCGTGTTTATTTATTTGTTTGTTTTGTCTGCCTTTTTTTCATACTGTGACAACGTATTCTTTGTTGCTTTGTTCTTATTGTATTGTTTAGTAATGTTTACTTTTCTGTGGCTAAAAAAATCTCATACCTTCTAGTATTTACGTTGTCCGCTAATGAACATTATAGTGAATTTTCTGTTTAGTATATTAGATTACGTCCACTACACAAAAATGTTAATAATAAATAATAAGTTAATTATTATTATTCACGAGGTAGTGTTGTTTTTTGTTATGCTTTCAGATACTCAAACTGTAGTACGAAGCTGCAGTCTATATGATTTAAGCTGTAAGGTGTGAAAAACCAGGAGATGAATTTCACTTTTTATATTAAACCCACAGTGGACTAAACAGGCCGTTTAAAAATTTTGGTAAGTGATTACGTATTTCGAAATTGAATTTAGAAAAAAGAAAATATTACAGTTTTATGAATTATACACCATACCGACATTATCAACTTTCAACACGTTTTTTTTAAGTTTATTAACTGTCAGCTGTTTATTAATTAGTTCATTGGTGGTTTCTATTTATACACACAGTGAGTGTTGTTTGTTTTCCAATGACTCATTTGGGGATGTGATTTCAGTTGTTCGGTTAGACAGATAGCTTGATATTTAATGGATTTCTAAATTTAATGACGTAAGAACAGGATGTGTTAGTTTGCCTTGCGCTGTTAACGAAAACAGTTGTGTTTGCAATATAGCTTAAAAATCAAGATTTGAACTCACTGAACATATCACTCAACAGTTTACTGAAAAATCGAAATGTCACAATGTCCTTTCTCGAGGTAATTGTCTTAAACTCGAAAAATTAGTTTGACACACCTTTGTGGCAAAGCTACTGAGGGCTTGCTGAAACAGTAAGTGATGACGTTTTGAGAGCGCTTCAGTGATTGCAATGTCTAATTATTAAGTACAGTAGTCTCACTTTGGCGTTTTAAACAGTTTGGTTTTGGCTTCTGAGTAATGTATAAAATTATTATGTATGCACACATACTGGTATGTTGCCATGTGTAGTTGTTGAATGTGTCAGTGTTGTCCTTTTCTGTTAATTATTAATAGCTAGGTATTACACGAGACATGAAAGCAGTTTTGTGAGACCTTCAAACCACTCACTTGTGACGTGTCATACAATCGTTTCTAATGTCACAGGGTACTAATTAATTAGAGATGAAAAGAAACATATAACAGAATTTTTTTTGATGTAAAAAAAATCATGATCTATTAAGTAGTAACTAATCAATACGAATTTAATCTTGGTTAAGCAAAAATAAAGGTGCTTTTGAGCTCGAAACTGCGTTAATAAGTTCTACGGACGACCAGACCAGTCTCGATTTAATCACTTTGTGCAGTGTTATATTGCATGCTGTGTATATATATATGATATAGTGCTAAGATTTAATAGCTGTGATACTAATCTCTAAACACAGGAAATGCAGTTCCCGAAAGGGGACACACTGAACTGAAAGAAGATATTTAAAGCACAGATTTCTTGCAATAGTCGCTTACTTTTATGATTTCATATGTGTTAAGTGCTTGATGGGGTTGCGCCAGTAATGAGGACACTGTATGTATGACTTCATCCATCACTCATTGGACCATCGCTCACCGAAACACTTACATTCCACAAATGTCACATTTTGTATAGTAATCAATCTATTAGAATCGATTAGAAAAGGGTAACATCGACCCGCTGAAGGTCATAGAGTTTCGCCGCATACATTCCTGTAGCTAATGGTTTCAGAACTTGAATGTTTGGATCGATCACCCGTAAACTGAAGCTAGTGTGGTAGGCAAATGTCACCCTCGCAGGTAGTAAATCTGCGTATTTATGAGGTCGTAATTGTTGATTAATTGCAGGCATTTTGAGTGTTTTTCTCTGTTAACACCTACACTTGCAGAGTATGTTCATTGTAGTTTCAGTATGTGGAGGACGTTGTACCCCCACTGAACTGACTGCTAGTACTCTTGAACATTATTGTATAGGGTATGCTATTGTAGAGTTTTACATTCTGCCATGGAAATTTACTGGCAGTTTCAGTGAAATTTATTCGCGCTTACTCTATAGAACTTACTTAATAAACAAACAGTTATCGACAGTTTGGCTAGTCGGTATACAGATTTTCGTGATAAACTTATGAAAATTTGCGTGTACATGTACATGGCTTCATAATGCAGCATTGAGTGCTCAGGCTGTTATCCTTTTCTTCACACCAAAGCGAGCACGCCCTAAACATGAGTACTCCCACCAGGTTTGCAAGTGAATATTAATAAACAACCAAAATTCGTTTTGTCGGTGCGAAATGTAAAGCTGTTGTTATAAAAAGTGCGTTTATGTGATTTTTCTGGAAATCCTTGAGTGGAAAAAGGCTATAGACCTTTTCCCGCTGGCGTCAAGCCAAGAGGTTGTGGGCTGGGGAAGCTTGTTTGCAGGTCGCTATTTCCAGCTGATAGGCGGCCGATGAACTAGCGTCCTTGACACACATTCAGCGCAGCTCACATGCCCGCTTTTACTGGGGTAAATGCCAACATGTAAACACGTATTCTCTGAGAACTCGATGAGAGTGCACGCTGGAAATTCATTGTGCTGACCTACTGATGACCAACGGGAGAGTTTTTAATTGCTAAAAGTGTTAAATTGCAAGCGTTTGCTTACCACTTTAGCCACTTGTTTGGAGCAGTCTCTGCGGAGGGTGTTATTATAAGAATTTTAACAAGAACCACGTGGTAAGTGATGCGCTGCCTACTTATTTATGCAGTGACTGATCAACGGTATTTGAGTCAAACATTTTGTGCATGTGAATCTCAGCTAAAAAAACTGACAATTTTACGGTTTATGTTCAAATTTATTACCACAATCCGCGCTGCACAATATACATCCATAGTGTGTGAGTTAAATAGGTCAGGTTAAATAGTGAAAGTGAGAGAGACTTAACCAAGTTCGTTATAATTCTAGGGAATCTGAATTAGTAAAGTGTTAAGCCTCTCTCTTACGATGTTAAATCTCTCTCTTACGATGTTAAATCTCTCTCTTAATTATCTAGCTCGATTATTAGTATATTTTCGGCTGACACACTTTCTGTGTTTCTGTCAATCCTTTTTAATTAACTTGACTGGATGTTGTCTTAATTAGCATCATTTCACGAAGAACGCGATGGTTGTCTAATTGCTCTGAGTTAATAATCACGATGTATATTGAAAATCAATTTGGCGGGCCTTACATCCTTTGGTATTGAACTTCGAGCACATACCTTGTATTTTGTATATAATTTTGTTAATGCGGTTGCAACACTGTTAACACACTATTGAAAGTTCCAGAATTCTTTATTTTTGATTAGAATGTTTCTTAGAAAAGTAATCGTTTTTTTGGTCATTACTATGCAAATGAAGGTACCATGAAATTGACAAAAGCCGGAGTTTACAAAAGCTGATTGTAGCTAACATACAATACGATTTATAAGACTATAATATGCTACATTTTGAATTATACGTAATGTTGTAATCTGTCAACTGTAGGAACTTCATATAACCTTACCAAACGTAACTGACGCGCAAAGCTGCTAGTAAAATTTTAAAAATATTGTATGCTGTATATCACTTGTATATACATGTGTATATAATCTTTAGTAAACGACGTCTGTTTTCAGTATGCTTGCTTTGCATTTTCAAGCTTAGAGAAAGTACACATTTGTTTGCCCGGCATCTGTCCTACAGTAACTGTTTGCAAAAGTTAATAGCTAAAACGGTTTTCTGGGTTGCGTCTGTCAAATCGGTTGCTGTAGGCCTATGTATTCACCACTATCCCTTCATCCCAGTTTCCAGATTTTTTTCCGGGCGTCAGGCGGAAATACTTCGGATTTGTCTAGACAAGGTCACGCCAAATTGCTACTCAGATTTCCTAAATACGTGCGTATGCTTCTAGGATTGTTTATTTTAGCCGAAATTCACTTCTGTTCTACATAAAGGGAAATGGATTTATATGGCGGGAATGGGCTAGTGTTAAAAACGTTATGTCCACGTATTGGTGATGCTTTGTTTGTAGCGCTATATTATGATGATGATCATGCTAAGTCTAATACTCGTCTTCTTCTCCAGCACAATATACAATCGGTTGCTTGAGTAAGACAATTGAAATGTTAGGCCTGTGCAGTGTTTGCTGTTTTTTTCAAACCGTTCTTCTATACGTACAAACTGGTTGGGTATACATATATGAAAATGCTGGTCATTATGCAGCATTATAATATTATAGTTAAAAGCAAGATATTAATCATTTTGTACTGTTAACCTCTATTTCTTTAACACGTCTAGTAACCTTTGGATTAAGACTTTTGGCAAGGTTAACAGGTCTTTCTTATTTTGAAATCAGCATGTGTTGCCTAGCCTAATAAATGGCTGTCAGACGAAGTCGATCCTTGCACACATATAGACTAATGTTTGCAGTCTGTAACACGTTGGATTTATTATGTATTTTGGCGAAAGTTCATTTGCATACTCGGCCAGGTTTTATCTACGTTTGTTTATTGTTGACGAGTACGTGACCCTATTTCGATGCAGCAGGTAATCATAGATAGTGATAATTGCTAGGTCTGTGTGCAATGCACTTTCACGCATACATCCATCATTATGTTTGATTAGCAAGGTCAAGCGAACTGCTTTATATATAAAGTGAACGTAATCAGCAGAGACTTGCTCTGATGAAGCCGAGAAGCCATGCAAGATCGATTGACTAGGTCTGGCTCCACCATCGTCATCAGGTACATGGTGGTACTCGCACACTGCGCCGTGTCATTCTATATGCACTTATTAACGAGGTTTTGCTTCCAGTTTCAGAATGAAGAATTTTTTGCGCGCATGCGCATTTTAATTATGCGAACAGACGGTTTCACGCCAGACATTAAAACGAGTCTGCCGATTTCTTTTTCGGGCTATTTGCCCCAAATAAGCCGCCCAGCATCTAAGCAAAAATAATGAATAATATGCTCAGCAACTAATATGGCTTTCAAGCGTGCTTAGAAAGACATCATCCTTATAGCAAGCTTTTCAGGACATTCTCAAAATACGTGCGACGTCAAAAGTGGAGATTACTTCAAGGCAAGCATTTCCTAGATCTAAGAGCTAGTGTTAATTTTATACCACTTACAAGCTTGAGGTGCTTGCCGTAGATTGCTGCACTAGGTGATGAATAACTAGTTCTGGAAAACTGATCTTCACTTTGCGTAAAAAGAAAGTATATTCTAACAGTCATTTTTTTGTTCTTGCTGGCAAGAATGGAATGACTGTTCGAAGTGTGCTTTGGTCGTACGACACGCACGGCAGGGTTGCTTATATGCTTCAATGTGTATTCAGTTCAATCTCAGAAGTCCGAAAATCACTGCACCAGACTAAAGTCGTCCATGTGGTATCCACCTCAAGCGTATTGCTTGCTACAAGATTAGGTTTCGCGCTTTCCACAATGTTATGGTTGACTGACATTTTTACTCTTGTCGGCTTCTAATTTAGTTGAGGCTTGAATTTTTCCTCTACCTTCTCGCTTTCTGGGTTGAACGTAATTACTTGCTGCTTGCTGGTTAAGCAGTGGTTTCAGGCGGGAAGCCACCAGCAGCATAGTTTACATGAAAATGTTTGGAAATGTGATTCAGACGAACTCATTTGAAAGCGGACATGTTGTGCAAAGTGTCAGTGTTGCTAAGTCCAGACTGTTTTGCTTGACCAAACTTATCCTTGAACATGTTAAGAATTTTGTTTTTTGCTAACATTCTATATAAAAACTCACCGTATGCGGCTACGTCACAACACAGGATTCAGTGAGTAAATACAGGACGCATACTTTATAACCAATATAAAAGTTTACACGAAATTCTGCATTCAATTTTGTTAAATAAATAAAGCTTCCTTATTTGTTTTTTTTCTGGTTTTGCAAGCCAGTTATCATTAAATTTTAATCATTTGTCTTGCCGGGTTTTCTGCCGTTGTTGGCATAGAAAAGAAACACTTGAAATGTGGCGATCAGAAACGATCCTAGGTACCGTATGGCTGTAAGTCATGTTTCTCTATAAGCTTTTCGTTTGCTTTGGCTTGCTGATTCCAGCAAGCCGGGAACACTGCATTGCTAGAAACAATTGTGTGAAAAACAACAAGTGCTTGCCAAACCATATAATAAATTACAAAATTTTAAAATCATTATTGCAGGTTGAAAAAAATCTACTGCAGCTACACACGTTAAAAGCTGATTCACTTGCTTAAAAATGTTAAAGCTTAGCGGTAATGACATCCATATTGATCTTACCGCTAAGGTGGCTTCATCTTCTCTTAATAAATTTGCATTGGAATTTACCACCGGGATTCGATTATGGAGCTTAACTTTTTCTGCAAATACGTGCCAGACTAGTCTTCTTGGTCTAATTGAAATATACAGGCGATTGAAGAAGCGAGGATGCAGCTGCTGCATCAGCCATCAGGTGGCGTGTGCAAAAGTTAAACAGGAGTTGATCTGCTGCGTAACTGGGAGAGTGATTAGTGACTAGTGTGTGAGAATTTTCTAGAGTAAATGTTGTCGGGTAGACCTGTACAGCTTTGCCGCATTGCTAATATTGTTGCATCCGGGAATCCGGCACTCGTGTCTGTTAAGTATGCTTCTTAAGGTTATTCAAATGCACATCAAAGCAATGAGGTCAATAAAATATGCAGTTACATTGTGGTAATGACGAAAATTATATAGATTAATTGTCTGAATGCTCCTTGATCGCCGTTAGACCATAAACATAAAGTTACAAAATT
Source organism: Tubiluchus corallicola (assembly GCA_030141605.1). Taxonomy (NCBI): domain Eukaryota; kingdom Metazoa; phylum Priapulida; class Priapulimorpha; order Priapulimorphida; family Tubiluchidae; genus Tubiluchus; species Tubiluchus corallicola. The sequence goes on along the minus strand of JAQGDQ010000006.1, from coordinate 1,115,428 downwards.
TACTTTTTTATTTCTTGGTATGGTTGTGCTTCTTATTGTCGCAGCCAACCGCATATTTGTAATACATATCTCAGTGACAGGAAATATATATATATATATATATATATAGATATTATTATATAATAATAATAATATTAGACCATAAACATGCCAATATTAGACCACTGCCAATATATATTATAAAAATACACAATAGCTAATACTTTAGGTAACGTTAATATATATTAGCTATTGTGTATTTTTATTTTTACCACTTTTACTTTTACTGCTTTCCAGACATGAACGTCGCCTTGACGCATTGCCATTGCTAGGCATGAACCTGCCATTAGTTTTAACTAAGACTTGAAATTGTGTCGAATTCCTACACATCAAACTGAAAACACATTATTTATTATAACTGAAAGTTAATCAATATTAATTTATTTGCATCCGTGCTAGTCAACATCTCGCGATCTGGCGTAAATATTTCACTCACTCTTCAAAATAATCATCTATAGTCTCACTGAACTATTCAAGGACGGCCATCAACCCATATGACTGGTGTCAGGCCATGCTGATTACAGCGTATTTACAGGTAGGTTGAGCAAATATGCCATATCGCTGCATATGTCATCTATTTTAATGACACAGATAAACGAGTTCGTTATATATCTTTCTATTACTCCCCAATGCAGAAAATTCTTCGTCCTTGTACAGTTCATTACTCTATGATATGAACTTCATACAAAAATATTTTTATGAAGTTTTGGGGCAGAAGTTCATGACCTGCAGTACGATATGGTTTTTCCGGTACTTTTAGATCACGTATAGTTTAACCTAGAATTCAGTTTGTATGGAGAATTTAAACTTAAATATCGTGTTCAACATGCAGCACAGACCACGGGGACAATTCTTACCTTTTCAATAGATACTCAGTATATTTATTTTTGCATTTTATGAACTTGTTGAAAAATAACTTCATGAAGCATCGAGCAACAGTGAAATGGGTTAAAGATGGGGAAGTGTGCAAGTGTTTTTATACACAACCTAGAACAGTCATATTATTACATGTATGACTTTATCTATGTAAATATTATATGCTTAGCCTTTTTTATTGACCTACACATAAATTTTACGCACCGATTACGCCATGTGATTATTATTACGTGCGTAAACTTAGATAGGTTATCATTGATATTTGCTCGCTCTTTGCTGGCGCGCATTGATACGCCCTACATTCTTGCGATGTCGGGTCGAGTTGTTCTGAAATTATGCTCGTTTTAATGAATCTTTGGAGGTTTCTAGTTTTGTTGTTCTAGTTAGATTTCCGACCCATATGTACAGTATTCTGTGTTGAATAAATTAGCGCCAGCTGCTACTACAGATTCGTAGATGAATTGACTGAGACTTGCAAATTGTGTATGGTTGATGTCACTGCGCCCACAAATGTTGTACCTTCGTTATCACTGAATTGTAATTTAGTAACTTGGAACTTCATAACTTCTCCTTCCCCACCCCCTCTGTTTCTCATTCCTCTTTCTACCCCTCTAGCTTTTGCCCTACACATTTCGTTTTTTCAGTTATTCATCTTAAACATAATAAGTGAAACAATTGTTATTTGCTTAAGACAAAGGGGAAAAAGATCTAAATTTTGCAATGGTTTGCAGTGGTACTTCCTCATCGAATGTCTCTAGATTAATTTTTCCAAAGAAAAATTGCTACATGTAGTGCAAAGTGCAGTGTATCCACCATTCGCCCAGAACATGCAAACACACTTCAGTCCCTCGTATCCTTTTCCAGTTAACATCTAATGTCCCTGTAAGGCCAGAACAGTGTGTTACCTAGTGACACATATGGTACTTTACATAAAGGCCATTCATCCCGACATTAATAAATAATGACCACCTTTCACTAATAGTAAATGAAGCGTAGAATAGAGAGATTAATTATCTGTGTTTATTCGTATTCAAATATTTTGCAGTATTCTCTGCAACGTTATATTAGCTTGATGACACGGGGTGTTGTTGATGGCTCAAAATTTCCCAAAAAGCTTTTTCCTAGTTTAATTCATTGTGCTAGAAAACTCTAACTAATGAAAACTAGCATAAGCGCACACGAAAACCAACAACTGAAAGCTGAAATTGAGAAGCTTAATGGATTATAAAATTGGTAAATTCCATTGTAGGATTGTGTTCACTTCTTTGTTTGCCATGAAATAAGCCGTATTTCCGGTTAATCATTAGATATGATAAATTATTGATAATGGCGCCTAGTCGCTACTAACATAGCAGGATATTACAATAAGGATTTTTCTACCGTGCGATATTTTGCTTAAAACTGTTCATGCATACACTATTAGTAACCGTGGGAACGAATTATTTGACTTGTTTGCATGTAATTTTGTTTTAATGACAGTGATATCCGTATTTTCAATCTCATGTTATGTTGCATTTTTATACTGCACCATTAGCATATTCAATGTATGTGAATGTTTTTGTGTTCTGCCAAGTTATTAGAATGAACCTGAAGCCATGCGCTTAAAATTAATTACAGGTAGTGTAGGGGTGTATGTGGTTTCATTGTGCTAGAAAACTCTAACTAATGAAAACTAGCATAAGCGCACACGAAAACCAACAACTGAAAGCTGAAATTGAGAAGCTTAATGGATTATAAAATTGGTAAATTCCATTGTAGGATTGTGTTCACTTCTTTGTTTGCCATGAAATAAGCCGTATTTCCGGTTAATCATTAGATATGATAAATTATTGATAATGGCGCCTAGTCGCTACTAACATAGCAGGATATTACAATAAGGATTTTTCTACCGTGCGATATTTTGCTTAAAACTGTTCATGCATACACTATTAGTAACCGTGGGAACGAATTATTTGACTTGTTTGCATGTAATTTTGTTTTAATGACAGTGATATCCGTATTTTCAATCTCATGTTATGTTGCATTTTTATACTGCACCATTAGCATATTCAATGTATGTGAATGTTTTTGTGTTCTGCCAAGTTATTAGAATGAACCTGAAGCCATGCGCTTAAAATTAATTACAGGTAGTGTAGGGGTGTATGTGGTTTGGCTTTATGGGTCGTATGTATACTTCATAAGCTATGTTTAATAAATTCAGTTGACAACAGTTAGTAAAAATGCAATTTAAGCATATATATATATATATATATATATGTATGTATAGTTAAAAAGGCCGCGCACTGTGCTTGATCATAGACAAGACAAGGCAAGACAGACGACAGAGCTATTATGTAGTTGCATGGATGTAGCACGTATCTGCTTTTTTTATCAAACTATGCTATGTTATATACCTATTACGTCGGATTTTAGAAGGATTATTTCAAGGAAATTGTTGTGGAGATTGTTTTAGACTCCCAGCGTACTTCTCTTTCACCTGTAGTAAGGGTAGCTTATGTCGTCAGCTGCGATTTTATGAACATTAAATGTTTTATGAAAGTTTTATGCCCTTGGTCAGTTTTAGGGTATTTTCAGCTTACTTGAAACTGGTGGGTATCTCAAAGTATTGTGACTGAAACCATCTAGTTATTATTTTGCCATCCAATTGAAAAGCTCATCGATCATCATTCGTCGTCAATTAATTTTGTTTGTTTTTCAGTACAGATCTTATCGGTTCATCACTAATTGTTTAAATGAGTGTTGTCAAACGAAATGTAAAATTTGTTGTTTGAAATGTTAAATGAAAAACAACGCTGCCCTGACCAGCTACATCGCTGTCTTGTGATATAGGATTCTCCACGTAACATATAATTTTATATTGTATAATAATTTATTATAATATTGCACTATAATAAAATTCTAAACAAAGGTTTCATGTAGGAAAAAGGCACTATTAAAATAGGTCTTGCTTCATGCGCAGTCTGTCATTTCATGATTTACGTTCGCCAGGCGATGGTGATGATCGATCTATACTTATTTATCTTATTGATTTAGAGCGCCACTGTCCAGGTTATGTGTATATTGTAACGTGGACAATGGCACTGAGAGTAGCTCGGTCCTGGCCAATCGATATTTCTGATCGATCAGTTGCTCAAGTTCGTTAACCCAGTGCGTGAAATTAACAGCAGTGAGAGTCGCACAGCAATGAATGCATATATGTGCTTATTAGTGAAGCATCAGAAATGTCACTGCATCATTGGGAAAGTAATGATCATACCATTATAACCTGCGTCATACGCCGATATTTTAAGGCACTGACTCTAAATGGCTTCCTTTCGTTTATGCATAGACACAAGTGCGCATATTAAGACCATAGGAGAATAAACAAGCGAATTTTTGATCATTTTTAAAAGTATTTACTAAACGTCTGGACATGTTTTTTAAACATTCATAAATAAAAGTTCTTCAATAAAAGTTGTAATAAATGCTTTGAAGTACCTGTATAAATTGACTAGTACTTAGTAACTTTTTTGTCCAACTGTGATATGCATATATTGGGTGGCACAGAAAAAATGTGCCAAAGTTTAGAGCACAATAATATAAAAGCGAGTGCTATAGAAAGTAGAAATTTCACACCATGCTATTACAGTACCTTAACTTTTGCCTATGAAAGTTTCAGGTTTATAATTTTAATGTTAGCTTATACCCGAAAAACTATTGCATGTTAAAAAATTAATGCTGGAACAATGTCAGCTAGTCATCTGCTGAAAAAAAGCCACGTTCATTGTTTTATTTAAGCACTCAGTACATGGAGCAAAACTATAAAAGAATCAACAAGTTTACATCCTGGCCATCAAAAAAAACTGTCTAGGGAGGATTTGTTGGCAAGAAAAAAATGGGACTTGATATAGCCGCACAAAGTGTTTGATGCAGAACTAAAGACAAAAATTACTGAGTGCCTGAACCAAGTACTCCTTTTAAAGAAGTGAGAAACTGGGTCAGCTGTTGGAGGAAACGCTTTCGTCTAGTTTGCAGTGAAAATGGTGCAAACATAGTACTCTTGCTGTAAATTTTAGCAATATTGACAATAGTGACTCACAAAATTTCTTCCGGCATTTTATTTTTTTTGACTTGTTGTTTTAAAACTTCTGTATTTTTGAAAAAATCTGAGAGAATGACTTAAAACACAAGCAAACCCTTTACTTGCATAAAGCTAAAAAAATCGTCTTGAAATTTTGTATCACTTACACCTAGCTTTATTAGCAGCAACTCTTCACAAAACTTGAAAATTTAAACTCCGCGATGACGGTGCAGGTGGCCGAGGGGTTAAGGTAACGGACTGTGGGTGCTCCTCTGCTTAAAGCCCCCGCTCGAATCTCACGACTACCTGTATTGGCCGACTGTTAACTGTTAACTGGCGCAAACAGTTGTTACCTTCGTTATTTATTTGTGGCGTCTCAATGTTGTTGAATTAATAATATAACATTATATTTAAAGTTTTTAGACTATACTTTAAAACTGCCTTTTCTTCTTTTTTTGGCGTCAATAAGATTAAACATTCGTGTTTTGGTGAGTCAGTGGTGCACACTGGGAAGTCGAAGGTGAGCTAGTGACATTTTACCTGTTAGCGCGAATATTTTTAAATGGCTAAGAATTTTTTTCTAGTTGCATAAGTTTCTCAACCAGGTAAACATAATGCTAAATAATATAACATTATATTTAAAGTTATTAGACCATACTTTAAAACTCCCTTTTCTTCTTTTTTTGGTGTTTATACATAAGCGTTGTAAAGTACAACGGTTTGGCAATTTTCAATTGATTCTGTGATTTTCTTATTGTCATATTTTGATCAAAACTTCGGCACATTTTTTGCGCCACCTGACATATGATGTTTCTATTTTGAAAGATTTTTGTTTCACATTTCAATGTTTTTGTTTTGTAATTCATTAAACCAATTAGAGAGCTCTCAGTAAAGAGACATACTTGTCCCAATTACCGCAAAGATGTATTTTCTGTATTGACACTTAAAATGGCACTAAGTTTCTGTGAAAAAGCAGCTACTGTCACATAGACCATCCGGTTAGTTGTGGTTAGAATTCGATACAGAAGAAACGGAAAGTTAATTTTTATTGGAAAAATTTTAATGGAAACCGATAATTTTATCCGAGTTACAATGTGCGTAGGTTTGAAACTATAAATAAAAATCTAAATTCAGATACAGACATACTCAAAGTCTTTGAAAAACCACAGGATGCTGCGTATCCTGCGGATTTAAATTAAACAAACATGGAAACTACCCCAAAATGTGTTTTCTGCATAGAACATATTAATGGTTGTTGTTATCTGATGCCTTGCTAATAAATCGTAAATCACTAGCTATGGCATATTAGCTACAGAACTTTGTTAAACACATCTTTAAAAAAATGCAAAAAAATCAAATCTGCACCATTTGAGTCCAATTGAGCTCCAAGCTTGAACCATGCCATTGTACGAGATATCAACTAACTAGATTACTCCAGTGCCGAGAAAAAGTGGTAACAGACAGACAGACAGACAGACATAATACCGATAGTTCTACAATTGGCTCCGAGCTTGAGCGATATCTTGCTTCTGTCCGAGGTATCAACTTCCAACAGTATTCCAGGACCGAGAAAAGTGGCGACAGACGGACCAACAGACAGAACTGATAATTTTGTAGTTGGGGCACGCTTAGGTCTATAACAGCACAAGTATATTTTTATCATGCTGGATAATTGCTATACGCAAATCCTTAAAAATTTGAAAAAGTTCAAAACTGCACCGATTGATCCGAAAATTAATCTCCGAGCTTGAACGATGCCCTTCCTCTCTGTACGAGAAATCACCTTCCTAGATTACCCCAGGGCCGAGAAAAAGTGGCGACAGGTGAAAGCGGTAGTTCAATAATTGCCCACTTCGTTGGCACATACTACAGGGCCGAGAAGAAGTGAACATACAGACGGACAGACAAATGGAACCGATAATTCTATAGTTGTCCACTTTGTAGGGGTAATCGTAATAGCTGTTGTAACATCCGCGCTTTTTCTCGCCTATAACAGCTCATTGCAAGGTTGGGTGTCCCACAAAAGGTCACTCTGCTAGTTGATCAGCAAAAACTTGTCTTTTATGATCCTTTTTGGTAATAACTCGGGTCCGCTCATTTTTTTACCAGGCGTGAGCTTTTTCCAGGCGTCGATACGTCGGACAGTTGATAACCACTATACAAGGCTTTAATTGTTATTTTGCGATTTTTGATAATACACATTTCAGTCTTAGTTATTGATCTGCAAATTCGATTAGTTTACTCGTATATTCTTGGTTTTGTAGGTCATGCAACTGTTTGCCTGTTCCCATTCAATGTTGAGCGCGAGAGGTTGCGCCAAGTTAAATGGGGTAAATGCATTTCAGTGATTTCACTGATTACGTAACAGCTCGCATGCAGTCATAAACCGCACATTTTGACACAGATTCCTTTTTGTACACACTGATACGTTAGCTTGCATTTTACTAGACCCAGTTTCAGCTTCCCGTGTTTACTGTATTTACAACCTACTTTCACCAGAAGCGTCTAAATCTTATACACAGCTCATGGTTTCAGATCAATTAACATCAGCAAGCATTTTTTGCAAATCATGCGTGCCCAGATGAGAGCGGGTTTTGTAGAAAATGGGTCAAGAAGAATAAAATTGTTTCTCAAACTGGGCCACGGTTTCAATAACGGTTTCGCCAATAACGGAATTTAATGGGTCGCATTAATGGGCCGAGTCTCAATGTAAGACAATTACGTAATGGCTTCATGCCGTTGCTGCAATTGTAATTTGGTTTATCATTGTTGATATGCACAAACAAGAGGCGCGTTCATTTATTATAATATAAAACTTTGTAATATATAACAGTATTTTAAGAATTGTATTAGTAAAGAAAGTGCTTTTGTGATAAAAACAACTTCACGTGTACGTGTTTATATTCTCTCAAATTTTGCCTCTCTGTTGTTGAAAGTGCTGCTACAGTTGACTTGTTCAGCGCAATCGACTTGGCTAAAGTTTTTTTTTTAATTTTTAATTTTAATCCTTTGCTCGAACATGTTTTGTCTACTGACATTTTTGTCTCTCTATATTTTGACTGTTGTGTTTTGTCCACTTTCGACTTCTGTCTATTGCTTATTTGATATTCTTCGAAATGTACTGCTTCTTGTTGGTATATTTGACATTTACTGGGCTAAGCTAGCGTTTGGTTTTTAAGCTTTGGACTCTAGCTTTCAGTAGCTTATATCATTTACCTCATTTACTTTCTTCAATTTATTCTCACTGCAAACGTACCCTGTATACGTGTCATATAGGTTTCTCGTCCAGCTGAGTTGTCACTTATTGAAAAATTCCTGAAGACTTCAAAATTGTTCCGTTTTCTACATATTGATTCGTAATACAACAATTTAACGCGGTGGTTTTCTTGGAGGCAGTCTGTTAAGTGGTTCTGGTGAACTGGAGGTTTTTATTTTTTTATTTTATTATTTTATTTTATTTCACATTCATTAAAATATATAATAAAAAATAAACTATAATGCAACAAAGACATGAATGTGGGGAGAGACATAAGGAGACAAGCTGCTTACATACGCCTGTCGTACACAAGCCATTTATCAAAATTCAAAAACTTCAATCCATTTTGGAAAAGTTTAGAATTGTCTGCAGTGACCAAAGGTTTTGAACTTGAACGTTTCACAACTTCATCTCTATTATGACCTTCGATTTTATGTCACCTCGAGCAAACTGCTTGGACACCACTGAAAGCTGCAGCCAGAATTCTAAAACGAATGAGTCAAGCGCGTACCTCAGAGAGACAAGATACCCCAACGTTGACTGCTTCGTGCCTTGAAGTCTTGGGATTCATTCCTGTCAAATAATAATTATTGTACTAATACTATATACTAATTTGCCACTCTGTATTATTCACATGCCTTTGGGTTACTTTTGCAGTAATTCTTTTGCTGCTTTCCTTTGCAAATATTACATTACGCACATTTCTTCAGTGATTTAAAGTGAAGTAAGCTAAGCCATTTTGCCGTACGGCGACGATAACTGCCTGCTTTTGTTTAATAACGATAAACGGGCTAATGAGTGACGTGTTGCCTTTTTAATCTATTTTTCTATATGTTTTAAGTTAGGGAATGTATAATTGCAATTTATTGATAATTAATTAATGTACGTGTTTAACTTGCAGGTTATTAAATACTGGTTAGAGAAAAACGCTCGCATATGAGAAAAGTCTAAAAGGGTAATACAACTGAAATTTGTGGTAAGCGCATTTTTAAAATATTAATTATAATCGTATCGTATGATTGGAAAACGAAGTGAATCTGTTTCAGATTTCTGAAGCTCGAGTGTGGTGTTTTGACTTTATTTGTTTTACGATAGATGGTGCCACATGACGCTTTGCCTGAAACCCTTGTGTAACTGTCATCAGCAATGATTGCTGACTCCAGGAAAGTTGAATTTTTAGCATAAATATCTTAGCATATCTCTTTCTAAAATAATTCTAACATTTAATTTAGGTTATTTGAAAATTTTGGATGTGACTTGTTCTGCATATATGTTGTTTTCCACAGAAGCCTCTTTATGTCTTAACAGACTAAAAGCATCAACAGTAATTGTTCACCAAAATGCACTCTAAATAAGTAAAATAATTGTTTTTTATAAAAGTAAGTCTGCTTTTGACTTTTTGTGAATTCGGAGTGAATTTTTTGCCCAAACCTGTTTACCTTGTCTGTAATCAATTTTCTGGGCTTGATTAGAACTGCCTGTAGAATTTGCTCTGCTTTTCGTAGTGGAAAAGGAATAGAGTTAAATTTTCTTGACAAATGGTAAAATTCTACCTAATTTGTCAAGCTAAGCCAACATATTGATAGAAAACAATTTTGTTAATATTCCCAAAGTTATTGCTCGTGTTTCCCGACAAGATTGATTCTGGAAATGAAATTTCTTCCTTGCTTTGCTGGAATTTTTTAATAGGCTGTTGAACTTTGCATGTTAAATATTCGTTATCTAGCTTTATCAGTCAGTAAGTAGTTGTCATTTTGTTTTCTGTCAAGCTCTGGGATTTTACGCTGGTGCATATTTTTAATATTTGTTTTCATAATCTACTTGGGAAAGTTATATTAAGTATGAAAACGTTAATAGTATTTATTTGTGAAGCAAACATTCTCGCGTATGATGAGGAAGCTGTTGTACAGTCGCACAGAACGTGCAGTCACAATATACGGGGTACATAAAAAGAGAACATTGCAGTTTTGAAATACCAGCGTCTTCAGCAAACTACAATAATATTAGGAGCAAGTGCCCTGCAAAGTTGAAATTACACGGCGTGCTATTACAGTGCACTAACTTCTAGCTGTGAAAGTTACACGTTTATAGTTTAAACAGTTTTTAAGATATGGCCGAAAACATTTTGCATATTAAACATTTAAATACGTGAACAATGTCAGCTGATCGTCAATTCAAAAACAGCTGCGTTGAAGTATAAAGCATTCAGTAAAATTATACCAGCAAAAAAAGAAATCAAATCAACCTTTTCACATCATGGTCTTCACCATAAAAATTTTTATCAATAAAAATGGATCATCTGGACTTCACTACCTGAAATTCCCTTGAAGTAAAAAATATAGGACGGCTGCTTAAAGCCATTTGATGCAGTGTAACTAAAGGGTGTTAAATTTTTGAGTGCTGGGACCAAATATACCTTAAAGAAGTGAGAAACTATATCAGCTGTTGGAAGAAACTTCTTCGTCTAGTTTGCATTCGAAAGGATGGACAATTAGGAGCAATTGCTGTTAATTTTAACAACAGTCGCACAAAATTTTCTGGCATGTGTTTTTTGACTTTTTGTTTTAAAACTTCTTTATTTTTTGGAAATGTCTAAGAAATTGATTCAAAAACTTTTGGTGTTTATACAAGATCAAGTCTTAACATCAGTATGGCAATTTTCGAGCGATTCCGTTATATTCTCATACTATCGAAACTTTGACACACTTTCTGCGCCACCTGACATAACCTCACTGTATTTTAGTAAGTTTGATTAATTTCTTTTTGTGCTTTCTTTCTTTTTACAATAGCTATAGAAATTTACACGTAATACTTGACTTGTCTTTATATACGTCTACATAAAAAGTGCAATATGAAACATAATTTGTTGTTCCTTACACGCGGTTCAATATTATGTGAGCTAAATTTTCATTAGTTGAATAAGCGTTCAGAATTTCAACGCAAATTAGTTTTACGACTTCAGAACTTAAAATCAACCTAAAAACTTCTCGTGTGCTTGGGTGAGTGTAGGGATTTATTGATAAACGAAACGTACAACTGGGGGGGGGGTAATTGGGCAAGTCGGAACCGAATGCGGTCATCAGTCGGTGTATGACTGTATATGATGTTTTGAAGCGGCCAGCAAGGCTCTTCGTAGCGCCTTAGTTGCCATTTACGTAAATGGTGTGTTTTCAATGCAGACATGCATTAAATTTTTATGCGCATTTTTTGAAATTGGCGGAGTGGAGGGGGAGACAGATCAAACTCTACGAGATTGCATCACTTTCACTAAGTCTCTTATACGTGTTGACGAAATTGATAAAGCCGATTGTTTTAACTTCAGTTTTTAAAGGAAGACAGGATGAATTTTTCATATACAACCCCATTTTCGAGTCCGATAAAAGTATACATTTTAACACAACTAATACTGCAAAAGGTTTCTGATAATTAAATAATAGCTTGGCAACTTAACGGCGGGCGAGCCCAACTATTGATGAAATCACAAACTAACATAATTCTTAATAGCAAAAACATTCCACACGCGTGTTGCACGTGTTTGAGAAGGCGAAAATTGAAGTACAGTGCTACTGTAAGAGAGTCAGTGTGTTGTACTAAAACTAGGCAAGTTTTAAGATAAAAATAAAATTTAAAATTTACAGCTGTGCTCACGCACGTAGTTTGTCCCAAACTAACACATCTGAACTGAGAGGTACAGCATCTGTTTTTCGTGCAATGCGTTTCCGAAATGCATGCGCTAGTGCCCGTCTAACTAGCGAATGGCGAAATGCATGTAACAGCAAAGAATTAGTGACGTGAACATGAAATTGTTTTTGTGTGGTAATAATTCTTTCACGTAAGTCAATTTTGAAAAATAGTATGCTTCCTTTCAATATTTTAAAGAGTTGATTCTTTTGACCTACAAGTTAAGATTGGGTCCGGTTTTGCTTTAACAATGTTCTTTTTTTGTAAATTACATTTCACTCCCTTGCCTTAGATTCATGCTGACGCTCCTAAAGTAAACTATATTCACAATCACAGTTTTGTTGTGTAAATATCACTGTTTCAAATAATCCGGTAGGGCTTGAGTGATGCTGGCGACAATGTAATATTAAAAAAGAACGGAAAGAAACGACAGGTATGATAACCCTCGAATTTGTGTGGGAAGGCAGGAAGGCTCGTCAGCCATAATAGTCGACATTGTGTGGTCAGCTATAGTATTGATGCGAATATGTGCCCAAAAATCGATCAAGTCAGGAATGCAGTTCTTAGTAGATTTGAACTTGCCATAATGGAGGACTGTAGTCCAGTCAATAAACGATGACCCTGACTGTCTTAGACATTGTCAGTGTTACTCTGTTAATTAACTGGACGTGCGCAATTTTTTTTGTTTTACCATTTTAAGTGGTGTGAGGCAAAATTTTGGTTGTAAAGCTTTTGCGTAGCTCTGCCTGCAAGTAACTAAATACGACCAAAAATGGAAACGTGGAAAAATCTGAATTAAGGCGGCAGATTTGAGTCAGGACAATTTTTTTCAGGTATTTTCCTATTAGATTGTTTTCAACGTGCTGTTAAACTTGTCTGTTTATTCCGTCATCATGGTGGTGATACGCTAGTCAGTTTTATGCTTATCATTCCATTTACAATTAATCAGTTATTTTTTATAATTAGACTGAAAAAGCGACATATGGATCATAAAAGCTCCAACAGAGCCGTTGACATTGTTTGTTCTTCCCGTGTGTGATCTGTATTTTAAGATCTGCATAGAGTATACCATAATGAGAATATCTATTGTGGACAATGGACAATAACTGGACATGTATGCTAGCAATATATGTTCGTGAGGGATAATGGTCGTATACTTTTAACTGCAAATAGTCTGATAGTTTGGGGATTTTTTCCGAAGATTGGTTTGTCAAAACTCGCAGCGGTGTCATTGTGCGAGACACACAAGCCTTTTGTAGTTTTTCCTTCTGCTGAAACGAAGATAAGAATGTTTACATAGGATCTATATGCGAGGATGCAAACCTTAGAAGAATCAACGGTTATACTGAGAGTGAGGGTACTATTTAGTGAGGGTAGGCGCCTTTTGTTTTTTTAAAGAATTCAATTTACAAAAATAAGACTTAACAGGACCAAAAACTGCATTTCCTTTCCATAATTTGTAGTTTCATTAAATTTTTGGTGTGTTCATTTTTAAGCTCGTACAACAAGAGGATTTAATTGGTTTGAACTGTGTTTAGTATTATGTATTATACACTGTACCACTATCATTATATAGTACATGTATATATATTATCTGTACTACACTGTACATAAACAGATCTTTTATAAAAATTAGGTAATACGGTGCTTTTATTAGTTATTACTGTAGAGCCCAAAGCCGAACCGAGCCGTTTTGGCTGAGGCCCTGCCTGTAGTTATACAGATGAGCTGGCCGATACGAAGCCCAGCGGCTTGTTCTGTGCTAAAAAGCAACAATTTCATTTTTGTCAACAATGTCGTATTTCAGAGCGATTTATTATATGATTAACGTTTTATTGGATTTTTGGGGACTTATCAGCAATTTGTCGTAGTTTCTTGCAGTATCCGTTGTATTTTTTTTTTGTGTATCAGATAAGCGTCAGATAAATTGTCATAAATTGCTGAGGTTTTATAAACAAGTATTATTCAAGAACTAGATTAAACTAGAATATAAATTATTCAAGTGTTAACTATACCTGAATATGTGTAACAATTCTAGCTTAACTACGCATGCGCACGAATTGTACGACGTTTTGTGATGAGCAACTTGATGCTATTTTTCTCTCGTTTGCTCTACGCTGTGTCCTCAATCGTCCGGTGCGCAAACCGGTCCTGTCAAGGTTATACATTAACCCCAAAATCCACTGTGTGTTGAGTACAGGCCAATTTTCCAAATTCTGCTCGCGAAATGTTTTCAAAGTTGACAGCTGCCTACCCGGTTCACTCAGGTATCTACAGTAAGTCTATAATAGCCCCTTGTTATTTATGAGTGCGTGGTTTAAATTGTGGTGAGTGCGGTTTACGTTTTTTCGAATCACTTTGCAGTTTATTGTTGGTCTATTCTTATAATGAGCATTCAGTCCCTACACGAATGTTCTAGTAATCTCGTCATTGTAGCAATAGTTTATAGACGTGTTCTCTTCCAGTAGTTCATTTTTTAGCTCTTTAATTTTTATGTATTTAAAACTGGTTAATGGCTTTTATAAGTTGAGTGTTTATTTTCTGTAAATTCCTTTCCTGTAATTAGCAAAATTATATTGCTATAAAAATACGTCCCATTCTGAGTAGTTCAGCTTTATCTCCCGTTTTTGTCATTCATGAATTGGTATTCATTTGCTTAACATATGGCTCACTGTGCAACTTAAATGTTAGGATGTCAGAGATCAGAAGATGGATAAAGGTATGATGTATTGTGTTTAGGAAATGATGCTGAGGTACATTTTGTTTAAGTAGTGATTTGAGCAGGTAACAGGTGTCGCTCTGTACACAGGATGGCTTGATGCTTGCAAGATACCTCTTGAATGAACGTTGTGTTACAAGCCTATAATTATGTATAGTGTTTGTTCCGGTAATAACTTTAATCATGTGCTCTTGCCTTGAAAATGTTTCACTAAGAATTTTTCTTTTTTATTGCACCATTTAGTGTAATATAGCGTTTATCTCGATTTGTGTAGAGATTGCAAAAAGTGTTCTTCTGTTTTGTCATTAGAAACACTTAGCTTCTTCCGTTCTTTTAATGCGTGGCACCACTCACCCAGTGCAGGATCTTTCTTTTAGCTCATTTTTCTCAACGTCTCCAGTTTGCCTTCGAACAGAGGACATTCTTTCCGCTAGTTTGTCATGTTTAAGACCCTACTTCACGACATGTATTATTATTTTTTCTAGGGAATGAAGCTCTAATTGGGCTATATTGGTCAAGAAAGGAGCATTTCCAATATGTGGTGGTGGTTTGCAGAGTGATGATTTCGTAATTTACAGTTGCGTTCTGAAAAAATGCTATTTGTGATAAACTTCTTCAAATTTCAGTCTTATGTTAACGGATAACTACATTATATTCTACTAAGTACATTGCTGTTCCTTGAGTAAAGCAAGATTACATCGTCATATTTGGGACTTATTTTTTTAGAAACAGCAGCATACTAGCTGTCTAGTTATTATTGGTAGACCTCGATGGAACAACGCCTTAATAGCTTTTTAGGCTGCAGTGGGGTTTTCAGTAGGAAAAACAATATGCGCGTGTCTTATTGGGTTCCATCTTTATCACAAATAGTAGTAGTTGCTCAAGCAAGTAGGATTTTATTATTTCATTTTAGATTTCAGAATTCCTTTCCATCCACGTTCTTGCCGACGACGACGATGGCTAGTAATGATGATAATAATGTTTCGAGGATGATGGTGTGAATTAAATGTTGTTGATAACAGCGACAGTAGTAATATATATGAAAGAACCGTGCTCATGTTTGTTGACATTTAAAATTTCAAAGGTTGTTGCATACGTTAGCCTACATAAACTTAGCTGTATAGTGAACACAAGTGCACCAGGCAGTTAGCTTTTTTATCGTAATGAAAATCAGAGGCGGGGGACAAAATTTGTTCATAAATGTTGAACAGCACAGGTTATCGGATGAATGCAGAGCATGTCGGTAAATGAAAACTGGCAAGCAATTTTTTGCTTGTAAAGCCAATCTACGGCAATAAAATTCTTACTATGGTATTTTTATCTCACTTCTGGTATTTATAGAAGCAAGCACAGCATTCTAATGTGGTTTAGGTATGAACTGCAAGCCTAGCCATTTTTATTTTTCGTATCTCAGCACTGAACCCTCCATATGGGAGAGTAAGCCTCTTGTGTCATTGCTTTTAGTGTGAACGAAAGGATTGGACTTAGCAAAGTCATTACCATATGCCATCTGTACAGGAGAATCAAGAGATAAGGTCGCTCTTTAATTAGCATTTTGTGCCTGTTCCAGCAAGTTGTAAAAATAAGTAAATGCCTATTGGTTACTAGTAGTCTGTGCATCATCCATGCGTGACCTCTCCGCTCCCAGTGTGAATGCTAATCTTTACCTACTTGCTTACTTGCCTAGTAGCTGCTGCCAACACAGTTTTTCTGTAGTGCAGTACCATCAGCATCATATTTCTTCTATGCGGGTTGAGTGAGTTCGTGTGATTTTGTGTTTGCCAATATCGAAGCAATATACGCTATTGATTTAAACTTTGTCATATTGAAGAAAGGTGCAAAGTCTATGAACTGATATGCGGCAATTGGCCCTTGACACATAAAAGGCCATTGACTTCGCATTTTTACAGAGAGAAGGTTACTAACTTTTAGGTCTGCTCACGACAAGTCGGCCTACAAATGCTAATCACTTTGCGTAAGTTTATTTGTAAGCTTAACTGTTTTATAAATGTGCAATTACTGTGTTTGTTTACGTATTGTTCATTATCATAATTCTGTATGCTAATAGACTTGCTATATGAAGCGATATATGTACTGTATTTAAAGATCTAAGCTTTGTAAATTGCCGTACTATATGCCAGTATATCTTATTATGTAGCATCGTTAATGTAGAATAACAGTTTTGTTAAATAATGATAAAGTTGACGTTGTTACGTATTCAGTTGCATATAACATGAGTATAATAACTCATGAGTATAATAACTCATGAGTAGTTAATCAAAATTTTTCAGAAATACCGAAAGAAGCGTCCACTGAATTAAAACAAACCTCATTAAACTTGTTACACTAGATGCAATTTTTATTTTAAAAATTAAAAAGTCGTCAATGATAACAGTTTGTCGATAATCGTGTTGTAATAATTTTTGTTTGCGCATTTCTACAGTATTTATGATGTTATAAACAAAGCTAAAAGATTGCTTAACAGTCTTGACATCCCCAAAGTGACTGACTGGTATGCTGCCACATTGCTTGTCGCAGTGTATGTTTTATGTCCAATTGTTTGTCAAGTGCATGTATTCTAAAGGTAATAAAAAATTCATCTAATTATCTAAAATACGAGTGCACCTAGTTCCAAAGTTCAGTTTTCTTAAATCCTGATCCACATCTTTCTGTCCACCCAGTGTGACTTTTTCGGTGTTTTTAAAGTTTACATTTTTCTTTCATGTTAAAGTTGTGCTTAAGCAGTATAAACAAAATTTCGTAGCTTAAGGTGTGTCAACTTGTTTAAATGCTAACATTTATTATTTGATATACACGTACTTGTAGTTTTGCAGTTCAAATATAGGATATTCTAATTTAAACTCGCAGGTGTGCAAAATTTAATTGTCAGGGAAATATTCAGAAGAATGACTAATAGTTGATGTTTTTATAAGGGACTAAAAATATTTCTGGATACTTTAAACTGCTTCCTGTAATTGTATAAGCATTTTCTTGGCTTGACTTGTTGCGTGTTCAAAATAGTTTTTCGGGCAAATCAGTCAGTAGGGTTGATTTACCTCCAGAGATACTAGGATAATAATCAAGTTGCTTATTCTTGCTTCTCATAGGTCTGTAACTTATGTCTGTCAGTTTTGAACATGCTTAAGATAAGTTTACAGAGGAATTATTTTAAATGCGGTGTTAACCAGCGAGTATAGTCTTTACTGATTTTAAAAACCCTGGTTATCAGATTAACTGAAACAGCTACTAGTCTATAAATGTCTATTATAAAATGCGTGCCTCTATTGCTGAATAGCTTTCAACCTACTTCTACAGTATGTTCATGAATGAATACGCTGTCAGCTATAATTATTACACCGATACTAGATTCTATTGTGTGTGCTGTAGATGCGAATGTTTTGCCTACTGTATATCGCGCTCTACTTACTGTACTAGTTGTGCATTTAATTTACAGTAGTACCAGGTTGTAGCTGCTGTTACTATCTCTCGCTGTGAAAGTGATACTGATTCGTCGTAGGTGTAATGACTTTGTGCTGCTATCTAGGTGCAACTGACCTTAAAACTCTAGTTTGCACTTTTCAAGTTTAACTCGCCCTACTTTGCACTAGTTTTTGTGGGATGCATTGGCTACAGTGTATTGCGATAGCTGATAAAAATCTGTGTTCAAATATTGTCCTGTTAGTGTAAACAACCTGAAACATTTTTTGTAACTTGCTATGCTTTAGAGTAAGGTATTTAGCTTAGTATTAAAAAGGTTGTTTTTTGTGCATCCATTTAATGCTATTTGTCATTGACACGACTTGATCTGCCCTGTTTTCGAACGGCCGAAAAATAGTTTAGTAGTAGTGTAAAAGCTTTCCTTGGGTGTAAAAGCTTTCCTTGGATGATATTGTAAGTTAAATTCGACAGCCGGGTAGTACCCAGTCTTAATGCTATCGCTCATTTTTCGGCCGAGAACGCAATTTATCGCAGATTGTAATCTGCGGGAATTTAATAATCATCGTTGACGGTTTAACCTGCACGTTTAGCTTATTGACTTCAATCGAGGATCCCACTTCTTGAGCGTCTGATAATTTTTAAACATTAATATTACATTTTTTATTGTTGACAATTATCCTGCCGTTAACTAAATTGAACGTTGCGAATGTAGCTGCCTGCCCAGTAAAAATACTAATTTCTCATGTTTAGTAGTCGTTTTCTATAATTGTAACGATAGTTGAGCTTGCATCAGATAATCGTATGGGAGACTTGGCACTTGCAGCAGATGGATTTAAGCAGTCTTAAGTGTCTGAGTCTGTACCATC
Source organism: Tubiluchus corallicola (assembly GCA_030141605.1). Taxonomy (NCBI): domain Eukaryota; kingdom Metazoa; phylum Priapulida; class Priapulimorpha; order Priapulimorphida; family Tubiluchidae; genus Tubiluchus; species Tubiluchus corallicola. The sequence continues at coordinate 1,096,493 of JAQGDQ010000006.1, read as the reverse complement.
AGCATGTCCCACAAGTTACCTTTATCTTTATTCTTAGAACCTGTTACCAGTCTGCTTAACAGTTACTACTGTTGTGAAGATTCTTCCCAGAAAGCGTTTCTATGCTGTCCATGGAGGAGAAAAATTTTCCGGGAAAAGTAGCAACTGACATCATTTCATTGCCGCTTGTGGCACGACTCGCAGGATTTAGATTTACAATGTTTTCTGGCTCCTACATACACAAAAGAATCTAGCATCGGTGTAAAAATTATAGCTGACAGCGTATTCATTAATGAATATACTGTAGAAGTAGGTTGAAAGCTATTATGCAGTACAGAGGCACGCATTTGTAACGTTATTAATACCCGGCCGAGTGTGTTCCTCTAACTTTCTGTGTTATGCCTCAGTCGCCATGTTAATAGTATTTCGTTTTTCTTGCACTATTATTTTTATGTAACAAATCGCATGATTTAACTTGTTTCGACTCATACACAAAACTCAATACCAACCTGATAGCATTATAATTTGCGTGACGTGGGGGAAAATGCGCTTATTTCGGCATTGCTACACAATCAAACAACAAATTTTTTCGGTTATTGATAGGCTTCATGTCGTTTCCTTACGAGTTAGAAATGCTGCTTCTCATTATTAGAGTCAATAATATTGAGTAACATTTTGTAATTGTATGTAATACAGTCGCTGTGATGATGGCTGTTCTTGTTGACTAGAATGTTGGCTGATTATGCAATCACGACCCGGCAAATTATACCGTCTTTGTTTTGAACGCGTGGGTAGGTTTCTACACGCAAGCAAGCTACAATATGGAAAATCTTCAAGGCATTATTAATTTTTGTGGAGTCAAGATAACATGTTGTAGTGCTTGGCCTACATAAGAACTAGACGAGGCAAGTTAGAAACCGATTTGCAACAAGCGAATAAAGAGACGAGTGGAAGAAGACAGTTAAAATATTTATACCCCTTAAGGCAGGTTAAATTTAAACGTGTACACATAGTGCAATATCTAAATATAAAATGAACAATAAGTGTGGCAAAAAATTATTTAAAACGCCACAGGATATTATGTTATATGTATCAATGTTTCGGTAATATGTGTGCAATTATTCACATCTTCGTTATATTTTAAAAATAGCTGTGCTATTAATTTTTGTACTTCCTCGTACAGACGCACGGAAACATCTCAGGGATTTGAAGAACTCTCACCCTTTAAAGTTAATTACTAATAGACCGCCTTAAGGAATTGGTACTTTTGTAATTATCATGCCTGATTCTAATCTCGCAATGTGCCAGCGATCCCTTTTTGTGTAATTTGGCCCTGTTTCGTGTAATTATTCCAATTTTCCGCATAACTCTAGCTAGTTCTAAAACGAGTTTCCACAGTACGCCACTTTGTACTTTATGCCACATTCACGCTTTCTATGTTTTTGATGAAATAGCAAACCTGAATGGTTTTTAGACCATTTTACTCGCAAATGAGTAATAGTAATCGTAGTCAGCGCAAATGTACTCTGTCACTGTAGTGACAATCCCAGCCCTGAGTACACTTTTCTTGCTGTGATTATGCAAGTGTTTGTTGTTTTTATTTACGGTCCTGCGATAAGCCTTTCTCTGGTGTGAACAGAGTAGACACAGATGCTATTCTGGGTACTGGTAGTTTTGGTCGCCTGTCTTGTTGAATAAGCGCCCATGGGGGCAGCTTGTTGCCAAACGAGGTCAGCAGCATCCACGTCTACACAGCAAATGTAACCTTACAAAATTGACAACCGGATATTCACCATTTTGGGATGAACTTTTAAGGAGATAAAATTGCACAAGACCGGTTTTTCAACCGTTTAACTTGTTATGTCATCCAGAAAGGGGTCATTGCCGCGCTGGCTGGATAATTCGAATGTTGCTTACTTGCTTGTAATGCTGTATCTTGGCGTCACATGTTTGTTTTTGTGTCACCAGTGAACCCCGTACAAGTCAGGTGGCACTCAAACCTGAGATTGACTTCGAAGATGAACAACAGGAGTGAATTTAAGTTCTACTGTGACAATTTCTGAACCGATTGATTTGCCAAACCGATTTTGTCGCCTGCCGCCGCCTATCCAAATTCTAACTAAGGCCAGTGATGCTTTAGTTCTAAGGTAATCCGGTCCCAAATTATTTAGTAGTTCGAGTGGCAGAGCAGTTTAAAATTGTGTTAATAGGAGGTATCTTCTTGTCATGGTAATCATACAGATCGTACTCAGTATATTTTTTTCTAGAATCCCTAGTTCAATCTACCTGATATGTGTAAAGCAACACTTGTGTGTATTTGTGCTGCAAACCTCGATGTTTGCTTGACCCGCATATCAATGTTGTTTGCAAATAAACCTGGAAAGTTGAAACGTGTACCTGGTTCCCACTTTAACAGAGCTCTAGCCTTTAGGTTTCATTGAGAAATTAGTTAGGTAATATCTCGTGTACAAGCTATGTGAGATTACCATTTATCTAAGTGCCGATTGCCACTAACTTTTGGTCTTGTTATTTCAACTTTGGTTCTTGAGTCTTCTCAGTTTTTCGTTATTTTTTTATTAATCTGTCAGTTTGTTAATGGCACCTTGACAAACATGAGCAGTAATTCAATAAGTGTTCATGGTTTTCAAATGTGTGTTGCTCACTGTATTATCGTATGTTTTATTAAAGAAATAATTTAAATGCTATGCAATTTTGTCAGAAAAACTCTCATCAATAGAGCTGCTGTTGCTCAACTTGAAGCCGTTTACGAATTGAATTCAAAATACTGCATTAACAAAGACCTGTCGGTACTAAACAACAACAAATTATAATTTTAATAGCGTATTTGACGTTGTGACTGGACATGACTAATTAGATTTTTTTATTTCAGACAATCCTTAGGCAAACAAATGACAGGTCACTTTGGCTAGAAAACCTGTGAACCTTTGCTGCTTCGACTCATGAGCTATCTTGTGATGGACGGACACCAGTACTCACCAACTGACCCGTGGTCGCCTTACGGGAACAGTCCTGGCTACCCAGGGAGTTATCCGGGTTCAACAGGCGAACCTATACGTAAGTTTCATGGATTTGATGTATCATCTGTTTTGTCAAAAAATGCTCTGCACTTCAATATGCGCGGCAGTTCGCGAAGTTCTGAAGTTGGGTAGGTGATTCAACATCAAAAGTCGAGTCACTTAAAAAAACTAAAATGTGTACTTAGAATTATGGGAAGGCTCAGAGGCCGCAGAGAGGAGTGTGAGAGAGAAACGAGCAGAGAAAAACGGCTGTGTGCAGTATCGGTTTTAACAAATTTGAATTATTGTGCTTGTTTGCGTTGGCACATGGTGTTACATTATCAGTTGTATCACGCATCATTTTCGTACATATGTATGTACTGTGATTTTTTGTGCATGGTTACGAAATGGGAAAAGCCAAAGCCTCCTACTAGTGATTTCAAGTTCAAAATAAAATCTGTAGACAACTTTCTGTTTCTATTCTAGCTAGATGGCATTGAGAGTTTCAGCGTTCATGTCGGTACTTGAGTTTTGTTTTGAAGCAAAAGGTCAAACATCAAAAACATGGTTCAGATCTTTCTGATTACAACTACCCTTGTTTAACTTTTTCTCACTTGTGTTTGTGTTTATCTTTCGTGGGTGAATTTTCTAGACCAAGTTATTTGTTGAGGGTTAAAAATCTGTACCCGCCTGCTTTCGGTGCCTTGATAACAAAGTTTTTAAAGAAAAGAATGAAAGTAATGATAAACATTGTTTTTGGTTCGTCTAGTCTGTGGTAAAATATTGTACGGGCGCACTTATTTTGAACAGCTATGGCATTTTGAACTGCCATGACCATAAGGGCTGTAAATCAAAGGCCGACCAGTTAGCAGGTGCATAAAGGATCACCAGTGGATGTGCTGTCAGCAGCTTTAGTGAAATTGCAACTCTGACTTACCGTTATTATTTTATTTAATAAAGCGTGACTGACAATTCTTGGTGATAATTTTAATGATTGATAATTTATTTAAAAGTACATAGCTGTGTTAGAAAACTTAAAATGCTCAAATGTAGGCAGGACATATTATAGATAAAAACTAACAAATACACAAGACTAACACTTAAAAAGTTAATTAGACACTTTAAAAAAAGCATTAACGAAAGATCATTTTTATTGATAAAGTTTTTGGGAGAGCTTTCAATATAAATACGTTTTGTAACTGATGGTGTCACTTAATTAACATGGTGCTGCTCTAATTCCCTAATTAACATGTGGAAATTCTAAAAAGAAGACAATAACAAGTCATTTGTTGTCATTGGGAGATGTTTTAATGTTCGTCTATTTGTTGTAAGGAAATGTGTTACTCCCTCTGTCTCATCTCAAGCTTATCAGAGACAGGTTGCGAAACAATAGGCCAGCAACATTACAATCAAAACTTCATACAGTGCGATTTTTTTGTGGTTGGGCTAACACCTTGGCTCCAAAGAACTGGTCCTTTTTGTCTAATGTTAGTTAGCGTTGTGTTTTGTTTAAAATTAATTTACATTATCTCCAAACTGTTTCGTTAAACCTAATAATGTTAAACTTAAAATTTAAATTTAAATTCAAAAATAAATAATGCAGAACATTACAGTCTAACCGCTGCAAGTTGCTAATATAAATATCTCAACACAAAGTACAATGTGTCTCACACGTTGACATTTGCCTGGTGGTCTTTTGTCTTTTCAGGTAATCTTTTCCCGGTTGCCCTTTCTCTGGTGGTCCTTGTCCGGACTGTCCCCCGACCATAAGTTGTGTAACGCCTGATAAATTCATAATACACGCCGAGCAAGTTTTTTTAATAGTTTATGTTCATAAATACTTTGTGTTTCTTTGCTGTGTAGCGTGTAGCCGCGTTGTAATTTTACCAGGAACAAATAATGTGTGCTATCAAGGTGCAGTCCATGATCAGTGAAATGAAATAAATAACTGTTGGAAGAACTTTGCTTGCTTGCCATTTAGAAAATCATAAAATCTAAATTTTCAGATTCTTATTTTATGGAAAGGAGAGGTTTGGGGGCACAGATTAATCTGTGGGTTTAGAATAACATTGGGGAGTAGAACATTTATTATTCATAGGTTTATTATTGATGTTGTAATAGTACAGTAATTGCCATTACTACTGAGATTTCTCAAGCGGTTATTCAATTAGAGGACGATGGTCAATCAAATTAAACGGAGGCCTTTGACCTAAGTTGTCAATTTGTCCATGGATCTTTATAATTTCAAGAAGTAAATCAATGCAATTTCGATTACAAGCCACCCAGAATCGTTTCAGTCGACTTTACAACTGCTGCTTAAAGATGTCAATGTGACATTTTAAATCAAACTCCTGGTAGTAGCGCGATGGCCTTCACTGTCAAATAAAATAATCGGAACTTTTAATTTTGGAAAATTTTCAGTGGTTATATGTGAAGAAAAGCTCGACCAAATATGCCTCGCGTCATTTCAGGAGACGTCACAATTTCATAAGTTTCATAAAGTTTTTGTTATTTAAGCTGCAGTTTTTTTTTCCTGAAATGGTGAGCTGCTCGAAGTATGTCAAAGACAAACAATCGTATTCTTTTTAGATCTGTTTGAATGAAATAAATTTTTGCTTACAGTTTTCTAAACCAAAGAATCAAAGTTTTGCTCTTGACAAATTTTTCCTAATGGAGCATATAAGAACAACAGTTACTATTTAAGTTTGTTTGTTCTTGATGCAAGGAAATAACCCAGAAATTACTGACCAAGCTCTCGAAACAGGTTTTAATTATACTGCGTATAGAAAGTGTGTTTCATTGTACAAATGTGGTTTTGAGTGTCAGTTGGTAAGAGCAAAAACCTGTTTGGAAGCTATGGTGCGTGTACAGTCAGTGAGTATTGGGTCACGAGCAAGATGCTACAGTATCCCGATTACCTACTAAAAACCTGACACACAATGCACGTGCCGCTATCTATCGGAGATGTACAAAAGCTCCAGTTTATTTTTCCCACTGGTCACAGCCTTTCGGAAAGTCTGAATTGTTGCCGTGTAGCATTAATGACGCGAATTCAAAATTCTTGACTAGCAGATCGCAAGTCCCATTGTCAGCTTGGTAGGTTCTGATTCGGGGTCAACACTGCAACCTTTGCTCATCAAATGTCTGGCGAACATTAAGCCGTCATCACTGCTTTAATGGAAGATGTACCCAGGACACATTCGCCATCTATTCCTGAACGTCAAGTAGTTTAATCGTAGTTGTTGGACCCGTTTTGCTGCTGTTCCTCATATTTTTACCCTGTGCAGCTGCTAACCTCTGCTACTTAGTTTTTTTACTTGAATCTGTTATAATGGAACTCTGTAACAGAAGTGTTTGTTTCCCTGTTAACTGCAACCTCGCTCGCTTCAAGACAAACGTTAACTTCGTTAGTGTTTATAAAGAATTTTATTTTCCCGGACCCTGATGCTCCAGCTTTGTGCTATAGCTCCTTGCTCTACTTTCTATTACACCAGGTCTCTTTGGTCATCAGTTAATTAAGTTAATAAACTGAGTTTTAGATGAAATGACAATGCATGTCTAGTTCTGTTTCGTGGCTTAGAGATTGCTTTATTTGACTTGCAAAAGAGTGCATTCACTTTCAGTTTAATACCAATCTGCCAACTGTCAAGACATGGTAACTTTACCATTAAATATTATACTCTTCTCTAAGTGGAGAATAAAATTTATTGCACTGCCCCATCTTATCTGAAATACAGCAGGTTGCTACGAAGTTAATATGGAACTGCACGGTCCTGCAAACGGCAAATAAAGAATTTCGGAACAAATCCTTGGTTCATTAATAATGCTGCCTGCGTTAACGTAACAGGTGTGTCCGCATATTTTAATTATAATTTTATTAATTTTTGTTAGATTACTATCTGAGTGATGACTGCACCTGCCTGGTGTTGAATTTTGAAGATATTAAAGCTTTTACTCCCTTTGGCCTTGCTAAAAACCTGTTCCGTAATGCTCTCTGTCTCAAACCTGTTTTATGTATTTAATCCCGAAAAATTATGTATGTAGAATGTATGATAACATGACTGTTATCGTTAATCAGTATATAGTTAGTAATGATTTTTAACTACAGTTTTATAACCAAATTATCTGCAAAAATTATCATGTAAATTTTAAACAGTGAAAATTACCAAAACTTAATTTGGAACGAAACTGAACTCAACTACAGTTTATTTTGCGTGACTCGTAATCAGTAGCTATTGCAATAAGATTTACTGGTGTAGAGAATCTGTGTGTGCCTTTTAACTCTATGGAGTACGTCTGTTTGAATTTCGGTTTACTCTAAAATTCTTTACAATATACGTATAGAGAAAATGAGAAGTGAATGGGAAAAAACCGATGATTTTGGTTTAATAATCAAGAAATTAGCTTCCGAAAAGGAAAACAGTTATCATTGCTTGTGAATACACGCTGGTGAGACATTGGGCGTTGTACAGTAAACTATGTGTACTCTTAACAAAAATCCAGTTTTTAACTGCATCGCCAAAGGGCCTGACGATGCTTGACCGCAAAGTTTTCTTCCAGGGGGAGGAACGTGTTCAAAAAGATTTTTGTGGAATTGTGATCTTCTTAGTAGCTAAGCTAGTAGTTACTTGTTAGTAAGATAAGAAATTAAACTGTTGGTTTAATCTGTTTTATTGTAATATCTTTCAAAATGAGGTTTAGGGGACATTTTTGTATGTTAAGATTGGTGGCGATTGATTTTTCTGATCTCCACACTCGCGTTTTTTCTAATTTTGCCGTGTGTTTCTGACTTGTAATGATGGCTGACTGTGTTAGCTGCCAAAATCAAAATAAAAGTGCCAACTCGAGATTTTATTAATTAACCAAAAGAAATAAAAATCGCCTTTGGCTAGGATGAGATAAGTTCGCACTGAAGAATCTATAGTTTTGGAAACTTTCCAAAGCGAGTTGAAAATTGCATTGTGTCGGAGATTTTTATAAGCTTATCCTTTGGTGACGTTTCACACTGTCGCACTTTTCCACATAAAAACGTTGAGTGCCAAATAGCCATGGGTGCCGTATTAGCAAGACTAGGTTGAAAAAAGTTCGTTTTTTATTTTATTATTTAAATTTTACAGCACTTTCACTGGTTGTTATTAATGAAGACTTCAGTAATTAGATCAAGTTGTCTCAAATACGTCTTTCGTCTAAATCAAGTTTCTTTGTTTCGGTGTTAAGAAATGTGTCTCGGACATCCGGGGATTACAGTCAGTCTACGAGCAGCTTAATATATAAAAGAAGAAACAAAAGAACTTTAACATAGCCTCTCCTTGTCTCCATACCTATTCTTCGGATACTTGTAGTGTAGGATATTCTTGCGTCCTGTGGATCTCTTAGAACAGGCTGGTTTGTTGCTGCCACATTTTTTAGAGGACTGAGTGGTAATGTCATGTTGTCACGTTTTTTTCCAACAAAATTAATCCATCTTTGATGGCTTAGAGAGTTCTCCCATCACACTTATCACCCTATCTTCTTTCCGGGAGTACAAGCTTTTGACCAATGATGTATGATGTATTAAAAGTAATGTCAATCTTTTCGGCGTGATGGTTACCCAGTTCTTAGACCATCTTTCTGTGTCATCTTCCTCCGCGAAATGAACGGTTCCAAGCATAATCCCAAGAACGCATTTCCCTCCGCTTACACAGTAAAGTTTCTGAATATTCATCCGTGATAATACTAATCGCAGTTCTAGAAATCGTTTCGCTTACCCCTTCAGTTCTTTACAATGTATAGTGATGCAGTCGCTCCAGAGAATTCATGTCCCCGAGTCTAATTCCGTGGTAATTTCGGTTAGAACCTCTAATCTCTTTTCTTACCGATCACCCCTCTACAGAGTGCATGCTTCCGAGCATGATTCCGTGGTAAAGAAGGCTATTGTTGACTAGCACAGTAGAATGGTTTGCCATGTCATTGCCCCACAAAGCACTGATTTCGGGCCAAGGACGGACAAACTTTCGCTCGTTCTCATTTTCACCCTGTACTTTCATTACTTTCACTTAGATGATTGCTCAATCACTACAGTTATGTGCATTCATGGTTGCTGTTTACTCCTTTTATTCATTTACGTGTCGCGTATGATGAAATTATCAGAACGGCGATCATGTTCTTTGAAGTTTTTTGTACCTTTTTAAATCGCTAGAGACCCGCAGTTTTGTCTTTTCATTTTGTGAAATTTATTAAAAAGTCTTGTCCATTGATTCAGTGTTTAAACTATCCGTAACTTGAAAATGTCTTGCTCTGATATAGACAGTGTTATGGGATCCCCAAGCAGCTCTGTCAGCCATTTTAGTCACGGTAGTCCTCATTTAAGCCTTGGAAGTCCACAACGTAAGTATTAATGAAGGTCATCAAGAAATTGGTACTGGTTTTCGTGTAGTAAATTAATTTTTATTGTTTATCTAAGCCACTTATGTACAGTATCACTATTAATGATTCTACAAATTGAAACTAAAAACATCTTACTGTTTTCTAATAATTATTTAAGTTTTTGAACGTTGTTTGCAATATTTTGTGTTGAAGTTGTTGGCATCGCACAATTTACAAAGTAGTGTTTTTTTTATTTTAGCAATGGACACAGATGTGACGTCATCAAATTTAAGTCCCCAGTCAATGGCTACGCATTATTATGATCAAATGCGGCGGAAAAAAGTTCCCGGAATGACTCGTCCACAAGAAGAATTGTGCCTAGTGTGTGGAGATAGAGCGTCCGGTTACCATTACAATGCGTTAACCTGTGAGGGATGTAAAGGTAATAGCACTTACATAGGCTGCTTATTAGCCAGTAAACTCAAATATAATTGAAAAGTGAATGCAGCATTTAGACATTTACTGTGTTGGTTACTGTTAAGTGTTTTACTAGGAAGTCTCTTACTAATTATCCTTTCAAGGTTTTTTTTAACAATTTTTTTTACTTTTGTACAGTAAAAGTACATACTTTTGTACCAGTTTGCCATACAACGGTGTACATGTACTATGGTGCAATAAAAACTGTTTACTTTTTAATATTTCAAACAACATCCCACATGTCAAAAATGGTAATGAACAAACAAAAATAATTGTTCACCTTTAAAATAGAAGCTGTACTAAAAAATAAGAAGTTGAGAACTGTGTAGCTTGTAATGTTATGTAAGTTACTAAAATGTATTTTTTAACCACAGATCAAGGTGTACTTTTTCTTTAATTGCAAATTTCATGCTGCTGAACTAGTGAAAGTTCATAATATTTTAGATATAACAAGTTTGTTAATTAATTCGCCTGCAGAAAGCACTTGATCACTTTTTTTTGAAAATTTAAAACAATCAAAAACTGGAATTTACCGCTTTCCTTTGAAATGGATACCTTCGATAGGTTTCAATGACAATTTTCCCTTTATTTACTGCTTATAATACAAGTTGTTAAATTAAGTTTTGTTAAAATGACTGCGATGTCTGTAATATTATTACCTACACTCATTCTGGCATTTGTTTTTTTACAATAAGACAAATAAGGTACTTCCTTAAATTTGACACTTTAAATGAAGCGCCATTAATTACGAAGTTGTTATATATCTGTATATGTTTAAGGTGGAATTGATTGTGGCCATACCATGTTATATCACATAGCAAGTAGATGATGCAATAACAAATAATTGTGCAGCTATTTTAACCCCTAACATTAAACACATACTCAGCAACTGCTTGATTTTTGCATGCACGTATGTGCAGAACAGGTCGTGACAGCTATCAAACCTTAAAACAGGTTATTAAGCAAAACCAGTTCAGTCTAAGCAATTTTGTGTTATTATATAGCGTCTCTGAATGACACCATTGTTCTGACTAGTTTTCCAAACTAATTTGCGCTCACTTAATTTTGTTCGTTGCATTTATAGACAGAATAATATCGTGAATATGCCGTTCATGACGAATAAACGAGTGCGTACTAATAGTCAAAATAGTCAAGTATTTTTGAGTAGTAGTCACATATGAGTTAAATTTTAGTATAGTCTGGCTGGCTAGTAACCTTAGCTAGCTTGGCTTCAAAGCGTAGTTAGATGAGGCTATTGCACTTTTTGATACATTCTTGATTGCAAACGGTGGCATCCGCAAATTTTCTGGTCGCCCTTGGCCTGAATACTTTCATCGAACTTTTACTTTCAAGCCGTGCAAATCGCTCACTGGTGTAATGTATGTCAGTCGGAGGATGGACTCGTTCACGCATTTGCTGTTTGAGCTCATTGACAACGTAATTTTCTGTTCCTACGTTTAGGCTGTTTATTAAAGAACTTAATACGGTGTCGCTAAATTTACTCTGTTAAAAGAAATTATATTTGGTAATTAATTTAGTTTACTGTTATTACTGTAACTGTTTTCGTGTGTATTTTGTGTATACAGGTTTGCTTGATTGTAATTTTTACTTGCGTATTTTGTTTTTTAGTAGTATGCATATGCATTCTGTTTTGTATTGGCGTAGTGCTTGCATAATTTATTCATAAATGTTCAAGAAAGTAACTAAGTACAATAACAGCTTCTTCACCTTCCCCGCAAGGTTTCATGTTTCTGCAATGTGCCGTGTTCATGTGTGTCATTGCGAAAATAAATTCTTGTAATCGACAGTAGCTTGATGAAGAAATTTTCATGCAACTAATAATGCAGTATTTTTTTGCTATCTACATGGACGAAACAGAGCGCATATTCTGGTAATTAACCAGGAACATGGTTAATCTGCTTATGATATTTTTGTTTCATCTTCACCATGAAATTCTTTATGGAGGTGCTCATGTAAATATATGTATATCCAAAAAGATGCAACTTATGTAACATCACAGCACAGAAACACCAACGGTTTAATCCAATTACATAACATGTTTACTTGCTGAATATTTTACATCTAGAGCTTAGGTGAAGCTAAGTGTGCAGTAAACAGATAAGTGATTAATTTTGATGTGACATTCTCGTATAGACCTTGTCTTTTATTCTTATCCAGTTGAAGCTTCTATTTTTTTAGTTTCAGCTTAGGATACAATAACGCATCTAGTCTCAGCGTCTAGTGTCTAGAAGCGAGATGCAGAACGTGTATGTCAAATATTTTGGCAACGCGGTTTGTCTCTGTTTTATAGCGGTTGGCTTTCAGCGTCTGTTCCTCTACTAATTAACGAAGACTGCACCTGCGAATAAGCAACGAAAAACAGAAAATATTACAAAAATAAATTTGGTTATTATCCATTGTGTTTTTCTGTGAAAAACATGAAGGTTGGACAAGCCAAAGTACAGACGCTTTACGTATCACTCAGTGAACGTAAGACTTGGACGGTGGAAGCTGACAGTCGGACGTTACATCAGACGCTGGTCCTGGACGGAAGCTGGAAGCTGCTAAGGTGTATCATAGGCTTTAATTTACAATATTTTTTAAAAGTCAAGCAGTAGTAGGTTATCCTAAAACTCGGACGGGCGACCACATAGTGAACAATCCCTTGACAGACAGTCTTTTAACATTTGGTAAAATGCATTTAAAAGAGCACACAGTACACTTTGATACGCATAGCTTTTTGCTAGAACTTGTGGCTTTGTAGCGTAATTGTTCTGAGAGAACTATACGTTTGTAATGACTTATAAAACTTCATGTATGACAGCATTTAATGTTTAAGGTCACCTTGGTCTACGCCAGATTCTCTTTTAACCTTAACTGTAACATCTGTGTCTGTTTCGATCATTCATGTTCTTGTACAATGCTCTGTTTTTCTGGTTACTCAAATTTACTATAAACTGATAATTCTTTTTACATGATAAAAGTATAAAAATTTTTACATGATATTACAGCTATTGTTATTCATCACCCCTTTCATTTCAGATTCTCTATGGCATTATTTATCGCTATGGCTACACGTACTGACAGGTGTTGGCATCTTCCATATTTAAGTGTTGCCTGGAGTAATGAAAGCCATCGGGTGCTGTTGACCTCGTTCTGTCTTTTAACTTTCCCTGCTTTTATTGCTTGCCTGAGTATGTTGTGCTGAAAGTGTTATTCTTGCCCTTTTTCATTATCAGAAGTACCTTGGCTTTGCTCAAAACATTGAACTGACTATCTTGACCTTATTTTCGATACAGTTCCGTACTATGCTGTTAGTAGGACTGTAAATTCACTTAACTGCAGAAAGTTTTGTGGGAGGATTTCCTAAAGATTGTTAAACGAGCGTACGTCCAGGTTTGTGCTTCGTTAAGTACAATAAGTGATAACGTGTTACTCAACGTATTTGTGGGACAAGATAAGCTGACATTTAATTGTCAACAAAATAATCGTCGGAAATAACGAAACTTACTCTAGTATCATTTACCTAGTATTTTATTTGTATTTGTTCCATCCATCTGTGCGTGTCTACTGTCCAGAGAGAAAATCTTGTGATGTTTGAGCTAATGCTACTACTTCTACATTTCTTTGGCCGCCTCTAAAACTACGTGCTACTGAACAACCCGCTGACTTCTTTCAGTAGACTTTGCAGATTTGTTCTACCAATTTCTTGCATTTATCCATCATGAAAGAGCTGAAACAACTGTGTGCTGCCATCTCACAGCAATCTGGAAAACGATTATTTCAGTTTTAAGCACAATTGCAAACATATAATTTTTTTAAGTGCATTAGGTTCTAAGTTCTGTATTTCCTTTTCAGGATTTTTTAGGCGTAGCATCACAAAGAATGCTGAATATGAATGTAAATATGGGGGCCAGTGTGAGATGGATATGTACATGCGACGGAAATGTCAGTACTGTCGGCTGCGAAAATGCAAAGCTGTCGGCATGCGACCAGAATGTGAGTTTTATCATTTTGTTATTCGTGTGTAAATTATGCAAATTGCATTATGCAAATTATGAATTTACATGCATATGCACAATGTGAACTAATTTAAAATAGTTGCTGTTGTAACAAATTGCTGCTTATTCCAAGAATGTTTTATTGATTTGTCTTGTCAATTTATCTAGGCCTAGTGCAAGAGCCGACTAGAAAAACAACGACGAAGAAAAAAGATCCCAATAAACACATTTCGACTACATCTATTAAAGAGGAGACTAACGACGCAAGTAGTCCTGAAGGGCAGGGTAATAATGGTTCAATTGTGAAGTTACCCGACGGTTTAACAGCTGAACAACGAGAGCTTATTGAAACACTGGTGACTTACCAAGATCAGTACGAGTTGCCAAGCGAGGAAGAGGCTCGTAAAGTTACAGTAAGTGTCTTATGTAACTTTTTCTTCTGTAAATTAACTGGATATGCCTCATTGGCTTTTAGATGTTTAGCTTCGTGCAAACTATCTATCTGTAAGTCAGAGAGCTATTCTCTGTGCAGTAGAAATGTCTTTTAGTTCTTAAACATTACATTGTGGTAACTCTTTGGTAAAAAAATTGTAAAATTAATAAAAGCCTGAGTCTTAGTCTTATGTTCTTTGCCTTCTTAATAAACTGATTGAAATACAATCATGTCAACTTGTGCATTAAACTACTGAAGTTATTATTCACCTTGATTGAAATACAATCATGTCAACTTGTGCATTAAACTACTGAAGTTATTATTCACCTTTTAGTATCAGCTTATTTTCTCTCTCATTTATTCCTAGTCTTCTGCATCAAACCTAAAACTTACATTGTCACATATAATTGATAATATTTTATGTCCATCATAGAGTTTTTGGCACAGAAATGAAAATAGACTAATATTCAGCCTAAAATAATTATTAATAATTTATTAATAGTTTGCCTTTTTATCTAATGCAGATTTGCTCATTTGACAGGAATTTCCTATGGATGAAAGTGATCCAGAATATATGACTAAACGGTTTGCACACATAACAGAGTGGACCATCATCACAGTAAGATTGATTGTAGAATTTACCAAACGACTGCCTGGTTTTGAAACTTTATGCAAGGAAGACCAGATAACATTGTTAAAGGTGTGTTGTTCAAAATTCAATTTTCATTTTATTTTCTTACATAAGTAGTAGCAATTTAGTTGTTCTCTTAATAAAACTGTGGAAAGCTAGGTGTTATATTTATTATATATTAATGTTGTACCTTTTATAAATTGTGGATTCTAGTAAACGTGACTCAGTAATACAGTTTCTGTTAGAATTTGTAATGCATAAGCATAACATTTATGTATGACTTCCAGTCATAATAGTAACTTTCATTAACCTGTGAAGCATTCGTGATTGTTGCAGGCATGTGCAGTAGAAATAATTCTGATGCGTTCAGCACGCAGATATGATATAGAGACAGATGCTGTAGTTTTTGGCAATGGGCTGCCGTATACGAGGGAAAGCTACCGCAAAGCTGGCGTTGGGGACACTGCAGACAGCATTTTTGAGTTCAGCAAAAACATGGCAGCGATGAAGGTGGATAATGCAGAATATGCGCTGCTTACTGCAATAGTCATATTTTCTGGTTAGTAGTTAAACTTCTTTATTTAACATATTTTCTTGTAGTTAATCTGCTCTGTGTTGATTCCAACTGAGTTGTTCAAATGTTTGCTAATTTCTTATAGAAGTCACCAGCTATTTCGTTATATTGGTTGTAATAAAGCATGTGGTAATAAGGCAATTGACGTCAAACACATTGGTCTATCTCTTCATCTCCGCTGCAACGTAAGCACGCTCGGCAGCATTTGGGACAACAGCTAAACTAAACTAAACAACATGACAGTCACAACTAATGTCTAATCAGCAGATAAACTGGCTGCACTTTTTCATAAACACAAATTTGCAGAGCAGCAGCTATTTTTATACAAAATTATCACCTCAAGTAGCCAAAAAATGACTCAATTTAAACAGAATGTAGAGATGAAGTTTCAAAGCACTACAGTTAGCCTTGCTTTACAATAAATGAGCAACAAAAATATTAAGTCTCTCTGGCATTTAAACATATGAACATCATACCTGCAATGTATTTTTTCTATATAAACTGATCATGTGCTCGTCTGCAAGATTTATTCAGTTTTTGTATTTTTTCGCTTGTCAGGCTACGGAAATAGAATGAATTTGATTGTCCCATTCCATAGACGACCTTTATATTGAATGCCCGAGTCCCAATGGCATCTTTTAACCATGATTATAACCAGAAAAATAGCATAAAATTAACTAATATTATATTGATGTGTATATATATATATATATATATATATATATATATATATATATATATATATATACAGGTTTTGACCATATTTGAATTAATTTTGACTGTGAAGATCTCATTGAGTTTTACAAAAATTGGTCAGAAAAGAAAACATTTTATTTTGTCTTTATTTAAAGTTACTCAAATAGTTATTTTTATCTAACCCGCAAAGCCATAAACTAAACTAAACTAAACTGCGTATTTTCTTGATTGCAAAATGGTTTAATCCGCAACTCATAGATGTAAGCGTTGTCCATTTCTTCCTATAAACAAAACTAGACTATACATTTCCACTAATTCACTTGCAATTTCAATTGACAATAATAAAATCTAGAACCAAGCCAATATTTCTCCCGCTAACTAATGAAAAAATGACCATTTCTCATAACAGCATTACACACAGCTGTAGCTAAATGTCCCGAATGTACCTGCTGCAGGGGTGTGTGAAATAACTTGCATGCTGATTGGGCAGTCAACGAAAATGATTGACATTATGTTAGACGTCAATTGAATTATAACCAGAGGCATCAATGTCAAAAGACCATTCAAATGTCAAACTTGATTTATATTAATAAATTGTTTTGGTATATTTGGGAAATGATGCTTAATGACTAAAATTTTCAGTTGCTTAATGTGTATTTATTCTTTTTTCCAGAGCGACCTACATTAATAGACCCGAAAAAAGTGGAAAAAATTCAGGATATCTACATTGACGCACTGCGCACATACACGTCCCTAATGCGACCTCAGGGAACCAACATCCTTGCGCGACTCTTAATGAAACTTACAGAGCTTCGAACATTTTCAAATGAACATTCTGAGATGTTATTCTCGCTGAAGCTCCACAACCACAAGCTGCCTCCGCTACTTGCTGAGATCTGGGACGTGCCCATCTAAATTCCACTCATCATGCCATCCATTAGTCAAAGTGTGTGTTCTGATGGTATCGATTCTGTTATGCAGCCGTGATCAGCCACACAGTGTTGTGTTTTGTGAATTAGTCAACATGCATTCTAGAACAATCACCACTATGGATCAGATTTAAATAGTAGATTCCCGAGAAAACTTAGATGATTACGAACTGTGTAAAAAGTAGGATTGTTGTACTTTATTCGGTAGTTAACCGTGGACATTTGTTGTTGAATCCTTTAATCTTTTTTGTAGCTACACCGTCACATTTTAGTAACTTGTTTGCACTCTCCTTCATTCATTTAATCATCAAACTTAATAAATTGTTTCTCTCATAACACAGAGTTGTTGTTAAGGTAGAACTTCATGTACGCATAATGTGATCCATGATGAGTAATGCATATACGACAGTTTGTATTTAAATACATGAAAGTTGTTTCCTTGTGTACGTAATGCGCATTCTGTAATGTGTGATTTGTATTCACTTTAATGTGATACTTGTCATCCGAATGCTCATCACGCAGCATTATGCAGATGGGAAACCGCTATTACCTAGGTGATTTAGTGAATTTTCAAGTTTCTGGTGACTATTTTTGCTGATTGGCTTTCTGTTCTGGTGAGTTTTGGTCACTGCACAACCTATACACAGTAATATTTCTTCCATTTAAGTTTTTGAGAGGTGAAAAAAGAGAAAAGTGCATGATTATGTTGTTTTGCATCTAGTTGCAGTTTCTTCACTAAGTGGTAATTCAATGCCGTATTGTTCTCTCCCCAGTAAAGCTCGTGCTTTCTTTTGATTTGTTCTTTTTAATAGTGCAGGGATAAGCTAATACCACTGCTGTGGTTAAATCTTGTTCACTTTATCGACAGAGACATGGCTTTAAAATTATTATTTCCAACTTTCACGAACAGCAACCAAAAATGGAGGAAAGAAAGTATGTATAGCACTCATGGACGCATGGAAACAAGTCAATACGCATCAAACATTATGGATCATGCATTACGTGCACATTAGCTTTACAACATCACTTATGTATTGTAACTGGTTGGAATAGTCTGTTTCGCCACCGTTTTTAAACTGCTATATTTGTCACATGTAATATGTTTTCGTATATGCACACTGATTCTTTTTGCTGGGTTGTGATATGTGCATCCAATTTTGCCTGCATACTTCTGCAGATTGCCTGGTCTACGCCAGACAATGGTAGTAGTATTGCACTTGTCAGTAGTAGCAGCTGCTGTTAGTATAAAAAATATGTTGTCCGGAAGCTGCAATTGATGTTTCTGAATGTAACGTTTAAGGTGTTGTAAACATTTCTTCGGAAAACTAACAGCCGCTGTACATTTGGTGGTAGGACGATATTGTTGTGTGCTGCCATCTAGAATAACCATCTAGCATGGACTCATCAGATACATGACGTCTACGCATTTTGGGTTTGTTGTTTTTATTATCCATGCATTAGACTGTGATGTCTTTCTCTATTATTATTATTGTGGGCAGATGTGTGGAATTTATGTTACGGCAGAATTATTGGGTTTGCTGCAATTGGATGCAGTGATATGAATCACATAGCTATCACTAGGAATACACATAGAATGTAGTTATGAGATATAGATTCCAAAAAACAAGACTTTGTGGGCAGAAATGAAATGCTGTAATACTATTTGCAGGGCAGTGGAAATCCACGAAATTAGTAGTAATTGTGATTTTGAACATAGGTTTGTAAGCCTGACTGTGTGGATATTAGAACAAGTGCCTTTGGTATGATAACTGCCAGCTTGGCCAACCAGACGTCTACTAGCTGTTACATAGTCTGCATTTGATTTTATTTTAATGAAGTTGCTTTATTAAAAAATTTAACCAATGAGATTTTTAAATGCCCCTTTGGGTGGAATTAATATCCGCATCTTTTATCTATAATTATTATATTGTACAAATTTCTATAGCATGGGGATAGCAGAGGTATTTTTTTAATAAATTTGTTTTAAGTGCTATTTATAAATACACATGAAATAAAGAGATATTATTATTAATGTGCATGTAGATATTGAATGAAGCCATTGTTTTTTCTTGTGGCAATTATTGTGGAAGAAAGGAATTATAGCTGATTTAACTGCGCTAGCTGATACATCGAAATGTTCTTGGATTAATTTTTTGTCTCGTATACAGAATTGTTTTCAAATTATGATTTACAATATTGCTTTCTTGTGTTCTGGGCAGTTAATGTACAGAGATGTATAGAATATATTATCCTAATTGTTATATTATACTAAATTGTAACTGCATAAAATGGTAAATTAGGTGAAAACGGTCATATCTATGTCTGCTATACCGTGTTACCGTTGCTGTTACCATATATATATTTATATATATATATATGTGTGTGTGTGTAGTCTTACTTACATAAAATTACAATATAATACATTTGTCACTTGTTCCACTGAAGAAGATAAGAGTGTATGTTGCTTCTGTGTAGTGACTGGAACAAAATAGCAGTTCTCTTTGTGGTTTGTGTTTAAATAGAACCTTGATCTGCACCTTGTTTTCTTGATTTTTAGGTCAATAACGAAGAAATTACATTTTTGTGAAACTGAAGAAATTAAGGATGTCCTTTATATTATGAAGAGAGATAGGAGTATTCATTATTATTGCAATGACTTTTTCATGTACAATTTGGCCTAGCTGCATTCAATTTGTTATTAGTGTTTAGAGCCAGGGTAGCACTTTGGTGAGCATATGTGATTATTATTAAATATAAGTATTCTGCTGGTAGGGTTACCAGATGTGGCTTCGTCACTTTTGCAGACTTTGCTTGCAGTATTTCTTTCGTTTTGTACATAAATGATTTTGTAAATATGTCTTACTTGCTGAATTATTGTTAATATAATTATGATTGGTTTTTATGAGTGATTGGGGTCATATCAGGACCCTTTGTTAGCCGAGGTTTTTAACAGTTGAATGTTTTTAATTATGGACTGTAAACTCATTTGAATAGTGAATTTTTGATTAATAACAAGAATAAAGAAAAACATAAGCAGCTACTTGTATCTCTAATTTCTAATTAATTAATAGCAACTAGCCACCTAAATTGTGTTAATAGTGCAATGGCTGTTATGCCTGGCAGCATGTATGCGCGCAAACAGGGTCAATAAAGAACATTTGTGATTGCTAATTATTGTGTTTTTGTTTCATTTTAATATTTGCAGTAAAAAACAAAAAAGAAACATTGATTTTCGAAAAAGATAATAAGGTTTGCGGTCAAATGTTAAATACACTTCAGAAACTGTAAAAAGTCTGGATCCAGGACAAGTAAAGAAAAATAAAAAATTGCAAAGGCTGTATTTTTCACCAGAAAACATGGTAAAGATACTAGTTCAAATTATTGTGATATTCTTTATGGTCGTTCACATCTTACATTGTGACCGTGCTTTCAAACTAAACGTATTAATTACCTTTAAATTAAAAATCCGAAGTTTTTAAATTTTAGCGTTGTTCATCATTTTTTCTGAAGTTCGCCTAAGTTTTATTAGTGATTTTCCAGTCAACGGTTTATTTTCTGCATTATTATACGATGTTTTGCTCACCCGCCGAAGTCCTGTAGTTAAGGCAAAAACATTCAATATAATAAAATTAATTTAACTGCGCTACTATATGTCTGTGAAAAACATTACTAAGAAACTTCCTACAGATGGCGCAACAAGCAGCAAAACACAGTATGTTTGCTTACCGGAGCTCACCATAAAGTTTGATGATAAATAATTGAACGTTCAAAGTTGTTAATGTGCTATAAAGTTATTGTGAAATACAAAACTGTAAGTTAGTTATTGTAAAATTGGTTGTAAATAAATTTAGAACTAGCTTTCTTGATTAACATGTTCTAATAAAGTAATTGAAGTAGTTACTAAGCAGGTTATTTTTGACGAGCTATGCAGATGTAATTTTTATGAATTTGTCTATTTGGAAATACAGTTATACAATCTATGGAAAATATGAAAAAATATACAGTTAGTATTAATGATTATTATATGACAGCATGCATATATCATTGGTAGCAAGATTGCGATTGCAGTTACGATGCTCGACTCCACCTGTCAAAGGCGGGCACCTCATAAGGTGCGAAGTCTCTATTTCAACTTACAACTATCTTTATTTTACTTTTCCCACTTTAATGTGTTTATTTGTCTTTGTTTTGTATTCCACATATTCGTTCAATAGATTTCTGACTTTAACAATCTTTCTTTTTCACTGTTGAGTAATATATCTAAGTTCATTTTTTTCCATTCTCCACATCTGCTGCATTTAAGCAAAAGTTCAGTGACGTGTCATCTTCTTCCTTGCACACTGAGCATATAATAGTTGATTCTTGAACTCATACTTGTAGTTTCCTTTAACTTTTATTATATTCAGCTTTATTTTCAATCTTTAACCTATTATGGTTTGCATGTGTCTATGTGTAAGTTTGTCTTAATTTGTTTTAAAAATCTTAATTTAGTACTGTTAATGTATTTTTCTGCACAGTCATTATGAAACATTCAGTCTTACTATTTTTCATTTTTCCATTTATACTTCTTCATGATCTTCACCCATTCCTGATCAGCATCTGTGTTATATTTTCTTGCAGCCTCAGCTACTTCATTGTACCACGACCAGTGCATTGTTTAAATGCATTTGTAGCTCTTCTGATGCTAATCTCTGACTTACTAATTAGTAAATTCCTATAAAACATCAGTCTTCTGTAATTTACTTTATGTTTTAGTGGCCATATTCCTAATTCAGTTACTAATCCTTAATATGTTGTTGATTCACTTGCTTGAATGATTTCTAATTTTTCTCCAAATTTCTCGACCAAAGTTCAGGGCTATTTAGCATTGCACTCAAAAGAACATCAAAAAACCAGAAGTAAAAACTTGTTAGGTGCTTGCGCCACTGTGAGCATGGCCAAATAATAATTGAAAAATAGAACAAAAAAGTGAGTAAAGTTGTACATAACACGAGGTTATGACTGGTGTGTTTCACAGGAACAATAGTTGGTTTTGGTGACTAATTTATATAAGTAGCAAACAGATTGTTTAACTAATGATTTGAAGTGATAAATGTTATGCCGGCACTTCAGTCAAGATTTCCACAGTTTAAATCCGATATAGCTAATGAAATGTTTTGCAATATTGGTTCTACAGTATCTGAGTTAGTGGTCATTAAATATCAAGTATTATGTTATTTGACATTCTTAATTACAAGATTCTTGAAGTAAGGAATAGGTCATTGTTAGTCGCAGTGTTAAAAGAAATTAAATCATCATTTATTAGTTCTCTACAATATAGCATGATTTAGTAACTGAATTGAATTTGGACTGTATGTACATTTAAGTTGCAGTGGATTCAAGTTAGTCTTATAAGTACTATCTCAAAAGTATATTTACATAGGAAGGATATGGTAAGATTAGTGTGCTATATAAAATTATTAAGTGAAATAAAGTTAGAAAGCGTTGATTGTATATTATCTTATTATACTTATATTTTTAGCTATTTTAAGTCTGGTCGTATATGTGAAAATTCCAGTCAAGATTTTCGTGAAGAATAATATCCAAAAATTTGATTTGACTAACTATTTCTCTACTTGTATCATCAATAGAAATATTATAATATTCTGGCGATATTTTGTGGGATTCAGAGAGAGTTTATTAGCTTTAAACCAATTTGTAACACTGCTGATTTATTATATCAAATGAAAAGTTACTGATATTGAAGAAAATCACAGTATCGTCTGCAAACTGAGTTAACTATAGGGCCTATTAAGTCATTTGTTTTACATAGATCATTAATATAGAGTAAGAAAAGTTTATGTACAATCACCGAGCCTTGTGGCACTCCAATATTTACACTTTGTGGGGGCTTGATATCACATTGTATCTCACACACTGCGTACGATTTTTTTCCGATAACTATTAAATCATTTATTCGCAATGTTTCTAACACCGTAAAATGGTCATTTATGTAACTAAACTGCTTTGGTCAACATTGCCAAATGCTTTGGAAAGATCGCAAAAGACACCTGTTGTGATTGAATTTTTATCTCTGTAGCATCAATCAACCAATTACAGCACTAATTAAAGCCATTTCTGTAGAGCTGCCTTTAAGGAATCCGAACTGATTCTTACTTAGTTAGGATATCCAGTTTATTTAAATAATTATCAAACTGGCTGGATACACACTGCGTGCATTGTGTACTTATTATGGGCAAAGAAAAAATTGACGCAGTGTCTAAGTTGTCAGATGTAAGAGGCCTGACAGATGCCTTGCTTTATTGTCAGACAAACTAAAGCCGAGACGGACACTTTAATATTGTTTAGATAGATGCCTAGGTCCAAAAATATTATGGACAATAATTGGACACCATAAAAACCAGATCCAACGTTGCCACATTCCTAGGGATTTTTTTTGTAATTTTTATCTGCATCACAGTCAGTGATTACCTTTACCGTTACCGTTGCTGTCTAGAGTTTAAGCTATTTAATTGGCTTTTAGACCGCTCCGATCTTCCTAGTTTAAACTTTACTGATATGTGAAAAACATGCCATGATCATGGATCTACTATCAGTTGCTTCGATATAAATGACCTAGGCATTTTATATAAGACCAGTTATGTCATGTTTCAGCGTGCTTGGAAATTTGTAAATACATTTGTTCATTTTTCCATTGGCCTTTTCTTGAATCAGAGAATTTAAGTTCATCATTAAGAGTGAGTAGTAGTAGTAGTGAAGCAGGTTAAGTAGTGAAGCATCATGGATCACGTCCAAATGTCTTTATCGAGATGTCATGTCTGCACATCATTCCTCTTCTGTGCAGGTGGTGAGGTTGATTTCTCAGGAAACCAATCGATGGTTGGCATTCAAGAGTTGGTGGCTGAATCTTGATCTTGCCCTTTTGCATTTTTTCTTTCCTTTTGGTTTCGAAATGTCGGGTTTTGTTGTGGATGAGCCAATGTCAGTTGGAATCCAGCTGGCTTGGTTTTCGAATGTTTTGAGTATTCTTCTTTGTTTGAGAGTGGCTTTCAGTTGGTTTTTATAACAATGAAGAGGGCATCTTCTTGGTGTTTTACCAGTTGTGAGTTCACTGAAGGTAATTTTTATGAGGAACCTAGTCTCGAGTATTCTGATGAGACGTCCTGTCCAGCAATCACAATCACTGACAGTATTCCACGATGGTGGACATGATGCACTGACTCATGGATATCAAGGTTTGCTGTTCAAGGATATCAATGCTGGACATGTACTAGTCACGTTTAATGTTCGGGATAGAGTGGAGTTTTTGCTGGTGGAAGCTTTCAAGCTATTTGATTTCACGATAATAAAGAGTCCAAGTTTTGCAGCCGTAAAGCAAAATTGAGATGACGGTAGGACGAAGTTGAGACGATGCTTGCTTGGTAGACCATGACTTTCATTTTTATGTAAATAAATATATATTTCATTTAAATATTTGTTCCTAAAGACCTGTTTCTTAAGTTTCTCAAAGTTGCTCCAAGTTGATGGATATACCTTATTTGGAAGCACATTTATTGGTGATCACTCTTTATGTGTATGGAAAGTGGTCCACCTGGTCAAGGGACTTGTCAGAGATGGTGATATTACATCCACTGTTAATAAAACAGTTGACTCACAGATTTTCTTGAACTGCTTGCTAAGTTGAATACATTGACTAAATTATTTTATGCGTTCAGTACAATACTAAAGCAATACATAAACTAATGGCCATTTTTGACTGTGTCAAAAACTGTTGCAAGATTCTGCTTCTGTGACAGGAGTTGCTTTATGTACTGTTGTGGTTGACATTAAAAGCTTCAGTGAAATTGGAATTTGGCTCTTTTTCATCAGTGGTGCGTAACTCAAGGCTGTAAAGGACATAATATTGCCTCTGTTGAATTCGCCATGTTTGAGAACTTAGGAATTGCATTTCGTTTTACTAAATTGGAAAGTGTAATTTTTTGGCAAGTGGTCATTCACCAATCTAATTATTAACTAAGGCTTGTTTTGCTTTTCTTTGTAAGCAAGCACACAATGTGACCACACAGGCATTTCCTTCTCCAGTTATTAGCGAGTTTTTGGAAAGTTGCATAGTGGTTAATTTTATTATCAATAGCATTTATAACATCAATAACGTTAGCACATTCAAACCAATTTTAAGGAAAATACAAATCAATATTATTTTAAATTTGGAAAATAGCAAAACCTGGCAGAAGCATCTTACAGACTGTTTAAACAGTGTGAGTTGAAAAAGGAGGTAAAAACATATGCAGCAAAATCCTTTAACTGGGGTTTGAACCCACAGTTTCTACATGTAAATCCAACACGCTATACGCTAGGTTGATTCGATTAGCACAAATGTGCTGCATTTATTTACCACTATAGTTGAAAAGTGGCACCCAGTTTAGTCATGCATATTTGTGCATGAGCTCAGTTGAAGTTTGTGCTATTTATCCTGTAATTAATCAGTCAATATTTGCGTTCATCTAACTGTCTTTTGTAAAAACTTATATCGTCTTGTAGCCCAGCTCTTTTTCTTTCTAAAGAACTATAAAACTCCCTTAAACATTCCATACTGAAATTGAACATTCTTATTTTTAGCCTGTGACCTTGAGGTCTAGCATCCACCAAAATCAGCAAAACTTATATAATTCGCTTTGTCTCATCCAGGCCTTTCATTTGATATATTACATGATAAAATTTTTTCAAAATGTCTAATTTTTACGCATTTTCTGTAATATACACAATTTGGTGTACTGCAAGCCGGGTCTACAATCTACTCCCGAAATTCGGTGTTTATGGCGAGGCCAAAACCTGACTCATTATTAAGGTTGTACCTCTAAGATGAGCCACTGGACCAGCAAAGGTGTTACAGCCATGTGATATGTCCTGTCTCTATGAGGTAAACAGAACAACACCTATTATGATCCGAAGTTGAACAGTTTTCTCACTGGATGTCTAATTTCGGTAGTTCATCACTGTTGCTTGCTCATAGATGGGCAACTATGATAGCCTTGCTTCCTTAGATGGGCAACAATGTCATCTGCTTCCCGGGAATGTTTTGAGTAACAATAGGGCATGCTGAACTGGATTAAATGAACGGATAAGCTGCATAAACCAGTCTTGGGCATCAAATAGCCTTGTGAAATCATCCTTCAGTTCAGAATATATGAACTTGAAATTTGAAAGTGCAAATTCAAAATTTGCTGAATAGTACTGCAATCCTCTCATTGGCAAATATGTGCATATTCTACGTAGAAAATGGCTAACTGTACCCAATGATGATTGCTACTTTGCGATCTATTGCTGGTTGCAGTCATGGGAAATTATTAAGTTTCTAACTTTTACGTATTATTTAAATATAAGACAACATTTTGGCAGTTATGGGAGGTTATTGTAAAAATATATATTTGCTCCATAGCCCAAAATGAGCTAAGGTCTAAAGATTAACCTTTTTTCTTGAAGAAACATACCCCCTGAATAGCAATGTAATTCCTCCTACAAACTATAATGCCTTTTATTTTAACAAAGTTTATTTTTTGAACTGCTTTATACAATGGCAGAGTTACGTGCAGTATTGTACCACGAAATTCAAAGTTGGAGAGTTAAGTGTAACTGATTGTTTGAAACAAGCAAAAACTTTTGTTAGTATTGGTTGAACGCAGTGAAGCAGTATAGCACGTTTTGTAGGCAAGGGGAGACTGAAAAACAGCCTTTTTCTCAATATGGATTGTTTACCGTTTGGATTTTTTTGCAGAGAGTGACAAAAATATGCAGAAGATTTTTCCAACATCTGCAGACAGTGTAGTGCTGAACTTCTTTTGCGTACGTATAGTAATCTTTTTTGTACTTTATCTGCTAAGGGCATACTTTTGATACATCATCAAAGGATAGTTGTAATAAGTAAGTTACAAAAATGCAAATGAATCCATTTTTTTCATATCCCATTGATCCACTGGTGTTACGAAAATGTTTGCATTTATAACATCCCTGTGCAATGCGATAAATTTGGGTATGTGACCCGGCTCTTTAATGTGTGATGTAGGGGTTGCATGTATCGGAAATTGTGAGTTAAAATACTGTTATGTGAATAGCGAGACATATACCTGCAGTTTGATAAAAAACAATTGTTCTTCTAGTAGGGGTGTTCAAGATCGGGATCGTTATGATCTTGACCCCCGAATCTCAATCCTGAAGTTTTGTCACATCCCGAATGCCGTTACCAAACTTCCATCCCGTCCCGACCCCGAACTTTAAAAGTTTGTAATATTTGAAAAATAACGTTTACTTTGAGCTTTTTAAGCATGTGAAAAAAATGAAGCATTTGCCAAGTTATTCATCTCTTAAATTTCTCAGTTTCCTATTGTTTATTGAGATTTTATTAACCATAACTGCATCATGCTATTTTTAAAAATGTCGTATAAGTAGTTTAAAGTAAATGCACGATTAGCCTTTCACGGCATATAGGGCGCATTCGGCCTAGTATGAGTGTGACGCTTCTGGAAGGTGTATTTGCAATAATGTTAGAACAATTTATGAAAAATATTTTGTGTTATTTTTGTCTCAGTACTACCAGTATCTTTCCTACCTAAATATTGCCCAAGCAGATAATGTTTTTTAATCAGTTGGCAATATCTACCAAACACCTGTAAATAATTTGTATAACTTTCAATTTCAAAGTTACTTGTTGAAATACTAATTAATGGAGTAAATCTGTGACTATTGAATTTTTGAGGCCATACTGCTTAAAATGAAATATGAGATAGTCAAAATCGAGCATTGTTTGAATGTATGAGCAGGGTGAATCATGTCACATTTATTAATATTATCTGGGTGGAGGCAAAGTTTCGCTGTAATTTTCTTATATTCATTTACTGATAACTATGTTTATGGTTTGAGGTCAGAAACCTCTATCCCACCACTTGATCCCGAACCCCAAAAAATCCCGACCTGGAACTCAATAACATCCCGAATCCCGGTCCCGAACTCCTGATCCCGACCCAAACCGCCCTCCCATCCCAAATCTTGAACACCCCTATCTTCCATATGGGCTAAGCAATGATGTTTTTTAGTAATAGCCAGCATATTGAGTTTTGTCTTGGTCTGCAACACATACTTTATTTGCTTCCACATAATTTGCTGGCCCATACCCAGTTACCCATTGAAACCAAAGTTTAACAAGCTTGAGACAAAAGTGATCATATGTGGCGCTTGTCATATTACTTAGTATGTTTGAGCTTTATGCTTGTTTACAAACAATGGTGTTTCATTTAAATGTCTGTCTTTCAGGAGCAGAGGAAAATAGCACAAGAGGTATGTCAGTGTTGCATATGGTGTCACCTAGACATAGAGGATTCATAGATTTTTTATGTACATCTGTAAGTCCACTTAATATCTTCTGATAGGGCTTCATCATCTAACTCTGAATTCCAGACCTGTGTGCATACATCAAATTTATGTTATTAGGTGCCATATAAAAAAATTCTATTGAAAATGCAAATTTTTGCATGTATGGTACTGTATATTTAAGTGTGTGACGTGTATGAGTAATTGAGTATACATTTAGGTATGTGACACTTTTACACCAGACATGTTATATCATACGATATCATCAATGTTGTGCATGGTGTATAGTGGTAGCAAATTTTTATTGTTCAGATTAAATCTAAATTGTCTTTGCTGTAGTTTTAAGCAGTTCCAGTAAGTCATCTACATGTTTACAAACACTCGTCATGACCAATTTAGTAACAATGCTTACAAATGGATTTACTTAATCAAAGAAATTTTGTGGGAAGGGTAACTTTGTAGATTAGCTGAAACCACAATGCCACCTTATGCAGTTACTAAAGGTTACATTTATATAAATAACTTATACAAATACAATGTATTACGTATAAGTTTAAAGCACGCCTTTGCCATGAGCTGTCACTAATGTAGCCATTGTGCAAAAGCAGTGCTCAGGTAACACAGACTACACTCGCTCAGGTGAGTTAGCCTAGTCAATAACACACGCGCATGTTCCTATTGATGTGCTGAGCTAAGTAAATCAGTCTTATAGATTCATTTTGTGACACATTTTAATGTAAAAACACGCCTTGTGATGAAGAACTAACATCGACACGCTTACTAAAGGTAACCTATACTTTCAAGTTGTAAATCATATTTTGAGGAAAATTGCAGGTTGATTATAACAGATAGACGTGAAATTGCACAAAATTTCAATTATGGGGCAATCATATTGCAGCAAGTCTTACCAAATTGAATTAGGATATGTCTTTTAAGTTTATAAACCTTGGAATTAAGGATTTGCTCCGTATTTCCTCAGTATCAATATTGATTCCTCAGTTTCGCTTTTGAACTTGTGATTTGATAGAGTTCAAAAATTTCTCTTTTTACACAATAGATGTGAATTGCTTCATCGTCTTGAATCATCTGTATCAGCATACATTTCCTGGCAGTATAGGTTTACAGATAAAAAGGACAAATTTCAGTGACCGAAGTTGTTAATTTTAATTAGTGACTGTTAATGCCAAAACTAATGTTACAGTCTCACGAGAATTATAATACATTTACAACTGTTGCTATAAGTTATTTAGAACACAGTTCTTTTCAGTTGTGTGCACAATTCAGATATTGCTAGATGGCTAGTATAGGTACATAGCGCAAAATTGTACACTGACTGTAGTACATGATCAATGCTTATTGTGCTTCAAAATGGCTAGTCTTTATGCCTCTGCACCGCATTGTATTCTCTTATCCCTCTTTGTAGCACAGATATAGACATTGTATTGTAGATCACATTAATTCATTACTGTTTGTAACTTCCATATATAACACATACAATTTATATAAATCACTAACTGCACCCAGTGGCAATCTTTATTGACTTCTTTGCTCAGCCTGGCCAAGCTCTCTGGTTTAGTTTACAAGCCTACATTCAATCATTTTTACTGATTCATTAAAGCAGAAAAAGCTTTGCAGGTGAATTGTTGCATTTCCGCGAATTTCAAACTCAATTGCAATAAAGAGCATCAAACAAAAATTTTTCTTGCACATTTTAGTCGTGGAATTAAATTTGGCACTGATGCTGCATTAAAATGGATTTATAAATATATCTATTTGTGTTCTTTTTGTGTACATGCCTACTGTATCTGCGCACCCTGCAATGACAGTTAATCAGAATGTGTAATGTGGCTCAGTCAACAGCAGTTCAGTGCTTTAATTATTTTGTAAATGTAATTTTTAATTTTTTTCATAATTATACATCAAGAACTGCTTGCAATCTTGAAGCATTATATTCGCTGTACAGAAGATATATTTGAGTAAAATGGATGCATGCTATACTTATCGAGTACCAAAAGTTACTATTCTTTAAGGCTTTTTGTCCAAAATTCAAAATGGCATCTAAGATAGCCTTAATAAACATTGTAAAGTAAACTACAAATATGGTAAACCCGAAAACATCCGTGTTTTAGGACTTTAAATGGGAATAATTTAGTAGTATTAATATGTGTATGTATGTATGTATGTATGTATGTACTACAACATGTTTTGCCATGTGATTTACTGCAATGTGAATTTAATTGTGACACCTCGACTGATAATGTTCAAAACTCCATTATCTAAGTCTCACTGACGAATATAAAATACAAGTATTACACAAATAAATCAAACATAGTATAAAAACAGACGTTAGGATCACCAAAGCTACCTGAGGCTACTACATATCTAAGGCTTTCGATAAAGTTTCGCACAAAGATCTACTCCACAGACCTCAATCATATGGCGTAAATGGCAGTTCTCTGCCTATTATATCATAACTATTACAACATTTGCAGACTGCACATTGTTTGCAAAGATCAATCTTCATCTGTGTGTGAAATCGATCCTAGTATTCCTGAAGAGTCCGTAATAGCCACTATTTTGTTTCTACTATTTGTCAGTAACATGTCAAAATCTGTATGTGTAAATAGACATACTCATGAATGTTATTTTTCATTTTTATGTAAAAGTAATAGAATTCGGTATCATAAATGTGTAAAAAAGGGTTTTAGAGCTATAATGGTGGGAATAATTAGTATTAGCATTCAGGTTTTGTGACATTGTAATAGTATGCTTCGTATGAGCTTTGTATTTAGGATTACTTGAAACAGTAGGCACTCTACTAATGTGACTCGGAGTTTATACGAGAAATAACATGCTTTCTAAGTGGAGTGAAGTGGACTACAAAAGCTGAGCAACATTCCCAAATAACTGCAGTTTATAACATTAGCGAAATTAGTTAAACATTGGGAAACAGCCTTGGTATTAGATTTTCTACATGCTCGCAAAGGGTTGGTTTTGCCAAGTAAATAGCTGTAATGAAAGGTATTATGCATGTGATGTCACTTTACTTTCGGAGAGTTTAAAGGATTTTCAAGCAAATGGAGTGTCATCAGCTGCTCGTGAAACACGAACAATTATGAGATTCTACTACATGCAGTTAACGAGCGGAAATCTTTGAAATCCTTACATTCTTGGAAACTCACTAGCAGGTGTTTGTGATAGAACGCATTTATATCAGATCAGAAGGTATTATAAGATTTAGGTTAGCTGCATAGGCAAGCTTCATACCTTTATTAATTTCATTGAAACTTTGTCAAATAGTCACACTTGGGTATGCTTGATTTACTCATCTTGAGAAAGTAAGCTACAGCCAACAATTGTGTTTTTACTTTTTCGCGTTCTGTTAGAGCATAGTCAGTAATGGCCTGTGAACTTATTTGTAATTGAGAAATTAAGGACAAAAATTAAAGTGCATTTTTAATAAAAGGGCACAAAAATAATTGTTTTATTATATATAATCTGCATACATGAATATGTTCATCATAGTGACTCCACTGTCTGACAGTCACAGTATGTGCTATTTTATATCTTTAATGACCTTATCAACTTTTTATTAACATTATAAGGCTTACAAGATTATTTCTCTGCTAGAATTCTCTTGTAGATGTATGTTTTGAAAGTAACCGTTCTTTTGATTTTTAATCTTTTCATTGTCTTAACTTTTTGATTCAGACACCCACGTTTTCTTTTGCTTTTTCTCCTACCTACCACTAAATTAATTAGCTAAGTCAGTAAGCTCCACACAAACACCTGTTGTAAACAAATTAGCAATCTATTGTTGCCATGGTTACATGTTATAATCAAGTGCTTTGAAGTATTGTGTTAGGGAGACTGAAGTGTAAGAAATCTTGTTATTGATCACTATTGCAAAGATAAATAACTGTTTCTGATAGTTAGTTAAGAAATATTAATATACAATTTGATAGGTTGACTAGATACTTGATCAGTCTCTCTGTTTTAGATGTGGGTCTGGTCTGCCTGAGGTCTATGTCAAGACTCTGTAGGTTTGGTAGTTTTTTGTTTCTTTAGCAATCAGGTTGAAATTGTTTTATCTTTTTGTCTAAAGGCAGAGCCTCGAATTTGGGTTAGAGAAGCTAGAAAGAAACTGTGAATTTCCTTTAGTGCTGTTGTAATGTCTACACTTTGGTTCTAGCTGTGAATAAAACCATAAAGACCAGAATTAAAACATTATGACAAATTGTAATTATTGCTCTCAAACATGATGACCAACTTACTTCGACACATTATAAGTTAGCACAATGTGAATGTATCGTTTCATGTGTAAAAAATCACACTTTACCTTATACTAGCGTTTTACTTAACATATCAATAAAGCTAATTATTGTCCAGTGTGCACAGATATAGTGGGAAAATAGATATACACCTTACTCTACATGGAAACTGTTTTCTGGGGAAAAACTCCCTGATCGGGATCTTCATACTCCAGGCTTACCTAAACTAGTTTGGCATTCATTCAAGAATCATTTTAAGGTTGTTATTTATGAAATAAGAGATTTAATAGTCTGTAAACCTGCACCTTATATGTAAAATCAGTGAACAAGATAGTTTTTACATGGCTTTAAATTATTCTACTACAACCTGTAATTGTGTTCAAATTTGCAGTACGTTTAAGTTGTAGTAAAAGACTAACTATTAATTAAAATTCGAATGCCATTTCCAACAGTCTATAGTCTATCAGAGCACAAATATGTTAGAGGTCTTAGTTTAGCTGGGTTTGGTATGACGGGTTTGTCAATGTAAGAAACTGACGATTGATAAAACATTCTGTATTTGAGTGAAATAAAGATGCTACATAAAATAACATGTAAATGTTCAAACAAAGCTTAAACAAAATTTATCACATCTCATGTTGGAACCAAAAGACATAAAAAGCACATTACACAGACTTTACAAGTACAACAATCACATTACACAGACATTAATTTAAAGGAAAAAATTGGATAAAATAGTGGAAAAATAGATTCGAGTTATAAATTTGTAAATACAGTTGTATGTAAGATACAATTTTGAATTCCAATATGTGGTAATTGTTATTGCAGACGCGTAGGTGGGCTCAGTCATGATGGCTCCAACCTTGCAATGTATATAGAATATGATGCTAGTTATGTTACTATGTCATTTCAATCTACTTTTATTAGATTTGTTAGTTAAACCACATGATCCTGTTTCTATGCAAACGTGCCAGTTTTCTTTATTAGAATGTGTATTTTGTATGTTAGGTTCAAATGGAATTGTTCTGGTCCTATTGACTATTAGATTCCCATTGCATTTCTATTGACTATTACTAAATCTTTTTGACCTGTTTTACTGTATTAGCAAATGGAATGATTGAGTTATTTTGTCTGTGATTTACAAGGTTGTTGACTATTTCATTTTCTTTAAACGTATCCGATTATTCAAAAATTGACAGATATTTTTTTGACAAATGGTCCCAAACCAAAAAGGACCTTTTGGGATATGGTCCAGATCTGGAGTTCTTGGTCATGCTTTTGGGAACATTCTTTTACCCATTTATCCCTGAAATCTATCACTAGAAACAATTTCCATTAAAGGAAATGGAAGTTTTTGCGCAGATGTGTAATTTCTATGGACTAATTTAGGTTCAGTTTTTTTTTATTTGTGTTTAATTGGATCAAATCCTGCCAGATCAAACCTCTAACAGGTTAGACCTCAGACAGACCAGGCCCAACAAAGACTAGTTACACGCTAGATCTCTAATAGGTCAGATATCGGACAAATTAGCCACAAACCAGACCTCTGAAAGATCAGATTTCAGACAGACCAGCCACAGATCTAACCCCAGCCACAATGCAGATATCACATACTTGGACATACTTCAGGCAAACCGGCCTCCTCTAATAGCCTGTTAAATCAGATTCCTGATAGACCGGCCACAGACCAGACTGACCATACCCACAGCCAGTACAGAAAGCGATTGACCGGTTCTAGTAATTAGATAACGTGATAAGACCCAACCATAGACAACCATTGTTACATAATAATGCAAAGTTATTACATTATGACGACAGTTGCATAATGCAAATGTGGTTTGTTATTTAAATAATGCAGTATTTTTGTTATATAATGCTGTATTGTTACATAGTGGGCCGTATGTTACCTAGTGAGCCCTAACAAATGCAGATCGTGATCAATCTCAGAAGTCCGGCATCTTCTAGAAGCGGTTCACTAGCTAACCAAAGTTCATCATTCAAAGTATGGCCACACTAGTGCCTCTTTGTCGCAGTGAGCTGGAAAGCTGAATTTTGTACTTAATTAAATTCATTTAACAGGAAAAAATAGCTCATAATTTCATCATATGTACCGCCATAGCTTTTATTTTATTCTTGTTCCATTCATATCTACTCCCATCCCGCTCTATATGTATCTTCTTTCTCTCTCGGTCCCTTATCACCCTCCTCTACTAAACGGTTGCGCTCTCCTTGTTTACACCTCTAGTGGCAGATTAGCTGTGTTGACTTCCTGCAACCTGCTCTCGGGATCTGTCAGTTACAGCTGAATATAATTAATTAAGTCTGCAGCTGAGGAAGCTAAAAGCAATAAAAACCGCAAATTTAACTTCCTTCTATTTGTTCAGTGTACTGTGTCTACCAAGATTTACCCAATTAGCCGCTAAGATTTTTCCTAGGAATTAAACCATGTACATGTGACATAATTCCAAAACTTCCTATTAAACGAACGAGCAATGTAATTGTTTATATAGCAGGGCCTCATCATTGTAAACACAATTAACAATACATGTATAAAGCCATGCATAGAGGTGTTAGACGTAAATGTTGAATTATGGTATGTAATGGTTCATTTTGACCATTACCATAACGCTGATCCATTTTGTCAGACTGACAAAACAAAAAAGATAAGAATTAAAACATTATTATGACCAATTATAATTATTGCTCTCGAACAATTACAAATGACAAAGTTATAAATTATTCACATTATTATGCGCATTGTGTGTAACATTGTCAACTCATTTAATTGTCTCTTAGTTATGGTTTCTTATTATCATCATCAAAAGCTCTATTGTCATAAAGCATGATCTTCACTATCATCTTTCTGGTCCCTGATTGTTGTCACCGTTATTGCCGCTACCATCACGGAAAGCACCACCCCACCAACACCAAAACTCAGAACAATGATAAATATTGCTAGCTTTTGTTTGCTTTTGCATACATATTATGTAATGCATGTAGTTAAATTCACCCCTTCCCTAACTCAACTTTAGTCTAGTCTGGAAGTGTCTGTAAATTCTTTTGGTTTTATTGAAAGCTTATAATATTAGTTATTGATCTGCATGTACAATAATTCTGTTATATTAGCTAAATCACTTTTTATTCAGTTGCTACGGTTTTGGCTTCATTTCACTTGTTTGGCTGATATAGTTGTGTGGGAGCGTTATGTCCCTTCACAATAAGCAATATGCTCCGTAACAGTAAAATTGAAACTCGCCAGTGAGTTAACGTTGTTCGCTAGTGTTTAGTAGATGAATAAGCTTTTGTTTAGTCTTATTGAAGATTAAATTTTAAAGTCACAGCTTCTTGATTAGTGAAGCCAGGTTCTTGGTAATGCTACGCTTTAATAACTGCTTGTCTGCGCTTGGAATTTGGAATACATCACGTCAGAGGCGTGCGCACGCGGATAATGCCGGATGATTAATTGGACCGAAGTGGTCTAATGTTTGTTCCTGATGCCTGACAGAATTTATTATTGCTATAGTCATTAAACGCTGAGGTGTAAATGTCAGGTCTAGCCCACTTTGAGATGTGATGGAATTGATATTAAACACTGGAATTATCACGTGTGTAGTTGATAGTGACGGCAGTGACAAATTTAGTAAAATTTGCCCAATGTAGAATTTTGAGAAAATTGATGCTATATAAATAACTGATTCTTTTCTCAATAACGTTCACATTAATACTGAGTAAGTGTGAATGGTATTTTTTCATAATATTTTGTGCTAGTTCACTGGGCTACATATATTATCAATTGAATAATAATGATTTATGAGTGTGTTAAAGTAAGTGTGTGAACTGCGAGATGTAGCTACAGTTTAACTTTTGTTTAAGAGATAAACATGGAGATCGCGTATAATAAAGCTAATATAAATGTTAATAAGAAAAAATAATTTATCTGTTGCATGTATTTCAGATGTACAGAGCTATTGGCAACCTTGCTGCACCTCCTCCATGGTTACTACCAAAAAGCAGGCATGGAAGGAAGTTGAGCTGAAAGTTCTTAAACCTCTGGTACCACATCAAGACCCGATGGCTTTAGGTCAGCACACTGCTAGAGTCGCTCCTGTAGGAGATGAAAATTCTGATGGAGGACCACCTCAGAAGAAACTTTCTGCTTGGGAGAGAGCTAAGTTACAACATGAGCATCAGGTGAACGTGCGACAGAGGCGGAGTGTAGTTAACATGAGACTAGAGCCAGCAAGTGATGGTGAATCAATGCTAGGTGATGGAGATGTGTCTTGCAGCGATGCTGCCAGAATAATGTGCAAGCTTTTCCGAACTAGAAAGTTTCGCAGTAAGAATCTTGAGAACTTGTACAGACGCTACTTTCTCCGATTGAATCAGAGCAGTCTCTCCTCACTGGTGGCAACTTTTATAGCTTTAACCATTGGTTTGACTTGTCTGTATTACGGTTTAAGGTACCACAGTACCAC
This sequence comes from Tubiluchus corallicola, assembly GCA_030141605.1. Taxonomy (NCBI): domain Eukaryota; kingdom Metazoa; phylum Priapulida; class Priapulimorpha; order Priapulimorphida; family Tubiluchidae; genus Tubiluchus; species Tubiluchus corallicola. Next base: position 1,059,301 of record JAQGDQ010000006.1, on the reverse strand, counting down.
ACCACCAGCTGTCATCATTGGAAGTGTGTTTGGTGCCATATTTCTGATCCTGGTGGTTCTTCAGGTGTTTTGCAGTCGAGACACATTCAGTGAACTTTTATTGGTTATCTGTTATTCGGTACTATTTATAGTAATGTTGGTAATAGTTTGTGTTGTGACTATGACCTATGACCCGTTGCATCCGTCACGTGGGGTTTGGGAGACAATGTTTTTTATTTACATGAGCTACACGTTATTACCTGTTCAAATGTACATGGCTGTCACATTTGGAGTTATTCTTATGTCTGCACAGGTAGGCTGCATGGTTGGTGTGACAACCGAGCCAGCTGCTGTTTTTTGGAAACAGGTAAGTGGTTGTGTTTAAAAAGAATTTATGTTCACAGGCATGTTTGTAGCCACATTAATCAATCACAAGCCGCAAGTAGAAGCACAGTGTAACTGCTTACTAGTATAAATTTGGACAATAATAAAAAACTTAGAAGTGAAAACCTCACAAAAAAAATCAAGCAGCATTTTGTTGCACAATAATAATTTTATTACACAATGGTCAAGAAACCATAATGGTTACAGTAATAACAGCTAAAGTCGTGTTCAAAAGAAACTAATAAGAATATTTGAACTTTGTACCTGCAATTAAGTGTTTAAAGTTAGCTAATAATAAAGCACTGTTATTACATTTATAGATTTGTATGACTTCCATAAGTAAATTTAAGCAAATTGTGCACACATTTTTTGTGTGGCAATTAGTTAGCATTATTCTGGTTTAGAATAAACTGGAAGAAATAAAAATACTGTTTACTGTTCCCTAGGACATGATACTACAATTTTGACTTTTGACATTTCTGAATTAAATAACTGTAGAAGGTGGTTCAATTTTAATGATTCAAAATACTGTGGCGTAGGTGTCTAAGCATCAGTCATTGTGCTGCATTTAATGCTGATTAGTTGTGCTATCAGCAAAATCCTACAAAACGTTTGACTAGCTGTTGTAGGATTAAAATGTAATAAATTAAAATGTTTGTCCTGCATAAGGAGGAGAACTTTTCATTTTAAGAGCTGCTGTCAACAAACGAAAATGTGGCTTTGTGTTAAACTAAAGTAAAGTAAACAACTAGCTAGACAGCTTTTTACCTTTGCATGGCAATAATTCAGCAGGGGCTAGTCAATTTCTCTGAGTTGACATTAAGATTTGTCGTGCACACGAGCAGAAGGAAACGAGTTTTATTGATATTCAATATCAGAACATACATAGTTAATATATAGCCCACCACAGTTTTCTGTGTAGATATTTATGTTGAATAATCATAGCTATGAGTTCAAGAAATCCGTAATGATTTAAATAATTAAACGATTAAGTGTAACTATTGTGACACTCAGAATTTTTTGTTATGGAGTATTCGATTGTCAGTGAATATAAACTGTAGAAATGAGTTCTCAGAGAGAGAGAGAGGGAAAGGGAGAGGGAGAGAGGGAGGAAAGGAGAGAGAGAGAGAGAGAGAGAGAGAGAGAGAGAGAGAGAGAGAGAGAGAAAAGGGAGGGAGGGACAGACAGGCTTAGGAGAGTAGGACAAATGTCCAAGAATGAGAAAATAGGAAGGACTAGCCAAACTAACAAAAAATTCTTTGTTCGAGGCAATTTTCGGTCATTTGCACTCACTAGTTCAGAACTGTTTCTTCTGTATTAGGAGGGAAACTATGAAGACCTACATGCTTAATCTTTAGCTCAGAAAGGCTAGTCCATGCTCTAGATAAGGAGAAATAATGAAGAATTATTGTGCTAGTAATGTAGGGACGGATTGTTAAGTTGTTCCATAACTAGGAATAAATTTCATTAAGATTTGTCGTTAGTATAATTACTCTCTTGCTACACACGTATTTGATTATCGGTTGTCTGGCTTCGTTTACAGCTGATTGCACCTGCTTGGTTTGTGGTTTGTGGTTACTGTGTGGATTAGGTCTGCAAGGATTAGGTCTAAATTTGCTGTCTGAGAGCAGCAGCACGAAATGTGTTTACATATATTTGCAATCTTTCGTAAAACGAACTCTTCTAACAAATCTTCCTTCGTTAACCGTTGTTGTATTCTAATTACACATGTAAAAAATATGTGCTGTCAGCTACACCAACGTGTAAATAATAATGATATGTATACATAATTCTGTGACAGCAAAATGAAGCATATAATTTAAGCTGATGCTCTTCTATAAGTAACGCAAATTTTCTAAGAGTATGCCAGATTTACGAAACTGTTATATGCTGCGTGTGTCGTTTTACCAATCCGGTAAAGTATTAATCATGCGTGTATGGCCGATATTGTTTTGAACTCTCGGCGTGTTATTTAGTTTTTACATACTTTCTGCATTCCGCTTTTTCTGCTACTGTTTTTTTTTTGTTAGCCTAAAATTTTGGTGAAGCAGTCACCTGTAAGGAGGCCCAAGATTTTACAACACTGATAAAACTTTGATCAGATAGCCCTGAAGTTATCCAACAGTAATTGTCAAAAGTCACGAAAGTTACTAAGTGGATCTTGCATTTTTTACGTCAACTGTAACGTTTTTCCACATTTAAAAGAAGTGGATGATATCTTCTAACGTAAGCACTTCATATGTACTTCCTGGGCATCTATCTTTCCGTTGCTAGAATGTAAACACGATTTTGAATTAAATGTGCAAACTTTATATCCACATAAATGAAAAAATACAAGTCGTTCAAGGTTAATGAGGGGCTACCAACAGAATGAACGGATTTTGGGGTTAGATGAAATGCGAAGGCTAACACAAATCAATTATCAACCTAACGGGACTTTTTCACAAACAATATATTTGGTTTATACTGTAGTTCACCACTTTGCCTTTCAGGCTAAAACTTAAAAGGTCAAAGTCATGCTGACGGAGTGACTTCGTGAATTTTTTTACATTCTTGCAGCGTAGTTCCAAAAATGAATAAATATAATTGGATGCATACCAGAAAGGATAGGCCTACTTAAACAGTAAGGAGAAATAGCTGAGTGCACATGCTTATTGACCGATTTAACCATCACTGAGCCTAGTCAGTAAATGGATTGATAGCTGCTACGAAAAATCCTGTTTCTCCTATCTGTACAAGCATTTTTCATGTCGTAGAACCTTACTTTTTCATGTAAACACTTCAACTCCAGATTATCACATATGCCTACATTTTTTTTACTTCTGACCCCATACTCATTAATTTGTTGTTTTTTTTCTTATTTTTTATCATATTACATCATTTTCATCATCATCATGACTAAATTTCCATGTTCATCATGTACTAAACCTGTTAAAAATAACCAACTTGGACTGTTTTGCAATTGCTGTGAGCAATGGATGCATCTTAAATGTACAAATTTAACTTTGACCGATTACAACAATTTAACTAACAATAATAATAACTGGTTCTGTCACTTTTGTCTGCAAACTATTCTCCCCTTTAACAATATCACTGATGACGACGAATTCAAATTAATCACTAGGTATTCCAATATTGGATATATAATAGACAATAAATTACTTAATTTAAATCTATTTGAAAGTAATGACATATTCGACTCTCTGCCCATTACTGATCTGGATCCAGATCAACATTATTTTAACGGACTAAATAGTATTAAAGCCAGCAAATATTATGATGACCAACAATTCAACTCTCTAATTAACAATTTAAAATTTAAATCTCCTCTGTCCGTTTTACATTTAAATGTGCGTAGTTTACAAAAAAATTATGATCACTTATGTGCCTATCTTCAGTTACTCAATATTAAATATTCAATTATTGCATTAACTGAAACATGGTCAGCTGAGGAACATGGCATATTATGTAACTTACCAGGCTACAAATTAGCATACAATAATCGTACACATAAAGCTGGTGGTGGTGTTGCCATATTTATTTCCCATTTCTGATAAACATATGGAATCATTATTTATAGAGATTAATTGTGTTCAAACTAAAAATATTATAATAGGCGTTATTTATCGACCACCAGGTGAAAATCCTGTAACGTTTATTGACAAACTTACAACAATACTCAATTCATTAAATTGCCAATCTAAACACTTAATTCTTACAGGTGATTTCAATATAAATTTATTAAATCATGCTACCCACAATGACACAAATTACTTTTTAGACACAATGATTTCAAGTTTTATTTTTCCTGTTATTACTCGACCAACAAGAATAACTAGTCTCACAGCCACTCTCATAGATAACATATGGATAAATAACTTGGAACATAATCACATAGCTGGTAACTTATTGACTGATATATCGGACCACTTACCAAATTTTATGATTGCTGATTTCAATCTAGACTTAACTGATACACAGTTTATCAAAAAAAATTTATATAATGAACACGTCAAAGGAAAAATTATTTCAGATTTATCAAGCATATGTTGGAACGAAATTCTATTAAATAATAATGATCCGGATTCAGCATATGAAAAATTTCATGAAATGTTAAGCAATATTTACCATACTCATGTTAAAACTTCAGCTGACCAATTACTACCTAAAATAAAAAAACCTTGGGTAACTAAAGCTATGTTAAAAAGCATTCAACATAAAAACAAACTTTATCGATCTGTGCTTAAAAACAAAATCAACAAGGAACAATATACACAGTACAGAAATCAACTTACTAATTTGATAAAAATTTCCAAGCAAAACTATTATCAACAGAAATTACTAACTTATCAAAATAATATAAAAAAAACCTGGAATGTAATGAAGGAATTGATGCATAAATCTCGTGAATCCTTGCCTGCTTCCATAAAAGTAAATGACCATTTAACTAATGACAAAAATATAATTGCTAATGCTTTTAATGACTACTTTGTAAACATTGGCCCTTTATTATCAAACAACATTGAACCTACAAATACTGACCCAAATTCTTATCTTAAAGGAAATTACCCACATTCCTTCTTCTTTCAACCTGTAACTAAAGATGAAATCATTAGAATCTGCAAGTCATTCCACCCAAATAAAAGTACCGGTATTGATCAGCTCTCTCCCAGAATAATGCTTGATATTATTGAATATATTGCCATACCTTTAACCCATATTATTAATTTATCACTTACCTCTGGAATTGTCCCTAATAAGCTAAAGCAGTCCATAATAGTTCCTATTCATAAAGCTGATGATCCACACTGTATAAATAATTATAGGCCCATTTCATTACTGCCATGTTTTTCGAAAATTATTGAGAAATGTGTGTCTTTGCAACTTACAGATTATTTACATAAACAAAGCATATTAAATGACACACAGTATGGATTTCGTCAAGGCAGTACTACAGGAATGGCTTTAATTGATATGCTGACCAACATAATCAGAGATATTGAAGATAATAAGTTATCTGTGAGTATTTTCTGTGATCTATCAAAAGCTTTTGACACTGTTGATCATAAAATTTTAATTAACAAATTATACCACTATGGAATAAGAGGTGTTGCGAATAATTGGTTTGTAAGTTACCTATCTGGCAGGTTACAAGCAGTAAAGTATAATAACTATATATCTAACTCAAAATTAATATCTTGTGGTGTTCCACAAGGGTCGATACTTGGCCCACTCTTGTTTCTTGTGTACATTAATGATATAAAACATTGTATTAATAATGGAAAAATCCTGCAGTTTGCTGATGACACCAGTTTAATATTTAAATATTACAATACTGTTAATGAAGCTGAAATAAACAATGAATTGCAGCAAATATCAAACTGGTTTAGGAGTAATAAATTATCACTAAATGCTTCCAAAACTAAATTTGTAGTTTTTAGATCAAGAAACAAGAGAATGCCAAATTTGACATTACAAATTGAAAATAGTTATATTCAACAAGTAAAACAGATTAAATTCTTAGGTATTGTCATACATGAACACTTAGACTGGCAATCACATATCTCTTACATCAGACTTAAAATTGCTAAAAATATAGGCATCATTACTCACATTAAACATAGTCTTTCGAAAGAACACTTACTAATCTTGTATAATAGTCTGGTTTTACCTTATCTCAATTACTGCAGCATTATTTGGGGCCCCACATATCCATCTAAACTAATATGCTTAAAAACGTTGCAACGAAAATTTTTAAGGTTAATGTATGGCCTAATGAAACGTAGTGAAGTACCTTTACTTCTTTACCGTGAATGTAGAATTATGCAATTAGATGATTTAATCAAATTGAATATTGCAGTATTCATGTATAAATGCAATTATAGACTATTTCCTAAGTTTTTTGCAATTCCTGTCTAATTGACATCTAAGAGACATAATACAAGATTTAATCAATACATTGTGCCTTTCTGTAGAACCAACATAGCTAAACATTTTATAATATATCAAGGACCAAAAGTCTGGAATGAGATTTGTCAATCTGCAAAAAATAGCAGATCTATTACTAGATTTAAAATAATGCTAAAAAATCAAATTTTAAGTAAGTATCAGTGAGCAATTAAAATTTCTATCTGTATCCATCCTCACAGTAGTTGCAAAACAGTGGTGTTAACTTAATCAAGTTATTTTAATTTTACATACTATTAAAAAATAATAGTCTTTCTATCTTTTATATCATTCCATATATGAGTTTCATTCATTACATCATTCCATTTTAAGCACTAACGTTTTTTTTATCACGATTCACTTTAAATTTTCAGATTATCTCCATTACTTTTTTTTCTCTATCACTGTGTGGAACAATCTAACAAGCCCTGCTTTTTGATTGCCCACAACACATTTACATTCGTGTATAAGTAAATAGTGCTTGAGGCTTTTCTGTGCAGTATTTTTTATTTGTATTATATCCATTGTAGGCCCTTTCACTGATATTGTATATGTAACCTGTAAATGTGTATGGTGAAATAAATGACTATGACTATGACTATGACTTTGATATTGGGCTTAAAAACACAACTGTCCAAGCTATACCAAGTAAAATTTTGAAATTAAGCGTATTGTTTACCTGTAGGTAGTATAGACATTGAATTCGTACATATTACATTTAAATGATAGTATCGGAATGTCCTTAGAGAGTGGCCAGAGCATAGCGACCGGATATTATATTCTCAAAAATGTGGCTCGTTGGGCTTAAGGAGCTGACATACCTTACAGGCTTTTCAGTTAAATGAAATATAGTCAATTTCTTATTTTTTCATTCACATTTAATGGGTAAAAAAGATCACAGTATAAAACATCTTACTAATTGAATTTTACTTTACTTCTCTGAAAATGACTAATTGACCTTGTTGCTTATTGTGAATTGTATTACGTTGATCATCCAGTTATAATGCCATGCATTAGCTTGTTTACTTTGCTGATCAGCTTTCTTTGTGTCAGCTTTCCAAGTACATAAAATTATGTTACTGAATTATATTTATTGTATTATATATATATATATATATATATATATATATATATATATATATATATATATATATATATATATGTGAGTTTGTTGGCTTTATAATTATATACTTATTATATATAATTATAATTTATATAATGACTGGATTGTTCCTTATTGTCCATTTCTGTTTATAGGCAAAATTTCTTATTATTATGTTTACAACACATATACATCTATGCCATACAATCTATAACATATTTTATCCATACTGAAGCAATCAAATCAATTCAGATAGACCGGATTTGTAATTAAAATCAAGAATTCATGTTTGCAATAAGTCATTAACTAACTTTGTCTCAATGAAATTGCTTCTATATAAGTATTATGTCTCGATTTCACAATTATGTACGTGTTTTCTCCAAGTTTGTCATCATTACGGGTGGGGAATTTCCACTTTCCTTTTTGCTAAAATCTTCACCAGGTATTCAGGAGGCAATTTATCTTGATAAAAAGATTTTGCACGAATCTGATTTGCAGCTTCAACCATAGGAAAATTCCATTTGACAAAATAAACTGAACGCAGCTGACACGATGGTCATTACCATTTCGGATGATCATTACTGCTTCTTGCTACGTCAAATATTGCCCTTAAGATTCAGCATGATTAAAATGCATATTTCACAAGCTCATATTTCGGTACGTTAACCAATTCCAGAAACAGTGTTCAGTTATATCCACGTAATAGGATTATTCTCACAGGTGAAAATTGTGACTTTTGGCTATAATATATCACATAATTTAGTAAATTTACAATCTGCTTACGTGACATCTTCCATTCATGAAAACATTAATGGTAAAAGAAATCTGTCTAACAAGTTGATAGCACTATCTCTGATGAGATGATTTTAAATTAACAAGTTCTAACTTATTAGGAAGATGATGATGCCCTTAATGATTTATAGTGCAGTATTTAGAATGTATAATTTACAGCTAAAGTGATTTTACAAACAATACTTGTAAAATGTACTAAGTTGCTGATAGTTAGGTGACGAATGAGAACCCAAGGTAAAAATATACAAATTTGTCCAGAGATTACCAATTGGGGCTTTGACACCTGTGTCAGTTTTAGTATAATCTGAATATATGTACACAGGCATTTGCGTTTTTTAGAATTTGGTTACAGAACAAGTGCTGATTAAAGCTGCTTAATCGCCAAATTTCATTTCGGATATTTTTCTTTGTTTGTTTTGTCTTAACGTGCTGCTGACGCACAAACGTTATTTATGTTACAGATTGTGGCCAACATTATGCTCTTCGCTGCTGCTTCTGCGGCTGGACTCTTCACTCATTACCCAACTGAAGTGGCTCAAAGACAAGCATTTCTGGAAACGCGAAGATGCATCGAAGCCCGGTTAATATCACAGAAAGAAAATCATCAGCAGGTAAGGTGGCATCACATTTGTTTTCTGGAACTAGGGCTAAGTATGTTAGCAGGTCATACTTTGATCAGGTATTAACACGCAGATTTTGTGCTTGAAAACCTGTTGACTTACATACATACTTAAAATGCTTTAATATCGTGCACCATAAATTGAGAGTGTATGTTAACTAATCCCATTTTTGTTACCAGGAACGATTGTTGTTGTCGGTGTTGCCAAGGCATGTTGCCATGGAAATGAAAGCAGACATAGCTGGGAAACCAAAAGATACAATGTTTCATAAGATCTACATCCAGCGTCATGATGATGTTAGGTCAGTAGTGCAAAATGCACATTCTCCTTCAATACACTTTAAAGAGAACAATTAATTTTCAAAACTATGCAATTTAATGATTTGCATATACATAGTAATCTACTTAATGAACTTTTCCCCTACCCATGAATCATGCCATAATCTTTTGTTATAATTAGCTTTATTTCTTAAATTTCACTTTCTTCGTAGTATTCTAGCTTGCAGAGTATCCATAATTGGCAAACTGCTTCGCTAACATTCTCCTCAATGGAGAGTTTGCAATTAAGTCATTATCAAAGATGATTAAATATTATCATTAGTCAGGCAAGAGTTAACTATGGACCATTCAAGAAACATCAGAAGTTAACGAAAGTACCATACTCAAGGTATACGCACATTAAACTGTGTTTTTACTTCACAACGTAATAACCACAAACCTTTGTTGAAGAAATGGAAGTTGCTGGTTCACAAATTTGTCAACAATGCCTTCTGTGACCAGCATTAAAAGGCCAACTGGCATCACTTCAAAGAGTAGGGAAACTGTTTGTGTGATTACCTCATATTAAAATGTGTGTGTGGTATAGTCGATTTTGTCTCGGGTATATTTTTGAACATATGTACACCTAAATCTGAGGTTTGCAGGGCAGAAAAGTGGATTATGAAAGTCTGCTTGAAAATAATGTTTTCGATTCTTAATGTGTTTTTCTGATTTTTTTCAGAAAGACATTCATTATTAAATGGATGTATTAAGTAGATGACTTAAATGCAGTCTATTGGATAGCACACAGTCCAGTGCCCAAAATTCACATTTTCCACTGATAACAATTAGTAGATAACAGTTTTAAAATTTAGACATTAAATTTTCTAAATGCATAAAGGTGACACATATTGTCATGCTAAACTCTTTTTATTGTTATTTTGAATGTCTTTTAGTATCAGATCTAAAACACAACATTTAAATGATTTGAATAACTTTATCTTTTAGCTCATGTTTCCCGCAATGCTGCACTTATTTTGTGTAAGCCATGCCTGATATCATTACTTGTCGTTACCTTTAAATACTCTGTACAATGAATATATCCTGTTATTGAATAGGATCCATTCATCACAAATCTATTCTCACGTTGTTAGCCAAGTGAAGCGAGATCATATTGCCCATCCACTCAGTCCATTTCCCAATGCAGGACTACTGCATTACAACATGTTACATTTAATAACTTCTAGCAAATTACTGCACTTATTGAACAGTAAGTGTGTAAAATGCTTGTATTATTGCTCTCTCTCTCTCTCTCTCTCTCTCTCTCTCTCTCTCTCTCTCTCCCCTCCCCTCCCTCTCCCTCCCCTCTCTTCCACTCTCTTCTCCCTCTCCCTCTCCTCTCCCTCCCTCCCTCTCCTCTCTCTCACTCTCTTCTCCCTGCCTCCCTCTCTCCCTCTCCTCTCTTTCACTCTCTTCTCCCTCCTCCCTCTCCTCTCTCTCCCTCTCTTCTCCCTCCTCCCTCTCCTCTCCCTCCCTCCCTCTCCTCTCTTTCCCTCTCTTTTCCCTCCTCCCTCTCCTCTCCCTCCCTCCCTCTCCTCTCTCTCCCTCTCCCTCTCCCTCTCCCTCTCCCTCTCTCTCCCTCTCCCTCTCCCTCTCCCTCTCCCTCTCCCTCTCCCTCTCCCTCTCCCTCTCCCTCTCCCTCTCCCTCTCCTCCCTCTCCCTCTCCCTCTCCCTCTCCCTCTCTCCTCCTCCTCCTTTTTTGCCTTTTTCCTTTAAACATGATTTATTAGAAGTATTTGTGCGGCAGACCATTTTTTACAAGAATAGCAGGTTTTGATACAAGTGAGATTTTGCTGTGAAATTTTCAGTATCATCACAATAAACCTGATTTTCAGAATCCTTGATTAAATACATTTATGGAGACTATTTTTATACTTTATTGCATTTTATTATTCAACATACGCAATTATTTAAACACAATAAATATACATAATGCCTCATTTCACATTCATGTATTCATGAAATTCTACAGCGCTGCCATGCTGAGAGAATAATGACATTTGTACAATTTTAATCAGACTGCACTTAAATGACAGAATTCAAGTAGACAATTTTGTAGGGAAGTAAACCTGTTCTTCCATGTGAGCAATTATTATTTTATTTGTTTGCCAGATCTGATAACTTTGGATAGACAGGTTCTAAGGCAGGTCTTGATGTTACGTTATACATGTATATTGTATACTAAATGATTCTCTAGATTCGACAGTTAAATCAAAATTTTTTTTGAAGCAGTGAAGTTGTGTTGTTAGTGTAGTTAAAGAGAAACAATTTCTGTTAAAGAATTTCACATATAAGGGGGTCGAAAGGAAAAACTGGTTTTATAAGCAGTTATTTTGCATGTGATAATGCTCATTATCCAAAGTAAAAATATGAGAATCAGTAGCACCAAAATGCACTACGACCAATTTGTCGACATCTAAGAACTAATGATAAAAAATTCTAGGAACATGTCTCATTAAAATATGAAAAAAAATGGCTTAATGTAGCAATGAAAGTTCAGTGATCATAAATACTGACTCCCCAAATCAGACCCAGTCAAGATCGTCAGTATGATTTTGCAATCTGTCAAGTAATATTGCAGTAGTTTTAGGAAGTAAGTTGTATCGGCAATTAAAAAAATAACTAGTTTTAGAATTTTGTATAGTGCTATGTTTGATAACTTGCATAGCTAGATTTACCCAATTATATACTTATCGTTATATTATAGATCAAGTACTTAGACCACAATGTGAGCAGAAAAAACTCATATTTTTCATAGCCATGTGTGGTACTAGATGTCGTGTCAGAAGCCTGTGATGTAGAAGCTAATAATTGTCACCCTCATTAAAGGGTAGTCGTGCGTGAAAGGTGTAATGATTATTGCTGCTTTTTCTGGCTTCTAATGGTGCCTTGTGTTCTAATGCACAACTGATTCTGTTCATTGACATTTTCTGTAGTTGTAATTAGACCTTTGAATATGAAATGTGAGAAATTTCTTTTATGACTTTCCCCAACATACTACTACAAAATAAGCTGATTAGTTTAATAAGCTTTTCTTGGTTGTTTTTTGCCTTTTTCATTATGTACAGCCAATGCTTAACAATTTTGAACACAGTTGAAAATTTGTGGTTGTAGTAATTGAGTTAAGCACTCAACTGATCTTTTTCATCCAGCATTTCTATTGGATAAAAATTCTTTGTCATGGTCATCCAACCTTTTTCTGCTGATTTTTGCCCTCCAAGAAAAGTGCAAAACTAAATCATGATTGTTATAGTCTTCTCGTGTTTTTTACAGAAGAGTCATGTGTTTGAGTGCTTATTTGATTGTATTGTGTTGGATACACTGACAATGAATTGCATTCAAATAAGAAATTTTCTAGAACTTTTGCTGCAGTAGCAACATTTTACAGTTGCAACTTGCATGATAGATTTTTTTCACAAACAAGGTTTTGTATTATAATTTTTTAACCAGTAAAGTGAACAATTTCAATTTTTATTTTCTATCTGCCAAGGTTGCACTGCATTTGTAACTACTCGGACACATTTGCACTTGCACAAAATCGTGATGAGAATCTTGTATTGTGAACAGAAAAACTTTGAAATGTGTTGCTTAAGTTACTCGAAAACCTTCACTGTGAAAACCTATTTTTTCCTTCATTCCACCTACATTACCCAAATGTATTTTCACTTATTACATGAAAATTTTAATATGTAGAGGAGATTCAGGGCCTACATTGTGAGAAATGAGAAAATTTTATTCATTTGGTTTATTCAATGAAAAAGACTTATAAACTTTATTACCATCATCAGTACCAACATTTGTTAGACAGTGTGTGTGTGTGTGTGTGTGCGTGCGTGCGTGCGTGCGTGTGACAATCTAACGTCATATATATATATATATATATGTATGTGCTGCATATAATTATATATGTATATGAATGCAGTGTATATATACTTGATAATATTAAAAATATTACATAGAGTATATATATATATATATATATAATATAAGTTCAGACTACAATAATATTAGAAGAAATTGTCCTACAAAATTGAAATTTCACAATATATTATTACAATACATTAACTTTTAGCTGTATACATTACAGTTTTATAGTTTTAATGGTTTTTTAATGCGTGTGTGTGGGTGTGCATGTGTATATAAGTGTCTATGCAAAATGTTTATACACATGTATGTATGTTACGTAAATTTTATAAATTTATAGCCTTTTTTTATGAACTTATGCTACTAATTATCTGATATGTGGACCTCTGAAAACTTGTATTATCTACTAGTATTTGTGTATTTGTCTTCATTATGATGTTTTGTTTCATATTTCAGCATTCTGTTTGCTGACATATGCGGTTTCACACAGCTATCTTCTCAGTGTACAGCACAGGAACTTGTGAAGTTGCTCAATGAATTGTTTGCTAGGTATTTTTACATTTTCACTAAATAAAATCATCTGATAGTTATAGAAATCAAATGGTATTTGATTTAATGTACTTTTTCAAAAATTTACACTTTTACTTTAGTTTCTGCTTTCACTGGGTGTTATAAAATACTGAAAGTGAATAGTTTTAAAAGACATTGATTGTTGTTCATTTAATGCCTGCCATGCATGTTTGTATGGTGGCTGCATTGCGTTATTCGCCTATCTGCAGTGCTGTTACATTTTATTATCCTATATCTTGTTAACTAAGTCATCAATACTTGTGACATTGATCGTACTGTTTTGCGTGTGCTCTTAATCTTTTATTTTAAAAGAAGGAAACTGCTAAACTAGCTTTATTAACATAGCGTGCTTAACTCTGAAATCTGAAATTGACTGGGCGTATTGAACTTGCTCATCACTTAACAGATTCATTCACAAGGTAGATAGCTGACTGGCAATAAGCTCTGAACATTATTATTTTTCACTATTAAAGCTGTTACCAAAAGCTTCAACATGTTCAAATCACATAATATTTTTGTACAAACTACTATAACTATTATTGCACCTAATTGTTACAAAAATATTGTAGCTAACATTTTTTGTAAAGCATCACCACTAAAGATTTTTCAGTGTCGACTATTTCGTTAATGGTTTTCAGTGTTGCATTTTCTTGGAAAGACATAAAAGTATTTCAGTGAGTGAATAAGTGAATGAGAGTAAGTGTGTAAGTGAATTAGTCAATAATGCACAATTTTGCTAAAGGTCATTCTTGTATCGTCATGTTATTATTAGTATTGAAAATGGTGCGACAGAACATTCTAAAATTCTGTCAGACATTATACTACTGAGTAGTAGGTATGCTATGTAAGTTACAAACAATCGCTCTGTGACTACATGGCATTTTAAAGAAGGTTCAAGACGTTGTTATAACCTGCATCTGCACTTAACATTATTTTTAGCCTATGATAATATTATTTAGAAAAGTTGTTTTTGAAACATTAATTATTTCTCTGCTATTTCGCACCACATTTCATGTAATGTTGATAAAGTAGGTCTCAGTTTCTTTCCAATCAATAAAGTTAGACGTAATATTGACCATAGTAATGGAAAGTTGTTTGTTTAAGTCAGATGCAGGTGTTGATCAATATGAGGCTGCAGATATGCTACTTCACAATTCAACAAATCTTGTAACTCACTGCAACTCATGTCACAGATATTTAAAAGTTTAAGATAATCTTTTCCGTATTTCGTAACCATGTAAAGCAAAAACAAATTTTTGAACCACTTGTAAAAAAACAGAGTTAGCTGTTGAATGGTGATACCATTTGGATGGATTCTAAGTTTGTAAAATTTTCTAATGTCTAAACTTGAATACAATTTCAAATGGTTTGTTTTGCCAGCTTAAAAATAGTTTTTTATTGAGCAGTAATTTCTGAAAATAAAATAAATTTAAGAAATGTTGCACAAGAAAATTTTATTCTGACTATAGATTGTAAGTAATATTTGCAAAACGGTATAATGGTAATATTAGTTCTTTTTTGCTTAATTGTAATTTATCTCGTTAAATGGCATAAACGTGGCAGGGAACTATTCCACGCCATCTTTCTCTTATTGCCTAAAATAGTCACAAATTTTGCCATTTCATGTTGATAAACTGTTTTTGTGTTACCAATTAACTGAATCATTAGTTAATGGTATGTTATCTTATAGATGAGAATAGGCTAAACATTTTATAGTAATGACACAATGAACAGAAGTTGGCATTTGTAATAATTTTGAACCTTTAACATATACATTTGATAAGCTTGTCACTTTTTTCTAGATTTGATAAATTGGCACAGGAAAACCATTGTTTACGAATTAAGATTCTAGGAGATTGCTATTACTGTGTATGTGGTATACCAGAGGCAAGACCTGACCATGCTCAGTGTTGTATAGAAATGGGGCTAGATGTCATCGATGCTATTGCGTAAGCTGTGAACACTCAATTTTTTCTCTATGTTGAAGGAATTTATTTTACTGCAACCATTAGAAAATCTGCAGTTTTGTACGTTTATTTATCATTATAGCTAGATTGTATTTGAGCTTGTTTATTCATAAAATTGAGCTTTTCCATTCCCGAACATGAAATCACGGACAATAAGAATTTGCTTATTTATCTGAAGCCCTCATAATGTCAAATATAACAATGGTCTAATCCCAATAATGTCAAATATAACAATGGTCTAATCCCAATGTACTGGAATATTACACATCTCTTTTTATGTTATTTGTTCATTATATTTCAGGTTAGTGCGAGACATGGTAGGCGTCGACGCATTGAACATGAGAGTGGGAATCCATAGTGGACGTGTTCATTGTGGGGTACTCGGTTTGCGCAAGTGGCAGTTTGATGTATGGTCAAACGATGTGACACTTGCCAACAATATGGAGGCTGGTGGTGTACCAGGGTAAGGTTAAATTTTATGTGACCATTAATTTTAATGTTATTAAAATGCATAAAAGCTGTAAATTTCTTAAATTATAACCAGTACCTTCAGTTCTTATTCCTACAAATATTTGGCATGATGATTTTGTCTAAATAATTTTTATTTGTTTTATGTGCTGTTGTAGAAAAGTCCACATAACTGAACATACGGCAAGTTTTATCCCAAAGGGTGAATATGAACTAGAACAAGGCAATGGTTGGGAAAGAAACAGCTACCTACGCGAGAAAAACGTAAAAACTTTCTTTGTTGTGGCCCCCGACATACGCAAGGTATATACCTTCATAAGTATTTATTTAATTTGATAGTTTTAAACATAATTATATTCACTTTGTTAACCTTTTATGTGGAGTTAGAAACTGTCTATTAGATACCATACATACTTGTGAATGCGAATCCTCAGTTTTTTATATATTATTAATTGCAGGAAGTATGGAACGAAAAAGTGTTGCAGAGCAGTAAAGCTCATTTGTTATTTGTTGTAATGATATCACATAGAATTTACTACACCATAGCTAATTTATTGGAACTAGTTTGAAGTAATTTATTTTAATTATTCACATAAATTTTGTCTGAACATTTATGTTCTTCTTAATGTGTTACTTTGTAAGACAAAATAATACAATTATTTACAAAGATGTTAGGAGGGTCCAGACTGTGCCAAAGACACCCAATGATTTTTAATACAAGAGTGAACATTATATTTTCTCATCCTCAATCAAGGGAAAAGGCCTTCAGGGCCTTAGTGTAATTGATCTCTGCTGTGTGGTTTAGGTTTCGTCAGTGTCGTGTTTTCATCAGTGTCGTGTTTTTATTGCGGACAGAAATAAAGAACCATTTTTTGGCTAAAGATCTCAAAATCAATAATAAGCATGTACGGTTACTACTGCTCTTTTACAAAAAACTTATAATTAAAAAATCACTATAAAATACGTACGGGATTTGGAGAAACCATACTGAACTATTACACACTTTATTTGTACTTTTGCTCATAATGCAAAGGTTTTGCGTAGCATTTATTTTATATATAGTGTAACCATGAAATGAGCAAGCTTTACACTTTTTCTGACAGTGCAGAAAGTCCACTTTTCCTCATCTTTTAAGTTTACCTGGTCAGGTAGACACATTTGACTTGCAGTCGGAAGCATTATCAGCCACAGAAGAAACCTCTTTTCACGTTAATGTTGAAATGTTGTTGGTAAGATTAAAATAGCCTACATGTGCACATTAATAGGTGACGGGATTGGCTTTCATCTTCACAATGTAGATCAGTGAATCAAGCTGCAGAACGGTAATTAGCGTGCTAGCCACGTATTTGTTTGAGTGTCAGTTATTCTTCATAACATGCATGGTTTGCAGTGCCACGTGTCATTTTCCATTACTAACATAACTAACATCACTAATAACTTTATGAACAAGTGACTAGCCTTGCTAACATTACGACTAATTGCCTTCATCATATCTTGTGGTATAGCAGTATTGGTTTAGAAATGAATGCTACTTGCCCTGTTACACTAATTGAACACATAACTACAGATGTTTCTAAATGGCAGTGCATGAAATGCCATGGTGATGCTGTAAGATTATATTGAACTACTAAATTCATGTGAATGATTTTATTGTATTGTATTCATATATTTTTTCTGCCATATCATTATCTGACGTTTATCTCGTCCTATTTGTCTCTGTAACTTAAACTGTTAATATTGAAAAAAAATGCCTGAGATGTTTTTCAAAACTGTTTGTATAGATTCACTTCGATTTGAAACTTGCTGATTAGGTGAATTAAGTATTTAGTCACAGCAAAAATGTCACCGTTTTATTATTAATAATTTCATAGCGAGCAAAAACTTTTCATTTGATTGATTGTATTATTACAGACTGTTATTATTATTATTGACTATTACAGATAAAAATGATTTATTACATCAGTGAACTTTCTTAATATTGATCCTATTGGCCGGGAGACAAACCATATTGTCACAATCAATAAGCACAAATTAGCTCTTGTGTTGCCGTATTGCGAATTTCGATTATGCGTCTGTGCAACTCAGTAGCTTGTTGTTATTAATTTTTGCTTTGTTGACTGTTTGTGCAGTGCTAGCAAGAATTATGCCTGCTGGCGCAAATTAATAGTAAACAAAGGAAAAGCGGTGGTGAGGTATTACATCTGCATTTGACATTAGATATGGCTCGTTTGCTTGGTTTTGCACATGGCATTTGTACCAAGGGAATGACACAATCTGCTGTTTACATGGCATTTTTTCATTTTAATGTCATTTTAATTGTTAATTATTGTAAATGTTAACTTTGATACCTGTTTAATATGCAGATTTTGTAATAAATTATACATACTTATTTGTTTTTATGAGTGACTAATTTTGCAAATAAAGCACATATTTGTCATTGCATTTTTATCATACAAAAAAATGCATCTTTGCCAATTTAAATGCATCTGTAATTAAGTTGTAATGTAATCACTGATCCAGCACTTGGTGTTTATCCCTACTCAGTGGAATTGGTTGCAGTGAAACCTAACTCATTATCAACAATAATCTTTTTTGATGAGACATCAGACCGGCAGAGGTATCTTAGCCCCATCTGGATGTGTCTGCATCCTATATCAGTGAGGTTCTTACGCGCTGGCAATAAATCAGGTGAAAGGCAATGACGGCACTCCATGATCACCCATCTATTTACTTACTAGGCTTGATGTTCTTTAGCTTTGGTCATTAAGTGCACATAGCAACCATTCTGCTTTAACAGTCTGTCTAACTTCAGTCACCAACATATTTTCCTGGCTAAATTATTATTGGCAGAAGGGTGAAAAAAAGCCCAATTGTTAATGTTAAGAGACTGAAGAATATGACAAGATCATTTTAACTAATATCTGTATCTGTTTTTGTAACTTTATTGTATCTTAATTAAAGAGTGCACATGAGAAGTTTTAACAAGAGTTTGGACACATAAATATCAATTTTTCTTACACACATGTAATTTAATTCTAATACAAATATACGTTTTAGTGAAATCCATGTTTTGTTTAAAAAATATGAAAATATATAGACAAGAAAGGCTGCTAATAAACTGTTGGGCTTAATTTGTCAAAATAGAGTAATGTACTTTTTAGGAAATTTAACCTTGCATGATTATGCTTAAGCTGCATAAATTGTCCATACCACTGTGTAGTTTATTAGCGCGACTTCTTAAGATTTGTATACCGGAAATTTCATTTTCTGTTCTACAGAGTAAGAGGAGGACCAATGAGAAGAGTAGTGAGCAGCGAGCGAATGGCGTACTGAAAAAGATGGGTTTAGATGAAGATCAGGCCAATAAAGGACACAAGAATGTGCAAATTAGGTTAATTATCTTAAATCTTATACATGTGCTACATGATAAAGTAGATTATGCATATACATATCTTGCATAAACCTCAGTTAGTTGGCATAATTTTTGTGAACATGTACACATATAACCAGTGCCACCTGCTAATGAAGTTACTTTCAAAAATTACATACTTTCAAGAACTTATCTAATTTTTATTATGTTTAATAGACTGGGGCTAGGTGAAGGTCAGGAAAGGGAAACAGATGATGAAGTCAATGAATACCTAAGTCGAGCCATCGATGCTCGATCCATTGATCGTCTGCGTTCAGAACACTGCCGTCCATTTTTGCTCACCTTTAACAAGAAAGAAATAGAAGAAAAAGTAAGCAAAGATTCTTCTGGATTTTGTTTTTTGATTTGTTTATTTGTTCAATCATCCGTTTGTTTGTTCATTTGTTTATTTATTTGGTTGTTTGGGCTGTTAAGTGGTCGGCAGATAGTTTTATTAGTTGACTGGCTAGTTAACCATTTGTTGACTGATTAACTTGTTGCATGGATGACTTCCTTGTGATGGCTTGTCTGTATAAGTATAAAAATTGAGCAAAAGCTGAACACACAACTGTGAACTGTAAGTGCCAGGATTAGTCCTTTAGTCATAAAGCTTGTTACTTATTTGTTGTTAATAACGTCATTGAATAGTTGTGCCATCGTGTCTCAGAAATGCTTTTTGCCATTTACCAATGATTCAAGGAAGTAAGAATATTTTTGCTTAACTTTTATTTTTGATTTTTTTAGTACAACATGGAAAGAGATCGAATGTTCAAGTCATACATGACCTGCTGTTTGTTGCTGGTAATGTTATTGTGGAGTATTCAATTAACTATCTTTTACTGGTGAGTTTTGACCAACTGCTTATTTTCACTTAGAAATGCAGAAAACGTGAAATTGGAAACATGTTTGCCCCGATGTAATATCACTGTACTTGATTTTTATTACCTTGATGCAAAACATTGTAATCATTGTTATTATACTTTATCTTAAAAGCTCTATGTGTGCACTTATTAATATTTTGTTTACTTTTTCAGTACAATGGTGATGATTGTTATATTTGTCATTGCACTTCTACTGCAAATAATTTTACTAGTGATTGTGTGTACAGAGAAAAGTAAGGTATGTCAATTTTATTATGAAAAAAACATTTTAAATTGCCCTTAATTATCCAATTATTGCTATTATGCAGTTTCTTTACAAGGAACTTGTGATTTCTTGTAGTTTTATCTTGTTTTTTACAATACTTGCATATTAATGCTGAGTGTATAGATCTTAAAAAAAGGATATTAGAAGTGTTAACAATCTTGACCAATTTTATATTCAGCAGTGCAGAGCAAGATTATTGAGTGCTTTACAATTTAGCTCTTGTAGCATAACTGGTATTAAACTAGAGTGCTCAGAATTACTGTGTTGTGGTTTTGTTCCTAGGAGTCAAGTTTTTCGTTACTTTAAATAAAAAGGTTTTGGTACCAATTGCACGAAGATGAAGGATTCAAATGATCGACTGTTGTTATAGTTTATAATACAGTAATGGTAATAATGCTTTAATTGTTGGCAGCTTATTAAGGAATGTGAAGTCAGGTCTCCATCAATAAACTATCATAGTTCTACCATAGTAGGTCTCTTTAATCACTATTTGAATTAATTTTTTATCTGTTTTACTTTTACTTATTAATATGTAGATGTGTACCACTCATCCATTGAATTGTCATCCTATGAGATTATGTTCAAGTATATATTAATTATTTACTATTTAGTATAAGGTAAATGTCTACTTTCCTTGGTAAATTATAAATTTTAGAATGCTTTTTTTGTTTAATATCTATGTCACTTTCAGTACATTATTGCTTGTTTGCTTTTTGTGAAAAAATGCCTTAATGCAGCAGATATAATTTTTGCTATTTTCACTGCCTAGGACTTCCGTCTGAAGATTGCTACAAGTGTTACCATGATTTTCTTTAATATAAACAGTTTTTTACTTATTTTACTTTTAGCTGGCACCAGCAGCCTTGAAAGCTATCTCTAAAACAATTAACAGGAACCGTCATTTCTGTCAAGTTCTGGCTAGTCTTGCCATTGTAGAAATATTCGTTGCTGCCATTTGCAATATGGTAAGTACTATAAGTCATATCGTAGTATCTGCTGTAATGCATGGATTTAGCAGTATAGATACTGTATGTTAATTAACAATTATTAAGTGGTTAGTACTTTGTTGAGCTTTACATAACCACTGGATTTAATGTGCCATCTGCTGTATTGAATGAGTTTCATTATCTACTTTTACAGACAAATGAAACAGTAAAACATTTATTTTGTTAATAAGTAAAAGTTAATTAATTAAGGTGGTCTATTTGCACTGTATCTTAAACTAATCTCTGTTGCATTCTTTAGTTTACAATGGATAAAACAAGCTTGTATGATTGTCTGGCCGACACCAATTCTACGCAAAATATCATATACTTCGTCACCAACATGACTGATGTTGTAATTGGCAAAGAACAAAATATGTGCCAAGATCAAACAACACACTTTCCTGAGGTATATTCATTATCTTCACGACTATTGGATCTATTATTAAAGTGTAAAGTAATGTATCAATTTGTGGCACTAATTAGACAAAAGTAACCTTTACGGTATTGTTTACTGACATTTACTGGCGCTGTGTATTGATTAGTGACAATTTTATGTGTGATGTTTACAGAGAATCAGAAGAAGGGTATTTTTATAGCCAAGTTACTATATAATATATCTTTTTATAAATTTGCGATAGTGCAGTTTTGTTTTTGTAAATGTGATAAATGTATACAGATATAATACTTGTTATCTATGACTGAGATAATATTTTCTGTGTATATGATTCATATTTGCTTGTAACAGATGAAACAACATGTTGAAAAGGAAAATATTGTTTTATAAAAAATATGTTATTGATCTTTTTTCAGTATTTTACCTTTAGTGTGATGCTGGTGATGTTGGCTTGTGCAGTATTTCTTGTCTTGGCAGCCTGGTTGAAGTTGTTGATTTTAGGAACATTTACAATCATTTATTCCAGCATTATTCTTTCTTCATATCAACCGTTGTTTGACAATAAAGACATTCTGCTTTATGTTCAGGCTGAGTATGTAATTTTGTTAGTAAATGTTTTTAGATTTCAAAAACATTAGCAGGTTAATTTTTAGATATTTAGTTTACAGAACTGAATAGAGTAAAATACTGGTACAGTTTGTTAATTCAAAGTCAAAATAATGCTTTTTTCAAGTGCTATCAATCTCAACAAGGCCAAAACTTGTACTTTAAATGTGTCACTGTTTGCTTAACAAAGTCACGTATGTATATCACTTTTACAGGACTAATAAGCTGTGTACAGGGTGCTCAGGACTAATAAACTGTGTTTTACAGGGTGCACATTTATTTAAGTAACCCATACTGCCCACCTACAAACAGTAATATTCTTATTCACACTAATGAGCATTTACTGCAACAAACAGCCAAGCAAAGCATGCAAAGCACTCGAAGCGCAAGTACATGCTCACTAACACGAAACGTGATTGTTCCAGATAGAAGATCATGGTTCTCTTTCTATTTTATCTAAACGGACGACATTTTTTGTGAGAGTTAATATAGTTTTTTTCAAGTAGTCGAGGTGAAGCAATTTATTCAGAAGTCGTATTTATGTTAAGCCAAATCAGAGCTTTAAAACTATAATATCCCGCTTTCAAATACTAACATTATGTTGGCAAGAAATAAGCACATGATGTAGAAACCATCTTAAATTTTGCAGTATTTTCAAATTTTGGACAGTTTTCTCCGATTAAAACTGACAATTTTGTACATCATTTACAGCAGTAGTCTTGCAGTCAAAGATTGGTCCGCACGCAGTGCATGGACAGAATGTTTCCACAGAACACAACAGCTGCTTGTCTGTTTTTGTTCAGCTTGTATGGGAATTAAGAAAATTTATAAATTAGGCAATACATGACTGCATTTATTTAAACAGGCGAAAAACTTTGAGGAACCAATGTGAATAAAAATTAATAAATGTACAATTAATTGAGTTTATTTTATTCACCATCAGTATTAGCACAACAGTGCTTGAACTGTGTTTCGTAATTCATAACCCAAAAACAAGACACTCTACTGCCTATAAATCATGCGCATAATGCAGTAGAAAGCCATTCATATGTGGTAAAACGATTCACCCGCTTACTGTTAAACCAGCATTGTCGTTTAGACTCAGCACTCAACGATTTGTTAATGTGAATTCATCAAATAAGCTGTAGAAAGCTCTGCTCATATTATAGAGCTCACGTGATAATTTCTGAGCTACCTGAATATTCTGATCTGGAGTAATAAGGTTGGGACACACCCAGTATGCACAATTCGAAGATCGTTGTGTGACATCAAAATACTGGCTTTGCATATTTTGACAAATGCAGTCTATTGCTGAGTGCAGTCTTGTTAGCGATATAAAGGCCGATTTAAAACATAGCGTTGCTTTAAGTTTATGTAATTGTTACACTACACCTGAAGATATTTGGGGCAGAAAACCATGACTGCAGCAACAGGTGTGTTTGCTTTGTGAAAGTGAGCTGTTGGTTCTGTGATACAGGCTGCTTTCTGGATCCACCCTTTAATATAATAAAAAATCAACCTATACAACTAAACTGTAATCAGTACATTGTGGCCTGTAACGTATACATTAAAACCAACTTGTTAAGGTGTGTATCTCCATAAAAGTTATAATAACTGATTATATTTTCCAGAGAGCATAAAAAGCTGATATCCCACAAAAATATAGTTACAAAAGTGTCTATAAGCTAAGACACAAACAAGACATGGCAGGTTTTGTATCTTAGAGGCTTAGTCACTAAGGAAGCCTCATATTTTCAATGTTTTAGTAAGTAGTATGCTAGTGTTCACCTTTCTAAAATTTTAAATGCACAGGTTTTTCATTGCAGAAGTGATAGTGTTCATACTCTGGGATTAAAATGGTATTGCGTGGTTGGTCTTGTCATTTACTTGATGGCATTAGTTCTACATGCTCAGCAAGTGGAGTCTACGTCTAGACTTGACTTTCTCTGGAAGTTGCAGGTAAGTGTATGTTTTTTGTTCTGTAAATATAGTTGGATTTTTAGGCTCATGATTGCTAATTGTTCCTTTGTTTGTTAGCTGTAGGTAAGTTAGCATAATGGGAATGAGTCTAAAAAATCTGTTAGTCCAGCATTCAATAAATTAGTGCATTGCAGTGTTTAAATTTTCCATCTCACAAATCATTTTTCTGTCCTTTGAAACATCAAAGTTTCGTACATCTTAACTGAAACTTGAACGAAAAATTAAAAATCGCAGACCAAGTCAATAAGACAAATTCAGTGAACTTACAGATGTGAATACTTCTCCAAGCACAACATTGTAATGCTATGTCTTATTATTGGTTTCTTATGGTCCGCCAATGACAGCTATGCAGTTTGAGGAACAATGATATCAGCACATGCTTTCATGTAATCTGTTGTTTAACAAGACTACTGAAAGTTGAAAAATTAAATGCAGACTGTTATGTTTTCAGTTTAATAGAATCAAATGTAATGCATGTATTAAATTGACATTTGAGTCATCAAGTTTTCTGTTTTTGCAGGCAACAGAAGAGAAAGAAGAAACACAAAGTTTACAGGCCTACAATAAAAAGCTGCTGGGTAATATACTGCCTGTACATGTAGCAGAACATTTTCTTGCTATGGAGCGAAACAATGAGGTATGTTGTACACTTAATATTGAAGTAGTTGGTCTTAAAGTTAGCTTTGTTCTATATTGGGTTTCGTGTTTAAAGTGCGTTTGTCTAATAATAACAGTAAGGTAATTTGATTGATAGACTAAACATGTAACTCAGTGTTTTTAGTAAGTTTCACAAAATTCATATTATAAACTTGTATCATTTGAGAGCACCTTTAGTATGAGTATTATAACCAAAATAATCTATTTTCATTATTTTGGCATTCAAAAAGTATTATCCAGCTACCAGTAAATTTTGTTTTTGCAGGATTTATACAATGAATGGTGTGAGCACGCATGTGTGATGTTTGCTTCCATATCTAATTTCTCTGACTTTTACATAGAACTTGAGGGCAATAATGAGGGGGTGGAATGCCTCCGACTTCTCAATGAAATCATTGCGGATTTTGATGAGGTAACACTCAGTGTTGCTAGAAGGTAGAATATAAGGTCTGCTTTTCTGCATAGTTGCATATTTTGATAACGAACTGACCCATTATTTATATCCAGTGGACATATTTATTGAAAGCTGGCTTCAGTATTATTTGTGGTGAATGTTTTAATGTAACTTCTACTGGACCAAATGAAAAAAGGAGAATAGGATGGTCAGTTTGAAAATGGAAAATCAGGTCAGTGTTAGTATAAATTTTTCTGTCCTAACTCTTTTTTCAATGAAAAAGTAAAGCCTTACTGCCTTATAAGTTACTTTCATTTTTGTAACATAATAATTTGTGAAAATCTGGTCTTACAGCTAGAATTAGCTAATTACTGGTGTAGAGTTTTGCTGAAATTTGATTATTGAACGATTGCTGACATGTGTAATAAAACTAAAATAAAACAATCATTGACCAATCAAACATTGGGTTGCACTCATCATGGTTTTGTTATTCAGTCATTCAAGTCTTAGATAATGGACTACTTTTTTGGGTAATAATTGTGATGCGATTGTTATCTAAACTTAAATTCCAGACAGCTCTCTGAAAAGTTTGCTAAATTAATTGGCATTTTCTGGACAGCTTGCTTTACCTTGTGGCTACTTAAACCTGTGTATTAGCCTGACCAGTAAATCTGAATCATGTCTAGGTTTGTGCTGAAACATCACTAAAATTATTTATTAGATTTTACCCCATTCCTTTGTTGTAAGTGAGCTCTACTTGTCACACAGGGCATCAAACAATTTCGAAAACTAACAAACAATTATTTCATTACGATGTACAAGTTACAACCATGGAAAATGTCATTTCAACTTAGTGTATTATTTCATTAAATTTTGCTTTAAGTGGTGGTCATTGTGGTTAGCATCTTATTTCTTCACATATTTTCAGATTCTTAGTCAACAACAGTTTAGTTGCGTTGAGAAGATAAAAACCATTGGTTCTACTTACATGTGTGCCAGCGGCTTAACTGGCACCGACTTGCCGTTAGAACAGCGAGTTGCCGTCGTCGCCGATTTTGCTCTAAATCTTAACAACCAAATAAAGTATATCAATGAGCATTCGTTTAATCATTTCAAAATGCGTATAGGTACGTAATACTTTTGCCAGCAGTTTGTCAACATCGACTTCCATGCTTATAAAAACCGCTATTTGTTTGAATTATGTCCTTTTCAGTATTTATTTTTGCCAAAAGCTTTGCTTAAATTGAAAGGTTGACAGTTAACACCAATGAGAGAGACGAGTTTGTGGCATAGTTTTAAATTTGCTGACGTTCAAATTTATGTCATTTATTTATCAGTGAAGTGGTACTGATATATTCATTTATCAGTAGCAGTTTTAGGAACCTGCTAACTAATACTTTGTTTATATTAGGAATTTCTAGAGTCTGGGTGACTGTGATTTTACATTCTTTCTAAGGCAGTTTACTATTGGTTGAAAATTTTAACTACTATAATAAAAGTAAAAAAATGGACCAACTAGGCTCTAGAAGGTGATACATATCATTGCTATTCAACAAGATTTAATTCGTAACTGCTTTGCTTGAAAAAGCATATAATACATTCAACTGCTTAATCATTTTTGTGTCAATTGTAATATTGTATAAATTATTTTACTACAAACAAATAATATAAAAACAAAAATTTGTTATCGTTACTATTTTATTCTTTATGCAATATTTTCTTCAAAGCCATGTGCCATTATTTTGCAGATTACTGATTAGTTATGTTTAGTGTGCACAGTGTTAAGTTAATAAAAATTGAGCAATAATTGTTCAACTAATGTACGAAGTAAGATATTTTATACCAATATTAAAGTGTGCAGAATGTTCCAGAAATTGAGACAATGTTGCCAAATAAAATCAGCTACTTTAAATCATTTCTCAGCTACTGTATCACATTATTTTCGTTATTCTTGATCTGTAGTCTGACTTATTACCACTACATGTGAAAGAATTCTAGCGATGCTAGTTTCTAATATGACATTTTAATTTTCAGGCATAAATTTTGGACCTGTCATTGCTGGTGTAATTGGTGCAAAAAAGCCGCAATATGATATATGGGGAAATACAGTAAATGTGGCTAGTCGCATGGATAGTACGGGAACACCGGAAAAAATACAGGTTTGTATTTTATTTAAGCAATGACACTGGCTCAGCATTTTTTGTAGAATTTATAAATAATTTATAAACAATTATTGTTTATGGGCAGACTTAGTTGCAGATTCTTGGTGTTTCTTGTCATGCACATTCACTAGTAAGTGTTAAAGCTGCTACATTCATAGAGATTTTCCTTTAAATATAGTTAGTTATAATAATTTAAATCTGGCAGTTTGTAATTCATACTCTCTTATGATTGCATCTTGAAACTAATTTTCTGTTGTTAACTGTTCAGCATATCAGTTTGTTTTTTAGACTAACATCATATATATCACTTCTGGTTTATTAGGTCAGTAACTGCTATTGGTGTCACATTTAGTCACACGGAATGTGTTCCAGATTGTTTTTTCCAAAATGTCAATAAAAACCTTTTTGAAATAACTGCATAAGGACCACAAGTGGGAAAAGATGTGCTGGCTTTATGCTTACCAAAATAAAAAAATGCACAAATTGTCTAAATGCTCAATCAGTAATCATAAGCCATATAAACTTTCTGAAGTTTTAACACGAAAATAATATTGATAATTAAAAAAATGATAGCAGATGGCGGTTTTATTTTGTAGCTTGTCCTTCAGAAATGATCGAACAACAATCGTTGTATGTTGATTAAAGAATCTAGTAAGAATTATCATGTAAATAGTAACATAATTTAGCTTTACATTTAATTGAATTTATGAATTATGTAATGTCATAAAACAGATATGATTATTACATAGATAAAACGAATTGCATAATTGTAATAGGCCTGTTTGACATTATGTGAAAAACAGAAAAGGATGACATGTTAGAGCACTATTCCACTGTCTGTATTAAACAGGCACACATTTAGTGATGAGTCAAATTATTATGTACTTTATTGAACACCTTATTAAGCCAGGTTAATTTGAAGAAAATGGCATATACATCAACTACCAGTATTATTTCTACATTCCTTTAAGATTTTCATTTTGAACTGTTTTTTATGCTAGAGAATTTTATAATTTACACAACAAAACGACAAATTTAAACACTTGAAGTTGTCCTTAAATGTCCTGCAATATTTGCCTCGTTTATAAACACAATACTGCATCTTAAAAGCAGCATTAGGTTTTCTGAATGCTGATGATGAGCAATGTGACTGTCACTGAACCTGCTTTAGGTGGCAGGGTCATCAACTGTTTGAATCCAACGTACATTTTTGCTTTTCTATATTTTTGCTAGGTGACTCACGATACTTATAAAATATTGGAACCAATGGGATACGAATTTGAATGCCGTGGCACCATAACTGTCAAAGGCAAGGGAGATATGGTTACCTATTTCCTCAAAGGAAAAAGACCAGTCTAATAAAAAGAAAGTAATATAGACATCAGCACAATCTAATTAGTTATAATGTAAATCATTTTAATTTTGATATCTACATTGTTTTGTTATGCTTAAAATTTATGGACTTGTGTAATGTCCTGTCAGTGAGAATGTACTTTGTTACTCTATCATTAATAACAATAGTGATGACAATAATTAATGTTAATAACTTGTTGCTTCATGCACAGAGATCGTAGTAAGGCCAGTTTCATACTTATCTGCAACATTAGACATGATACCACTTAAAATAAAAAGCGGTTGCAATTATTTACGACTACAGTATTGCAAAAGTTTGTTAAAAACTTTGATCTTTTTGTTTCATGTCAGATATATAATATTGTACAAGCGTAAAACAAAGATGTAAATAATTAGCTAAACTGTGCATTAATACATTTATTACAATGGATTATTAAGGTAGCAGTTTCATAACACATTGCATCAATAAAACATTCTTAGGCTTTATACATTTGGTATTTATTACTTAATTACTGTTAAAAACAAATTCTAGAGGGTAAAACGCAAAAGGTGTAATCTAGAAAAGCTAGGATTACACTTAATATTTAGCTTTCCATTTCTTTGAATTATTTTTCAAGTTTCATCACCTATAAGCAATTTGAAAAAGTTGTGTATTTATCATCAGAACAAATAGCGTAGATCTTTTGCTTGTTAAATTTGTTTGAATATTTAATAGCTTATTATCCAACTAAATTTATCAAAACTAGTCATACTGCAAATGTAAATAAGGCACAATATATGTTCTTTTTGTATAATGATATTAATTTTTAGTGTTCATTGGCTTTGATCTTGTCACTGCTCACTAATCTTAACTTTACCAATTTGAAGAAATGAAGATAATTAAGAAATGTTGTTTAATACTATGCGTCATATTTCCATCGTTTTTATTTGCTTAAGACCAAAAAAAGGCCAGACATCCGTTATAGTTATTAGCAAAATGGATTGGGTGTCTGAAATTTAAAGTGCATTTTAAGCACTTTGACAGTAATACAAACATCGTCGGTGGGATTTTACATATGTTGGACACACTGTTCACGAGTATTTAGCAAAAAAACTATTAACAAAACCTGCACAAATCATTAAGCATTATTTGTCTTTTAAACGAAATATGAAAAGACTTTTAGCAAATATCTCGTGTTTTTCATTTGTTATGCCTGTGCATACTTTTTTCATATTAAGAGAATAATGTCTAAATATATAATTGTTTATTCTGCCATTGTTGACCATTTACCAAATTTCGGCCGAATATAGTGTTGCCGGTCACAAAATGCTTGCTATTTTACACATAGATGGCACTATCTGGTTAAAATACTAAAAATTTCTTTTATTTTTGCTTGAACAGTGATTAGTCGAACTTTACTGTCTCAGGTTATGCATCATACCAAGAGTCATGTAGGAAGTTCACTGCCAAATTTTAAGGCTAGCAATTTTCATTATCACGCTAGTGTATAATTATACAAAAAGTGAGAGAGAAACATTAATTCTTTGCTCAAAACATGCTAATTAAGTTGGTTTAATGAAGCTGAGTTTTGGTATGGTGCATTTGCAATGTTTCCTTTATTATAGCCTCTCAGCTGTTACTTTTCAGTGGACTTATCAACACAGAATTTGTGAATTCGCGCTACTGGCAATTTGCGAAGTATGGTACATTTTCGTATTACGATCGTCATTTTGTGACTGGTAAATACTAAAGTTCAACTTCATATTTTGTTAATCAGCCAATATGCCATTTTTGAAATAAAATGACATTAAATAGGCCAGCAGAAATCATTTGCGAGCTATTGGAGAACAATTACTTTGCTTTGTATTTATTTGTCAGTGGTGAGTCGGACATTTTTTTCCTGTAAATAGTTTGTATTCTACAGTATTGTACACAGTATGCTTCGTAAAATGCGAAACTGTTAAATGTTTATTACACCATAATCTCAAAATTATAGATTTGTATTGTAATGTATATAAATAAGTATTGTTGTAAACGTCAAGTGTCAATTTGTTTAGCCAGCATCTACATTATGAATAATTGAAATTTCGAGTGTAAAATAATGAATTTTGCAACCTCAATGATCCAATTTATTAATAAACACACCACCCATTTTCTGCATGTCTAGCAGTTTGTGGTATCACTGAGTCGCAGACAAAACTGCAGCTTCAGTCATTTTCACATAGCTACATTAAATCCATGTCATTTAATACACCAGAATTAAAAACATGGAGTTCGTGTGCATGTGTGCGTGGTGCACAACAAAGCAGTCGCCTTCTGAGTAACAAACTACATAAATGAAATGTAAGAATATATTAAACTCAAAAAACATGCAAGTTATTATTTGACTAGATTAAGAAATATCGTAAAACAGTCAATGTTATATTAATTTTGGTAGTGAAACTAGTGGACTTTAATCAACTTTCTGTGAGCTAGCTTTTAGCAGAAAACATTTTTCCTTATACGATTCATATAATTGTAGAATTGAAATTACGAGAAATTTATATTTATTAACTCAAGTTGTGCATGAAAGGCACCCACAACTAAGCGGTTCAGTCACTTCTATATCGTATGTAGATCCAAGTTCGTTTTCTGATGTTATTACATTTCTGTCAGGTGTGTAGCAGGTGTCTAATGTGACGAGTTTTTCACGGAGAGCTGTCTCACGACAGCATCTGCAATCCTGTAAAAGTATATCATCGCACTTGATATTTTGTTGACTTCTATGATGGCACAGCATTACCAAATGATCATTAATAAAATACTGCACGATGCTGACATTAAGACTGACATCTGTGTTTGCTAACATAACAGCGACATAGCATATATATAGGATAATAGAAGAACTCGTATATTATATAAACTCAAATTAATTTTAATCTAACCTTTTGAAACCCATTTGCAGCCACAACACTTGGCGAGACTTTTGATTTGCACTTGCCTTCACATTTTGTGACGATAACAATACCAGTACAAGTCTTCAAATGCTCATTTGTTTCACTATAAACCTAAAGACAAAGTTAGATATTTGCGCTGTCATAAAATTTCTCTATGTGTTAGCCAGTTCTGTGTACAGAAAGAAAAAGTCTTACTCCCTGAAAATTGTTGAATACCATAATTAACAAAAACTAATGTTACGCGTAGTAGAATCACGGTGCCGCATAGAATGAGTCTCAGCTGTAAATTGAAAACATACTAGGTCTAATGAGTGAATTCGAGTCATAGAGTAATACTACTAAGGCTCTACTACACACACAGAAATTAAATAACTAAACATACATTGTTAACAGCCAGCGAAATCACACTTTGGGTATCATTCAGAAGTACCCGGAGAAAGGTGAACATTGTAATCCAGACTGGACAAAAAATTACTGTACGATATATCTGAGGCAGGTCTAAAGCCACAAAACCAAAGTCGTAGGGTTAGCCAGAATCATGTTACTGCTGGCAGCCAGAATCTTGTTAATGACGATGCCTGGAAGCGATTTAATTAAACTGCTAATAGTAGCTGAAGCTGCAGAGCTAAAGTACTAAAACAAAAATGTTAAAAAAATCTTTAGTTCACAAAAGTTGTTAAATGCCACAAGTAAGCCACAGAACCATTCTACTGGAAACTGGCTAGAATAACAAAACTACAGGCTCAATAAAAAATTACAGGACAACATTGCTAAAGGCTGAAAGAAGCTACAATATCATATCATCATTGCTGGCTACTTAATATGAACTAGAACAATACCACCGAGGAATGAATGGAAATTATTACAAATATACTAGTGAGTGATGTTAAGTCATTGAATAATACTACGGAGTTCTGTCAAGCAGAAGCATACTACTACACTGTAATGTTTCCCAAATACTACTTGAGAACACATTGCTGCAGACAAGCACAAGAGCCCCAGACCCAAACGCCATGTTTGAAGCTGCACTACTAAAAGCTGGCGAGATCATATTTCATTATCAATCAGATCACGTAGGAGTAATAGAAACATACTAATGCAGACTGGTCCAGAAATTTCAGTACCTTGTTATTGAAACAGGTATAAAGATCATGGGAAAACTAAAGTTACGGGAGCCCACTAGGCACTAGAATTATTTTACCTAGGGCAGCCAAAACTGAGAATCATGTTGCAGTAGTGATGCCTGGAACTGAGAAAAATTATGCTATTAGGTGCTACCAGAAACTACTGAGTCATACTATAAAAGCAAAAATGTTAGTCCCCAGCAGTTGTTAAATACCGCAATTAGTCAAAGGTACAGAACATGCTACTGACCCAAAAATTACAGAACCACATTGCTAAAAGACGAATGAAAGGTATAATACCATATTATCATTACTACTATGGACTAGTTTCACCAGAACAATACTAAGGAAGAATAAATGGAAATTATAGACCAAGGCTTTACAAGCTCGTTCCTATCAATACATATATGACAAACGTACTGAGGCCTCAATATTGCTTAACTATACAGCTACAAAATACAGAAGCAAACCATCAATTAAAGATTGACAAGATGCTCGTACAGACAACTAAGCCTAAACAGTCATAGCTGTTTAACCACTGAGCATGATTGGTTGATCTTACATTTTATTTTATAAAAGCTTCTCATGAAACAGTAAGTCAGCAAACAAGATAAAGGAAAATCGGTTATCTATACATAGATGGATTTCACTCAGAAAAATCGTCGTGTGAGGTCTTTATATGTACTTCGTCTTGGAGAGTAATTGAGAGTCGACTCGGTGGCCCGTTGACGATTGTATGTCGATATTATGACGTTGATACAACCATGATTATAACGATTGTAATCTGATATTAACCGCACCTTTCTTGTTTTACTTCAAAGCAAAGTTGGTTTTGTTTTAATGGACTGCCGACTGGATAAAAAGCTTTTACTGGGTAAAAGAACGTTAAAAACTTACATCTTTAGTCAACCTTACACTAGAAATCAGTGTCTCGCAAATTTCTTCATTAATGTGTAAGCCTGCAGCTTGAGTGAAAGTCATCATTGCCATAATAAAAACCGATAATGTAAATCCACTACTTTGTCGACTCAAGTCGTTCAGAGACGAGGAATGCATCTTTTCCTTTGTAAAGCCGTCGTAATTGTTCACCTATAATTTGTAAATCAGTACTGTATTCATTAGCATGCATGATATGCGCAAAGACGCAAAATTTAAGGGTTCACTAGGTTCTCTTAGTTTAATAATTTTAGAAGACGTGCAATTATTATGCATTACATTTGAATTCTATCGACAAGAAAGAGAATTGTTTAAATTCAGTGCTCCCTGTTGTTATTCTTGTTGTTGCTACTGTTGTCATTGTCGCTGCTGTTGTTGGCAGTGTCCCCGCGGGCTCGCACGCTAAACACTGTCGGCAGTAATATTAACCAATAGGCATGCTAGCGTGGGATTTCTGAACACGTTACCTACAAGTGACCTAGATCCGAAACAAGTATTCATAAACAATAGTTTGATTAAATAAATTTCTATACGTCATAATATTCTGACACCCAGTACATTACACACAGTATCCATTGGCCTAGCAAGGTGCAAAAAGGACTGTATGTCGAACTTGGAATTTGATTAAATCGTTTATTTAAAAAAACGTAAGCTCACACTGCATGACTACAATTTACAGTGAAAAAAATGTAACGCAATGTTTGTTGTAATATATCTATGACAGACAAACAAAAGATTATAAATAAAAGCTGTATTTAACTTGCATGTTACCTGTGTACATTATATACACATTAAAATTTGTTTAATTATACTTATATTAAATTAATTGGCGCAGCCCCAGAGTAAGGTACGAAAGCTTGCGCTCAGCCTCATTCCGGGATTGTTTGTGCTTAGTACTTACCATTTGTGCTTACCCATCATAATATTGTTATGGCTATTACGAAATGTATGTATATATTTTTATGTGTATTTATACAAACCAGCCAAATAAAAAAATTAAATCTTAAAAATAGCAGAAATAATTGAAAAGCCGAAAAGTAGTGCCAAGAAAGTTGCCGTGAAATGGTAAACTATGGAACGCTGTCCCACTCTTTTTAGCCCTCTGATCCACCTTTATTACGCCAAATCTGGTGTGGTTTTAAGGGCTTTTGTGCAGATACGTACATAACAGAAATTCCGCTGCCTCCAATCAGCTTGCGTCAACTTTTAAGAAGCCGGGGCCTGACAGCAGTCTGTTTTCCACCTCGTAAATTTGCGGCCTATCATTAACAAATTAAAAAAATACTTTCGAGGTGCTAGGTAATCTACATTCTTTATTACTTAACTTAACTGATATAACGTAGCCACATTGTCAATGATTAACTGAACAACGATCGCGGGCGGACTAGAAACTCGCCTTACAAGAATCATGTTTAACTCAGTATATCTATGAAACTCTTAAAATTATTACATGAACGTGTTGCTATTGCTATTATTCGTAACTTCATAATTATTGTTCTTGCCATATAATCACTATAAGAAACGCTTACCTGAGAAACTCTCCCGCTTCCTGTTTTTAGATAATCTACGTGCTTACGATTCCGCTTCCTGCCAAACCAAGCTTTACGCGTGTGGGCTTCTCATCGCGTAAACTACTGCAATACACATGCGCAAGAGCAAAACTTTTCAATAAAGTAGAGATAGTACCATCCCACACAATGAATATGTGTGATATCTAGGATATCATAAGCACTAATGCCAGTTGATCGCGTAACTTCGTTTTCTTACTGTTCACTATGGCATCTAGATCGGTGACTATATTAGGAATTTTGACACTCGTATCCTTATTCAGTAATAGCTTGAATCATCATAAATACTGCCAAATGCGACGTATCATACATAAGGTCGGTTATCCCGGCTGCCGGACTAGAAGAGTCCCGTCGTTTGCTTGTAGAGGGGTGTGCCTATCATCTGTAAGAGTGGTATCGTCAGACGTTGACGTATTTTATCTAGAAAGATCTTGTAAGTGTTGTCAAGAAGTTGGAGTAATGCAAGCTCGTGTGAGGTTGTACTGTCCTCTGCGTAAGCGCAATGTCGCTGTAATAAGAATAAGGGCACCTCGAGACTGCTTATGCAGAGAAAGTATTCTAAGTCTAAGGTAACCTACACCAATTGCAAGACTTGCAAAGGCAAAGTCGACAAAAGAGGAAATGGTGAGAAGATACCTGTAAACCAACGCCAGAGCAGATAACTGAGTGGCAGCTGATCTTTTTCCATCCGTTTTGAAAAGTGTCGGTAACAGCAACCAATTTTTGAACAAAACAACGACAGTTCTCTTCACACAGGGTTTTAGACAGAGTTCACAAAACAGTGCGGTGCCTAAAAATTTGACATCAGTAATAGTGATATAGGTTCTTTTGTCGTCGGTACTTCAGTGACAGAATTCATTAACTAGTGAGACTAGTGAGAACGCCAGTGGAGAAATGTTGACGTGAACGTACGAGAAAAAGTTGCCAATGCTTCGAGTGTGAACAGTAGCTACAAGCGCCAAAGTGCAGCTAACGTGAGAACAATAGCTAACATTGTGAAGGTTTTCGTCAGTGAACAGGGTTTAGGTGTTGAAAACTGACATTAAGTGCGAGTGCGGTCAAACTAAGCAATGGCCCACCAAATACGGACAGACGAAAAGCTAAAAATGTGTCAAATGTAAACTTGTGCATTAATTTGCAATTTTTCAATAAAAATAATAGTGTGATTTATTTGTTTACTTGCGCTTAGTATATGGATTGAAGTTCATATATAGTTCATAATGAAGATTTTTTTTCTGAATATTGACTGGTCCTAGTGTTTTCCAATTTAGAGAATCGACATCGTAGTATCCATAGATAATAACATTACTACGTAATCCCGTACTAATATTATTATCTAGAGTAGTACCTTTGTTGTTTTTATTACTGTTCCTGCTGCCGCCTTTTCTTAATTGTTGGCATCGCCCTGCTGTTTTTATGTTTACTATTGTTTTTCTTTATTATTGCCGTTCGATTTCGTTTTTACCATTCTTCTCATTAATGTTTTTGTCATATTTATTTGACCTTTTCTATTGGCTTCTCTCGCGTTGTTCTTGTTTGTCTCAGTTACTACTCTATAAGCATATAGCATATACCATTCACAGTTGTCCGGCGCGTGTAGCCACTTTATGAGCAACTACTAGATACTAAAAACTTCTTCATATAGTGCTACCATTCACAATTACAAATCAAGTTAAACCGCGAAGTGCAGCGGCGCCTGCAACTGAGAAGAGCTCTTAATTATCATAAATAATTCAACATGATAAGCCAGGACTAATGCATATGAATGTACATGTTTACGTATAAACAACAATTAATCTAACAACATATAGCTAACATAGCCTAACTGTTTATACATTAGTAACAATCAACCTAACAGGTGCTTTAATTAATTGAAGAAACAGGAAAACCCAGAAAATTATGAGCCAAGGAAGAAGTCGAATGCTCTACCACAATTGCACGTTCTGGGTCTAGATCCTGGCTGGCTAGAAATTTTGGCACACAGTCTAAAATCTATTGTTGAGTTAAGACCAGTTAATTAGCTCTAATTAGTTAATTAAGATTGTGAAATTAAGCTTAATTGAACGAATCATTTCTCTTCTCGTTGCACTTTATATTGCCCGAAAGTCGGGAATATTTTTTAATAAGTTGAGCAGTTTTCGCAATGGCAATCATGTTAAATTTGAGTCTGAAAAAGTTTGCACTCGACAGGGACTCAAACCCTAGACCTTCTATTTTCTGGGCACTTATGCTAAACCATTGTTTTAAGCATAAAAGTTGATAGCGTGTGTAACTTATTTCACAAAAAACACTGAAAGAAATTTAATGATCCTCATAAAACAAAGGAGAAGTTTTGTCTTTATTCATAGTGGACGTAAAATGCAATGGGTATGATGACACGGGGAACAGGGCATTGACCGTCTGTACGGGCGATTCAACTGTGTACTTCAATAACAGGTAGCTATAAGACTGTTGGACAATTCGAGAAGTAGAAAAACCTTTAAAAACTCTTAAATCTGTGCGAGTTATTGTGATATGATAACACATATTGTAGGCAGACTATGAGAGCCGCCTGTGCAATAAATCTTTTTCTTTTGCAAATAAATTAACAAGCAAGTGCATGCATAAATGTCAAAGGATAATGGCGCAAGTCTTCGCTGATTAGTTTTTACAGTATCATGGTAATTAATATAATATCAGACACAGTTTGTTTTGTTCGTATGTAATTCACGCCAAAAAGATGGAACGCAATTTGAGCATAATAAAGAGTGGTTTAAAATAATGTGGGCGAAAATAGTTCAGAGCAAAAACATCGGCTACCCTAGGAGAAAGAGTACAATATTAAAATAAGAACATACGTCAACGGCAAAAATTATCACACAAGAAACAAACAAAAAAACTTGGAAACATAAAGTACTAAATGTTTTCTTCTTATTCAGTTGTTCAGTAAAGATTAAAAAGCAAAACAACACACGCATAGCAAACTAGGTTGCGCAAGTTACCTGCCTTTAATCAAGCTAATCAAGGTGTTGACTATAGAAATGTGAACGTGACAGATACTGTGCGAGATTTAAACACTTGATCGTAGTAATTATTTACCAACCCGCAGACCTGTAAGGCTTCAGAAATAATAAAGCTTATTCTGACTAAGTACTCATTCCCAGAATATAATTTGAGGTTAAATAGCGGCGAGAGAAGAGTCATAGATTGTAACGGTTGCGTAATTTCATAGTGGCACCTAAGCTAGTGTATTAGTAGCAAATTAAGACAAGAACCCTAGACGATTCAAACACGTAATTCTTTAGATAATTACAGCTCGCTGTGTGTAGACAGCTAAGGCCTAGGCCTACTATTTTTGAATGTCTTTGAATCTTTTTTCTGGCAGAGAATTAATGCAGAAGAAGCAAGAAACCAGCACATAATAATAATTATTGATGAGCACTTATATATATGTACATATTGGCCACGCAGTTGACAGTAAGTTGAGCAACGCTGAGGATGAGTGACCAGAGAGAAAGTTAGTTCTGGGCTGTTTGACTATTATACACCCCAGCTTGTTATCTTACCGGCGGAAGTTGCTGCATATAAGCATGGCTAGGATTTGCCAGTTCAGTGTCTCATCTCAGAGCATTATTCCTTATAATAAGATAGATTCTGGTCCCGACACAATATTCTACATTAAGTAGGTCTGTCAATGGTGCTGGATACCGACTTGCACAACATAGAATTAATAAAATATTTATTCCGGATTTAAACTGCATTTCACGATCTGATACTCGTGAATACCCGAAATGCCGTTATGAAAGCAGTATCAGGTAAAACGAACACCTGAAATGGTGTTGTGAAATCGTTGTCAGGTAAACGACCGCTCACCATACTACCCGCAGGTAGTGAGGTGTACTGATAATATGATAATAACTGGTTAAGTGTAGCAACTTCACAACTGCTAGCAAACTGTTGACTGCTGATTTGTGTTGATAGTTCACGTTGTCCATAAACTATGAAGTAAGAATTGCTTGAAGAACATGACTTAGCAAACAAATCAAAACATCTTATCCAGGTAATTAAATTTTTAGTTAGCACTTTCTTATTATTTAGAACAATATTATATAATAAAGTGCGTTGTTTTTTTCTGTTGCTCATAATACTAATAATAAGGGTTGTTATTGCTGTTTTTGTTATTACTATTTCTGCATGATGACGTTATAATATATGGAGCATAGATGCCTATATATATTTACTACGTAAGCAGTAATATAAAGGTACCCTATAATGATGCTAACAATGATGTTGTTGTTACAATATGCATGAAGTAATTCGTCATGACATCATACGCATGATATTGCTACATGGTCAAACGCACACAGAATCAGAATCGACAATAAGTACAGTGCTAGCTAAACAAGACTTATATAATAGTTATTGTTGCGTAAATGCAGTCTGTACCACTTTACAAATTTCATGAAATACCATACAGTGTGTTAATTAAACAAAGGATTCGAGTTTGTTTTTAATCACAACTCAGCGAGGGGAAATAAGCAGTCTTGAAATTATTAAAGGCTTTATACAAATCTGTATAATGAAAAAAGGTATTGCTGAATAGGGGTAAAAACTGTAACTGCAAATTTAAAACTCACACGATCATATATTATTGAAATAACAAAAACACTAAAGAGTCTGTAGTACGACAACGCTGGTGTCACTTTAAGTTAGTTAACAGAAAAGTACAGGAGGCCAAGCCGGTGGTCACTTGAAGATAAGCGTGCCATTGGCATTCAAGGCGTAACACCGCAACACGAAACTATTGTTGAAAACTTTTTAGAAATGCACAGCAATTATATAACAGGCAATTTATACAAAAATACAGAATTAAATGAACCCGTGGTGTCTTTCTAGTTTTTTCTAGGGAAGTTTTACTACATGGATGCTGTACTAGTAACTGTGTTGCTATCTATGTTCTGGCAAACTTTAACAGACTAAAAGAAAAAATGTAGAACGAGAATTAAATTTTGCTTTGTTAGGAGATGGGCTTTATCTAAACCGCAAACGATGCCACTGTGTTAGCCTACGTTAGCCTAGCCTCTTCAATAAATCATTTCATGGATAAATAATAATAGCACTGCGTGATGGTATCACTTAATGCAACGCGCATAATATACGGTAATTTTTTCAGTTGCATTAATAAAAGATTAACCAATTGTCGTATGTTCAAATATTCTACATGTATAACTACTGAATTGTTCAAGAGTTTTTCCTTCCCATGGACTTCATTCAACTACTATGTTTCATAAAAACCGACTATATTCATCACAGAGATAAAGCGCTACTGTTTTTTGGATTTATTTATGTTCAAGTCAATGCCTCAAAGGCAGGCAGAAGTATTTGAAAACTCAAAGAAAGCCTGTTAGTTTCGTGTAACTTATTTTAGGATAATTACCTCAATTTTCTGGTGATTATGTTGTGCTGTAAATTACACAAGCAAACTTTAGTTATTGAAAGAATTGGTAGTACGCTGGTAAATGCAAAAAAGCGGAAAAGCGCATACCTTTGCGTTAAAATTCTTGTACTCTTAAAAGGAGCAATAGACCGCGCGTAGCGTACACACAGTGTAATACATTTGATCAACTACGTGTATACAAAGCACTTAAATATGCCAACAATTTGTGAGCTAGTAAGTGCAGATATTATTAGACACTTGTAATAAATATTTTATGTTGTGTGTCTAAGGTTGCATAGAGTATAATGTACGTATAACAACATTAACGACTATTAATGTTATTTGGGCATTTCCCAAGCTTAGTGATCAAATGTCTGGAATTCTAAGACTACAACATGATTGAAATGTCAGATCATATTGATTAGGAGGTGTCAAAACCACGAAGGCAGCAGTGCCACTTTCTTGTAGCTTGATATATCACGGATTGCTTATTCAACCCAGTGTTCAATTCAGTGTTATTCTACATAAGACATTGAAAAAATCCAG
Source organism: Tubiluchus corallicola (assembly GCA_030141605.1). Taxonomy (NCBI): domain Eukaryota; kingdom Metazoa; phylum Priapulida; class Priapulimorpha; order Priapulimorphida; family Tubiluchidae; genus Tubiluchus; species Tubiluchus corallicola. The sequence continues at coordinate 1,017,699 of JAQGDQ010000006.1, read as the reverse complement.
ATTATAATTGATAACAGTTAACGCCTAAAAGTAGGCTACACTAATTTTTTGTGGCCAGGAATGTGATGCAGCCAACTGCAGCCATATAGTAAGCCTGCACTCGCTTAAATGAATAGCGCAAAGGCAGGTGATTCTTCCTAGATACATTCATTCACTATTTTAAAACCCCTACTGTTCTGCAGGATAAGGCGTTTCAGAACTGTTTTTTGACAGCAATTATATGCATGGTGAAAAGAGCCTTAAAGAAATTTGCAGTTTCTGTCACCATCGCCAATCGAACCACCCGTTTTAAGGAGTTGATATTCCGGTCTAATCTACCTTGGGGCATTAAAGATTCCTTTTTAAGCCTGATGACTGTGCACGAATGGAAACATTTACAGCGGACGGGCACAGATCATAAAAGTTTACAATAGAAAGGACGAAAGTTACAAATTTACAACATTACAAGATCAATTCTGTTTTGGACAGATTCTTAACTTATGCAAGCTTATGTTTTAATTATAAGCAGATAATGAAGCGGAACTCATGGCAGAAAATACAAGCAATTGGGAGCACATTAATCTATCTACGGTATGTATTTATAAGCAGTTTTTTTAGTTAATTCGCTCTTCCAATTAATTGTGAACTATTAACTCAGTTTATGATAAAACGTAAAACTGCAATGCATAATAGCACCAACTCATCACAAAAATACAATTCAATATGTGATAAGCTGTTTCGCAACAAGTTCGACTCGAACTATTGGTCGAGGGATTCACTGAGCTCGAGATGATGGATAAAAATATTTGACTCCCTTAGTAGATGCAAAATTTATTATAGTATATTCGTTTACAGGTTTAGGTTTAAGTACAGATTTTTATTTTTCATTTTTTTGAAAAACAACGCCAATCTCGCCATTATTATTTCAAACCGACAAATCAAATATCCGACTTCGTCGTTTTTGCTGAATTTTCAGTATATTCTATAGTCTTGTGATGATCCGATGCGCATTGATGGAGCCTTGTTTTGTTTTTGAAAATGATGCAAGTCTTTCTTTTCAACTACTAGTCAGTGATTTGTCAAAACAGCGTGTTACTGATGTATATCACAGTGTAGTGTGTAATATGATGTAGTGTACACTACAGTTGTTTATGTTGTCAGCTTTTGAGGCCCAATTGGCCTTATTTCGAAAACGATGTTATTCTGCCGTATGACAAATCAAAATCTTACTCCATCATTAATGGAAATAGCGTAATATCATTAATAGCTATAATTAATTGTTAATTTAACTTGGTGGCGTGTTTTGTTTCTAGTATATTCCTATAAAGTTTCATGGCGGAGCCTTAAGCTTTTTTTAGAAAATGTCATCGCCACTATGTTGAATTCAAAACGATGGATTGATACGATTCGTCAGTCATTGCGGAATTCGTTCTAGTATAATTCTATAAGGTTTCGTGATGATCCGTTGCAAACTGGCAGAGCCTTGAGCTTTTCGAAAAGGTCATCCCCCATTTGGGTGAGTCACCTCGACCAACAACAACGACGCAGGTAGATCTAACCTCAATAGTATGTTACAGTATTATTGTGAGAGTAGCTACCTGAATGGGGTAATCCAATGAAACGTAATTCATTGTAGTTTTATATGTATTAATGTGTATTAACGTAATTGTACCGCGGCATAGAAATGTTAACTAATGAAATGTGTAAATTATTATTTAAATGTTATATAAAACCAATGTTATTATGTTTTTTCTTGCAGTTGCTCAACAAATCTGGTATGAGCACTCACTCACTGATAGCTACAGTGACAACGTGCGGGATTCTTACGTTCTACTTAATGGGTCAGTTTTTGATGTTGTCTAACGTATATAATTAGGTCAAAGTCGGGTTGTCGTTTATCCTATTTTTAGAGCACATATCTAGATTTAAGGTTTTGAATCAAACAGGGCGGTCAGAATTCTATTTCGCAGAAATGAAAAAGCACTTTTCCTAGTTTACTAGAGTCTGAATGTAGTAGTGAGAGTAAAGTCTATAATGTCTATTAGCTTAATGTTGATGGCAGATTTTTATGGCAATACCATTAAACTTGATACTCAAAATTTCAAGGAAATGTCATTACTGTGACGCAAATCTTTGCACAAGCCAGAAAGAAACTTTTTATATAGTAGCCAAAATAAAAAGGTACAGGTTTACTTTCACAACGCGTTAAAAATAGGTTTTCGAAATGTCTTTAGTGAAAGAATATGCCCTAATGTTCTTTTCATAGATCTGGAAACTACAAATTTTTCTTTTCCCTTTTTTATTTAGAGGAGATTCGCTTTCGTAGCATCTTTCAAGACACAAAACTTTTCAATGAAACACGTGAAAAGGATGCAAGAAAAAGAGCGATTATTTTAAGCACACGTTACAGATCAGGTTCTTCTTTCACCGGGGAATTGATCAGCTCCACACCTGACATGATGTACGTTTATGAACCACTGTCAGGCTGTTTTAATCACCTAGATATCGATCAGTTATCAAATGGCTTTAATTTTTGTGCAAACATGAACACGTCTCGGACTCAAAAAGATATCTTTAGCCTGAAAACTAAGATGATAAAAGACATAATAAGTTGTAAACTAATAACGCCATCAGAGAATGAAGAGCATTCCTACAAGGCCAAGTCTCTCACCAGAAATCTTATGCGATATGCATGTAAGGAAATTGACACCAGAACTAAAAATGGAAGACAGAAGTGCATAGAATCACAGCAATTTCAAAAAGCTTCTCAAAAATATTCATCGCAAGCTGGTAGAAAACAGTTATTTACAGATACCTGTCACATTTACACAAATATGTTAATAAAAACTATACGAATGCCTATAGAAGCCCTAGTACCTCTAGTAAAAGATGGTGATAATGATCTGACAATACTACATTTGGTGCGTGACCCACGTGCAATGCTATTTTCATGGTATCAGTATGACATCTATGATGTGACTGACCTTCATGAAAAAGCTACAATACTCTGTGATTCAATGCTAAACGACATCATAGCAGGTGATGCGCTGAAAGTACAGCATCCTGATAGATACTATAGAATAAAGTACGAAGAGCTTGCCATTAATACTAAAGAGGAAGCAATTGCAATATTCAGATTTTTGAAGCTCAAAATGCATACTCGTGTTTTGCAGTTTATAGAAAACAACACTAATGAAAAGACATCGAAAATGAAAAGAGTACAGACCTTGCAGAATACTTTTAGGAAAAATTCCACAGCAACCGCCATACAGTGGAAAAACGTTATGAAACAGAGACATGCAAAGATTGTTGAAAAGAGATGTAGTGATGTATTGAAACGACTTGGATATAAATCTGTCCCACATAAAATTTTGAGTTAACTCTGAACTGTTAATTTACTTGATGATATTAACAAGAAATATTTGCTAAAATCTCAAATCACCCCCCAAAGCACTCCACTAAGCATTCATGTGTTAATAACAAAATTCTTAAATAGAAGCCCATGTTCTTCATTGTACGAACAAATCTTTTTGCATGTGTTCTTAGAAAGTGTCTGATCTTATTTGCACTTAGCAGAAGGCATATTTATAGTCAATGGAATGAATGCCTTTAATGTACCAAAAGAAAATTATAAATGAAATACAAGAATTTGGGCTAATAACAATAGCAAAAAGGTCACTGTGTGCTCTTAGAGTTGAATTTAAGCTTCAACAAAGCTGGTGAGAAGGGTGATCATCAGTAAAACACGAGCAGCCATAACAGCCCTGACTATTTATCTTGTTGAAGAAGCATTGTATACGAAACTAGCTGGTAGATCAACATCTCAGCCTTCGACAAAAGATAATGAAGTTACCACAACCATGTACATTAAGTGGGCCTGCTATGGAATGCTGCTTACCAAGTTTGCAATGCCAAATATATAAAAGTGATCAGTGGACAGATTGTAGCTATTCAATCACTGTTTCGCAAGTCACATCCATATGGAACATTTCACACTTTTATCAACACATTTCACAAAAATGGAAATTGCTTATGCAGTTGTTATTCATACCTCTCCTTCCTGGCGAAACATTTGTCATTTTTAACTAGTCAGTAGTCACTGACTTTCTGTCCTTCTCAGTGGGACATTTCTCATTTCTACCTTATTAGTGATCTCCTGTCCTTCTCAGTTGGACATTTCTCATTTCTACCTTATTAGTGATCTCCTGTCCTTCTCAGTTGGACATATCTCATTTCTAACCTGTTTTTCTGATATTAATAACGACACCATTCTTCACTTAGTCTACATCAGTTATGATGCACTATGCATATTATGACTTCTTTATTAATTGAATTCCTGGCACAAATCCTACAAAACCAGAAATGAGTAAATATTTATTACAAATATTATTTCTATAATTCAGGTCATGGCAAAGCCAAGGAAAATTACCTTGTTTACAGTTCTGTGAGACAAGACAGAACACTCTTAATGTGATCACTGATTTCTATAAGCTCCTCCAGGGAGATTTCAGTTTAGATATTCAGCTTAGCTACCAAGATTGTGTCCAGTAGTTTCTAAGGAGAAAATAACAGCAAAAGCGACAAGCTCTGCAATAAACAGTGGCTCATTATAAACATATCTATCTACATTTTAAAGCATGAGCACACCTATGAACTCGGCAAAGTTCTTCAAAAAATAGAATATTGGTAGAATAAATTCAACAGTTGAATGGAAAGCTTTTAAGTTCGGTTATAAGCTGAAAATAATACTGTGATGGCTTTTTAAAGAAAAACGTTTGAACCATTTCAGCACCATTCATAGATGCTGATAATTGGTCTTTTCGCATCACACAACAGTCATGATCTGGACAGGTCCAGAACGATATATCTTCTATATCTTTTACGGTGCTGTCTTCTGTTTTCTGCCCTTGTTTCTGTCGTTCACAGAATACTTTTTTGCAAACATGAGACTCGTCTGATGAATCACCTGATCTCTTCATTAAATTCCTGGCAGGTGATTTATAAGTCACCCGATCACCCAACACTTCTGTCTGTGACACCATTTTAGTAACATATCTCAAAAACTTGACAATATCACTGTCACTATCACATAACGTGTTTTCAGAAATACGTGCATTTATTTTCTGTTTAATTGACATCACCAGTCTTTTAAGCTTATACTGGAAGAGTAGCTGACAAGCTGACAGTGGCAAGTCAGCTGCTACCAAGTCAATTATTCTTTGTCGTTTCAATTCTTTGAGCTCACAAAAAAGACTGCACAAGTACGATATGTCAAAATGTACGAAGGGGCAACCCCCCTCATCCCCACATGAGAGAATTTCATCCTAAAAAAAATAAATAAGAAAATTTAAGCAAGGCCACCGAGCTTAAACTTAAAGGAATTGCTTAATTATGTGTAATAAAAATTTATGATTATGTGTAATAAAAATTTATGATTATGTGTAATAAAAACTTATGATACAGTGGCAGTAGTGTAAAAAAGCGTCACTGTACATAAATATTCAGAATTATACATATTCATGATCTCTAAAATCATATCTCCAAAAGACAATATCTCTTAACAAATTACGGATGGCAAATAAATGTTAAAAACTCTGAGCATGCAAACAGTATGATGTTAGCATTTGTTCTAAGAGACGTGTTTCTGTACAGCACTTCATAAACATCAGCAAATGTACCTGTATTGCAGAACAACAGTGAGCTCTGTAGTTTGTTCTAGAACCTTCCAAACCATACAAGTGCTTAATGTTGTAAGTGTAACGAACTTTATCAGGTTTCCAGCTATGACTGCATGCAAGATCAGTTAATTCAGGCCTGGAATATTCAGACTGCCAGAAATGTAAGGCTTGCTCACAACTAAGGCCAATCTCTTTAAGAAACAGGGTATACTGAATCTGAAAGAAAATCAAATTAACCACTATTAATATTCACACGTTAATTTTTAGCCACAGTATGAAGCAGGCTGAATAAATGGAAGCAGATTCCTGAGAGCCAGAATCACAAATTTAAGTTACAAACTAAACCGGTTTCATCAAGAAATGTGTCTCATTATTTTAAGTTCTAGATACATACTATTGATAACAAATATCGCAATGCACAATTCCCTAATTGGACTTAGACAGTTCTTTGTCTACTAAAGGGACATACTGATTAATTCCAAAGGCTTGTAGCAGGACTAAGCACATACGAAAGAATTACTAAACATAAAAAACACAACTGAGTGTAAATTTCTCATTCCTACAAGATTTTCACAATTGCCCTAGCGCAGCACTGAACCACATTGATTCAACGCCACAGTCATGCTGAGTGGCTGAACGGATAAGTGTATGCACTTTATGCGAGTGGCCGATATGAGCTCGATACTTGCTCAGGGCGGTAACATGGTTAAGACACCTCTGCTGATTTAAATGACTTCAAGGGATATCTTTGACAAAGAGTTCTGGTCTAGTCATGCCACAAACATTTCATTGAGTAAGCCCTACCTTTGAATACTAGATTCTGGCTTGCAGTGTGCTGAAGTGCATAAAAAATATAATGCTCTGATACGATTCAAAAAAGAATTTTTGTACTTACCCGTGCGTGATGCCCAAGACGATGTTTAGTTCTTAGTTGTTGATGCAAGTGTGACATGCATGGAGGAAAAGCAAGTAGCAAAAAATCAATTTCATTGTGATGAATCTCAATGAGGTGTTGAATTGGCCTCGTTTCCAAATTGATGCCTTTTGCAAACAATTTCAGCCATGCCTGCAACACAACGGATAAAATTAATCATACTGAAATGTAAAGATTGTTTCAAAGAGGTGTTAATAGCAAACTCACGTCTGCATAAATTTAGCAGCTCTGAATAAAAATATGACTGAAAATTTTAATATAAATCATTTCAGAAAGGACACATAAAGCTTGAAATAAATTTCCAGTTTTCATATAATAGGAACATAAAACAGAAAAAAATGAACATAGAAATCAATAATTTACGTCAAAAAGTAAACAACAAAAAGTTCCTGAGTCTTGAAAAGAAACACTGACTGTTGTGACAAACTGAGTGAAAACAATTAGTTTTTGAGATGAAATAAAATTATTTTTAAGCTAGAAAATAAAATATCAAATAGACAAACGTAACCTGAATGCATCCCGGGAAAGTGCTAGGAAAACAGAACATTGCTTATCATAAAGTAAAACGCATACTAGTATAACAACATCCAAAACATATCAGAGTCAAACAGCGACATTGTGCCTAAAACTAATTAGCTACCCACCTGCAGGCTGTGCCTGCAGGCATGAATGGAAAACTATTCCTATAAAAATAATTCATTTTATAATACAATAAGCCCGTAGATTTGTACGCTACTAAAATGAAAGGCACTTCTCAGCAGGTGATGTCGTTATATAGAAAGATCTCAATAAAACACAGATCTTAAGAGGAGGGCAAAAAATATGCTACACATACATGTGGCAAATTGCAAACCACACTTGTTTCCAGAAAGAAACAGAAAAATGAGACAAGTGCTGAATATCAGATTTCCAAACACAGCTCTAGCATGAAACAGTCCATGCAGGTAATTTTGTTTTGAATTTCTTTTAATTAATTAACATTTAGATTTTATGTTTTCTGCTTCTTATATACCTGCGAACACTACATTTTTTTGTTTACAAGGACTTTTTACTAAATGTTCTAAACTAGGCATTACTTACATTCGGCTGAAGAAACACATATTTGTATCCAGGCCTGAGTGAAAAAATGCATCAAAGGCTGGAAACTTTCACAGACACAAACAATGGATCATATAATTATAATTATATCTCAACCTTCTAATTTTTACAATTCCCAAGTCGCAATCACCCTCGGTCAGGATTCTGTTTAGTTGTTAATCCTTAATTTGAAAAGTGAGAATTCTTCGTGGCACTGTTAATACAGATGGAAGCACAAGCAAGACCATATTATAGAAGTTAACTGCTAATATTAAAGAAAATACAAAATTACAGCAAGCAAAACCTTGTTACATTTACACATTGAGCTTGATATGTTTTAATTATTGTACCTTGGCAGATAGGAACAAAAGTTTGAAAGTCATCATATTTAAAAATACCTAACCTGTTTTTCTTAACCCCTAGGCAAAGAAAAAAACATTTTCAAGCTGTTTTATTTAGACCTGTTTTTTACTTGACAGAAATGCAATTAGCCCAATTTAGAAATGTTGCAAAATTTGATTTGACTTTGCCTTAAGATAATGTGATATTTTTGTGATCTACATCATTATTTTGCTGCTTTGAGGTCTCTAGATGCTTCTCGCACTTAGTCATATATAGTATTACGTCACACAATAATCTATGAAAGATGCACAGTTCATATTTATAATTTTGAAATAATGTGGCTCTTGTAAAAACTTTTCCAATAAAGTGATATGCATGTATATTAATTCTCAAATTTTGTGCAGCTGCGATATTAGTAGATATTTAAGTAAGGCTGATTCAGTCTCCTACTACACCTTATTTTATATAGTTTGAGGATTTGCTTCAAGTTGTTTGATGCACCACAAAAGGTTTCTTTGTAAGTGTAATTATGCATGTTGCCATGATACTCTAAATAAATTCTACATATAATTTTGCTTGCTTAAAAAACATATAATACAATATGAAATCTATGCAGAAGCCACAAATGAATAATGACACCTACTGTACAGCCATGTGTCTTTCTGCCACTAAGACATTCAAATCACTTTAACTGAACTACTACAGTTTCACTAAGTACTGTTTTCTGCAATTATTTACTTACAATTACAATTATTGTATCAGAGAGGCCTAGCTGAGTGAAGGGCTGTTGAGCAAACAAACCAATGGACACATATTTTTAAATGTAGTTCCTTATAATTATTGTGCCATATTGGCCAAGTATGAAGAGTTTGATCACATCCCAGATATTATGTTTTTGCATAGAAGCAGCTTGAGAAGCAGGCAGGGTAAAGAAGGATCAAAAGGAAAAGATTAAAAGACAACAAGGAGTGATGAAGATCAGATGATAATCGCGCCCTAGAATCATATAATTACAAGTGCAAAGCTTAGTTTGGCAAGAAGGACTGCAAAACATACTGCAGACAAAGAAACTAATAAGCATCGCATGTCATCAAAACATCTCTTATGGTATGACTGGCAGTGAAAAGACTGAATGACGAGGAAATCATTTTACAAGTTCTTTATTCAATATTTTCAGTCTATCACTTCATGAATATAATTTAGAAGAAAGAAAATCATAAACATTAGGCAGCGAATTACTATGGAGTCACTATTACATCATATCATCAACCCCAAATATTGGAAGGTGATCTATTTAATTAAAAAAGTAATATTCATACCCAAACGTCGACAGAAAGATCTTTCATCCTCTGGTCTTCTTTAAGTGTGCAGATGGCATAAGACTTTATCCTGCTCATTTCGGCAGACAATAACTGCTTGAAAATACTTGACAAAGCAACATCTAAAACACGGCAGGGAACAAACCTAAAATAAAAAAGCAAATGAAAACAGGTCTTTGGCACATCACTATAGAAACAGCACATTTCAAAACATTTTGGCCACAAAGAATAAGAACCATCAGAAAAATAATGCAACAGTGTTCACTCGGAAATATTCAGACACGTTTCTTCATTTTTGTATTTGTGTTTAGTGATATAAATTCTCGATGCAGTCTATGAGGAATAACATGTGATCTTGCACTTGAAAAAATTTAAACGTACAGAAAACCCCTGTACAACTTTGCCTGCCTTTCTGCTACAAGTGCAGGTACCAGATGAAATGGCAAAGTAAAGCAAGTGTGTGCTGATTGCCTCATATATGCTGTAACTATGTCTTTCCATTGATAAACCAACTGCAAAGATTTCCATTCTTCTCCTAAAATAAACCAAAACAGAATACTAAGACTGTGTGTACTGCATACAGTAAGCGGATATCATTTCTTTCTTGAGAAATACAAAGGAAAAACCAAGTAGAATAGTGTCAGCTCAGGTAAAAAAAAACAAAAACTAAATGAAAATGAAACAGAGATTTCATATTAAATACAAGGACAGAAGTATCTGAAAAAATACAAATATCTAGACAGTCTCTTAGGTTCAGAAGAAAAATCTTGTACCGTGTACCGTCTCAAAGTTCAGAAATATCTCCAGCAAGAAGCGATAAACAAAGGATTTTCCAGAATTTTGCGTCTTTCAACCATACAGAATTTGAAAGGAAACAGATTGTAGATTAATGCTTCTCAAAGATGTTTTTAATTAAAGCAGACAAAGAGATCATTTTTTAAAAAGAAAGAAGCAGGTAAATGGACAAAAAGGTTTAAACTAGCAGAAGAAATTTTTAGCGTATGCCTAGAGTTTACCAGAAGATAGTCCACTTACTAAAGCTTTCCATGAGTTCAGCCATCAAAGAAACTCAAAGGAGGTTTATTACTGACATGGATGGATATCAATGAAATGCAAAATAGTTCAATGAAACCTCTAATTCTGAAAGATGCTTCATTTTGGAGAGTAGCCAAAGATTGGATTGGTAGAAGAATGTGGGATTTTAAGATTAAAAATACAAAAAATGACAAAACACAATTTTTGAGTTAGTTACAGAAAATGATAATTATAAAAATTCTGGAAATTCTGAGCATAAGCAAAACTTATCGGCTATTGCTGTCACTGCAATGTGAAAAAATTACTTGTTACTCACTGTATGGTTATCTGCAATGTGAAAAAATTACTTGTTACTCACTGTATGGTTATCTGCAATGTGAAAAATTACTTTTTCGCACTGTATGGTTATGATACCATTCTCACTTTTATTGTTGAACACGATTTTATATGCTAAGTCCTTAATCACTGGCCCATTGATGAATTTGACAAGTGTATAAGGTTAGAATTATTATTAACATTTATGATTATGTATACAAAACATTATTTTTTATACTATAAAACTGAAAAGTAATCCTCCCAATTGCAGGCTATTTCTGTATCTTGGTAACAGTCAACAAATCAATAAGCAATCAATACACAATCAATAAAGATAGAACATTGAATACTACTGAGCACTGACAGCATCAAACTTTTGATAAGCCCTGTTCAAATCAAATTTTTAAAAATCACTGAGAATTTGAATTTCATTTTCAGAAAGATAATAAAATTTTCATGTAGCTGACTTATTACAAATTCCGACAAATGTTTTTGTAACATTTTTGCAAAAATTACTTACCATTTGGTAAAGAACGTTTCTTACTGTCAGCGTCAAAAACCATCCGAATTGTATCTGATATATGAGAAGTATTTCTAAGGCTGCTCAAACCACAAAGTTCTCTTAATGATGCATCACAAAGTGTAAAAAGCTCCTCCTTGTTAAAATTTCTCAGTCGCAGAATAAATAATCTTTTCTCTCCTTCTATGAAAAGATCAGTCAGATCTTTCTCTGATGCACACAATAAACTAAATAAGTGAGTAATTAAAGAAAATGTTTTAGAACAATATTGTCCCAATTCAGATTTAAAAATCTAAATATTCTAATTTGTAGATTTATGACTCTGTATATCTGAACATAATTTTTGTATTATGGCATTAATATATGTGTATCAGACACCCTATATAAGCCCTCAAGGAATTCTACTGTATAACCTCCTGTATAGTTTACTCTACCATCTACATACCGAAGAACAAAATGCGAAATAATGTCTTTCTTGGATCCCTCTATCAAGCAATCAGATAATTCCGCTGTACTTTCGTGTGATAACAAATCTTGCGCCTTCATTATCCACGTGCCCGAATTTGTCCCTTCAAAGTCGCCTAAACTTAGAAGTTTCGCCAAAAACTTCAATCTTTTTAGACAATTTTTTTCAAGCCACTGTAGTTTCACTACGTTACTATGTGGCCATATATAAAATGACATCGCAATATCAATATGTACTTGTAGTAAAAACACAAAATTTGTTAAGTAAAAACCTAACCAAATTTATTACGAAACTGCCACGCTAAGTTGGTGGCTCCATCTTATTGCAAATATGTAAGTTAATACTAGCTAAAGCCTAAAGTTAGCCAACTTAGTCATAGGCACTCTACGAATGAATAATAATAGCAATTTTTTTCGCTCGTGTGATCCTGGCAACTGTTAACGCTTGCGTTACATGTCACACAATTATTATTGTATTTGTATTTCGTATTTATTCCTTCAATGTAAAAATACAATTACAGAAAAAACTACACAAATATAAAATCGTAATTACAGTATTATACATAAATTAACAGATTGTTGAATGGAGAAGGCAGCCAAGGCTAGAAGTTCTTACAGGCGCGTCAAAATTATTAGTGGTGACTAAATTTGTAATAGATTATTAAACTTGTTTTTTTTACTTTTGAATCAAATACTTTTACAGAGTTAACAGCTACCATTTCTTGTGGCAAAGAGTTCCAAATTTCAGAATAACACTATTCAACCTGCAATAATTTAAAATTTAATACAACTTTCGCTTAGCCTCTAAGGCCTAGCCGCGGTACATATTAATAAAAATTCATCAAAATTTAAATCGACGAGATTATTATATATTTGATACACCGTTTTCAGCTCAAAACACTAATATCTAATTTCTAGAGGTTTCAAATTTAGTGCTGTTAAGCGGTTTGTGTAGCACGAAAAATATTAATGATGCTACATATAAACTGATGATTTAATACACAAACGCCTTGTAAAATATCTTTGAACTCGTTCAATAACACCAATTCATGCATACAGGGTGTTATATTCAAGCAATGATCGGACGTACGACTTATATGTTGTGATCAAAGCTAGGGTAGTTTTAGTTTTAAAACATCGAAAAGGCATGTTTATAATTTTATACACTTTTGCAGGACGTTCCTTGCAGTATTTCCCAAATGAGAACAAATTGTAACACACAACTCACAACAGTAAACATTTTCTTCTAATCTACTACTGCATGAAAATACTGGCTTCTGATGACCAACATGTATTATTGTGCGCTTGTGCGTGGCGATTTTGAGTTGCCATTTGTCTGCCAAATTTTTAAGAACTATGAGACAATTCTTAAGTAAAAGCTCTAAGATGATCTCTGTTCTGAACCAGCAGAGGCGTATCCGCCTTGTTCGATTGTGTATAACCTCTTTCAGCTAGGTAAGTACGGCATGTGAAGCGTCCCAAAAGCAGTTTTGCAGGGAATCGCGAATCAATTTGCAAAATTGTATCTTTTATCAATTTAAAGAGTTAACAGCACTATTTTTCACATGATCACCCAACCATTGAAAATTCACTAATCTTTAAACTGAGGGCAATGTGTAAAAGACCCCATGGTCGTACGTTGCCCTCGCATTTGGCTTTGTTATTTTTAGTCCTTGTATATTCTCTTGTAATTATCGCAGTTAGTTATAAGCGAAACAAATAAAAGATCTATCTAATTTACTGACAGGATTGGCGTTGCTTAACTTTTCCCACTAGACATACACCATAACCACTCCTCTGCCTGCCTTTGCAATCTTACCACCTCGGTGTCAATTTTAGTTTATAGTGATATTTGAATACGAAGACTGTTAGCCAAACTTGAAATTATCCCATTCTTAAATTTAATTTTGTTAATTGTTGAAACCTGGTTGCGTTCTGTGGCACTCTTCCATTATCATTTATCAATTTATCAAAAAATCCATAGTATTTTGCTAATTAATTGAGTCTGTGAGATGCATTTCAAGTATCACTTTCTGATCATTTGCTTATTATTATTTATTAGGCACAAAATAAATATATACATTTTATACAAGAGTAAATGTAAACAGTAAAATTATATAGCCATGATCAATACGAAGGTTGTGCCTACCACTGTGTGTCATGGTTGACTGATCACTGCCTGTCATCCACCTTAAATTAAAGCATTTACATTTCATCTTCATTATTTCATTTAATTCCGTGTTCCTCTTTATACGCAAAATTTGTCATTAACTTTAGTTCGTGCATGTCGTATAAAATATAACATTATCGTATTAAGTACAGAATTGTGTCTAGATGTAATTTTAGCATCAAAAGTGGTTTATTTGCCATGGTAACTGTAATACACACATTACACAGCACTAAAGGAACATGACACACGTTAATGTAATTTTTCAGGCGGTGACTGAGATCATTTATACGCTTTTTAGGAAAATAGGACGATAGCATAAAGGCAACATGTCTGATTGTTTGTAGGCGGCACCTGCGTTTTTCAACCTCGCGATCTTGTGCAATGAATAGCCATTTCATAAAAATTTTAATATTTTTTTTTAATTTGACCAAAATGAAGGCACAGTATATTAAAATTTTAAAAATAAATTATCAACGTTAAAAAAGAAACATCGACGAAAGGGAAACAACCATATTGCTGTTATATAAACGTTTCGAACACGTTTTGATAAGTTTATCGCCCGACAAATAATATACACGATGTTGTACAACAGATCTATGAAAGATAAATTACAAAGTACGTTAACCGCAATCAAATTATTTCGTTGTTACTTTTTTTACACTAAAAACTGGTGACCCCCAGCTAATTTACGAATTGTATTAATCATTCGTTTTGTCAATGTAGAAAATCAAATTGGCAAAATCGAGGTATAGATTTTTTAAACGATTTTTAAACAACGCGAGTTTTTAACGATTTATTTCCACATATAATTTCACGAATTCCGAACGCATCTATATTTGGCCTGAAGAGCAATTCTTCGTTATCGCGCTGATTATGGTTGTAGATTCTGTTCTCGTTCCTTCGTCTTTTTCGGCCGCTTCTCTTCCCCAAGGTTTGTCACTTAGCAAAATGTCTGTTATGTATTTATCTAACTAAACGTTTATTCAATGACATTACTTATAGCCTACTTACTAACGACCATTAAATACAGAAGACTTTTAAGGACGTTCCTCTAAGGACGCGTTAAAATTGTTCACAATATTACTGCATGTCACTCCTCTAACAGTCCTTTTGTCGCAATGCAGCCACGCAGTGTATGTTGTAATGAATGTTGCGTGTTGATGGAAATGAAGCCGACCATATGAAAACGAAATCAAGTATAGCCCATTACCGGGGAAACCAAATGATTGTGCAACGTTCGTAATTGCTTCCATCTTGATTCTCCATTTATGATTTGGTAAACCATTGTATCTATTTTACTGTTTAGATGTCATTAATAATATGTACTCAGAATGCAGTGTAGCGGAAACTTCTCACTTATATATTTCAAACCTAAAACTAATAATTCTTCGTCTGCCGAAACCGTACCTCGGCTAAACGTTGAACATTAATCAAATGTTTGTAATTAATCATCTCCTGGTTAATTCCAGAAAAAAGTTTAACAACCAAAGATGCTTTTTGTTTTCTTTCATTACGATTCTAATTAAAATGAGTTTGTAATTAATATATCAACTTACTGTTTTGCACGATTCTTGATAAATATTCTGCTAAACTCGCGGACGAGTTTATTAAACGACTTATAACCACTCATTTGTACAGTCGAGTAATTAAAGCATGCATTTTACAAGCGCAACGGCTTCTCCTTGGTGTACGTTAATTTAGTTGCGTTAACAAAAATCTAATGTGTTCTTCAGTACTGTTCGCAATAAATTGTGACAGGTCAGTATTTCTGGCAATACGTCGGATGTAACTAATAAGTGTCCTCTAATTTTTAATTACTATAGCCAGCAGCGTTCGAAAAAGCCCTCTGTGTCACATAAATTTACTGGAACATGGATCGGAAGACAATTCACGTAAAAGCGAAGAACTACTCAAGGGGCTTGTGAGTTCCATCAGCAATGTTCCATGAACGTATAAGATAGTTTACACATTGCACGTATATTAGATGAATAAAATTTATGTTTGTTAACTAGAGCAGCTTGTTTCTGTTTTTTCTCAGCGATAACTCAGCTTTTTTCAGGACTTTGTAGCTATACTCAGATCGGAAAACATGCTAATCATATCTGTCACAATAAGTTAATCCCTACCTTCCTGCAATACTCTCCCGTAATTAATGAATTTGGTCAATTTGTGTTGTAGCAAACGTGAAATGAAGTCAGTAACTGCACTGATTGTAGGAACAAGTTTGGGAGCTTCAGTAACCAGTAAGCTTCGTGATTGCATTAGCTTAACAACACAGCTGCCGGGCACGTATGTGTTGTTACAATTTACCAGTTTATTGATTCTGAAACAAAAGCGCAGCGAAAACAAGGAAGGATCATCAACCGAAGAATAATAATTATTATTGAGCCATAAGTACAAACAATTTCGAAGATTTTGTGTGCAAACTATTAGCAGTGTATAATACCTATGAACCTAAAATTCAGAGGTGCAAATCAGATGGAATCAGACGGAATCAGTTACACGTGCTGCTGAGACATTATTCCGCGATTTGATGAATTGAAAAGCTAACATTAAAAATACTCTTAAAGGGAAATTTTTAAAAAAAAATCTAAAAAAATGAATAAACTGAAAAGACACGGCTTTTAAGCACATTGCCTATTAGTTCCAGGTGAAAAACAAAAATACACAAATGCGAACTCCGTTCTTTTCTATAATAGTCAATGTAAGTTAAACATGAATATTTACAGTTTAGTAAAAAATCGCGCAAAAAAATAAATACCAAATTACTAGGTTATGTAGAAGAGACCGAAGTACTTCTTGACTGTACAAGTTCTGCGCAGTCTTAGTTGCATTGTATCATCGCGGCCCCTTTAAACGCTGAGTATTCTCTAGAGTGCCAGTTGGCTTAACTGGCCAGCAAATCAGTAGCTATCAGTAAACTGTTGGTTAAAACATAACAGACCTACGTTTCTGCTGTAAACTTTATTCATGACGCTTGCATAATACTTGTGCACACAGGGCTCATTACTTGTACACTCACGGTACAGTGCCTGTGCATGCTTGACACGATTTGTGCACGCACACCACATTCATTGCTTGTGCTGGATATCTCATAATAGAGTTTACTTTGCTAGCCTTCTGAAACAATTTGCTCATTTGCTTTAACTGGCCTAGAGGCTAAATCCTCCTGACATCGTGAAGATACAGTAGATGCCATTTCAATTCAGGAAGAAGCGCTCGTCTCATTAACATGACAAGTGAAAGAAAATGACGAATGAGTTAAATGAATGAAGCTAGGCTCTGTAATTAATGGCGCAGAGAGTTCGCATCTTTTTGCAAGCCATTGTCAAATTTTCTGTAGATCATGTAGACCTATATCATGTCGAACGGTACATTACAATTAAAGTAGTTTTCACCCCAGAGTGCTGAATGCTGTCCACTGTAATGATTTACTTCTGTCCTTTGCTCACGTATTTTAATATGTCATTGTATTATTTTATAAATATTTTGCAGGCTCATTGTTTCAATGTATGTCGATGATATTGGTTTGGCTATTGTTTTTTGTTACAAAAATCGATAATAAAATTTTTTTAATGTAATGTAGGTAGTGCAGCTCATTCCAGAGAAAGTAGGAGCATAGTGCTTATGAAGATTAAGCAGACCATCAATAACAACAACAACAGTAATAATAATGACAGAGAAGTCTTGCTAATACGCAAACATCATCACAATCATCGTCACAATCATCATCGTCATCATCATCATCATTATCATTATCATCTTCATCATCATCATCATCATCATCATCATCATCATCATCATCATCATCATCATCATCACCATCATTATCAGTTTAGTAATAATGAATAAATTAGTCTTACCATCAGTATTGCATCATCGTCATCGCCATAATCATCGTCATCATCATCATCTTATCTATTTATTTACTTATTTATTTAAATGTATCTCTCTATCTACTTATTAAAGATTATTTATACTGGATGGACACATTGAACTCTCAAACATGCTCGTTCACAATATGGTCCTGTGGCAACCGGTTTGCATATAAGCATAAAAAATGGAACTTCACAAAAACAAAAAAACATAATGATATATGTCTGATTGACAAATTTTGATCACGTTTTGAGGTGAGCCAAAATAATTGGTGAAAAAGGTTTTTTGGCATTTTGTTTAAATAAATTAATAGTTTCTTTGCCTATAAAGATCTGTGGGTAGGGAGGATTTAGGAGGAATTCGTACAAACATATATACATACACGCATACACGCGTACACGCACACGCACACGCACACGCACACGCACACCACACACACACACACACACGCACACGCACACGCACACGCATACACGTACATACATACATAATTTTTATTTAAAGTCGGGTGTACAACGAAAAAACCAAATTCATACCAACTAGTTCGCCGTCGTCGTTGTTTCGTCTTTGTATTTGGCGACGTCACCATCATCAGCATTATCAATTGGCGGCTGTAATATCAAGGAAATCGCATTTTCTGCAGGCTTAACTGATGGGCTGAGCTACGTGTATTCAATACTATTAGTCACTTTAGCTTTAGCTTTAGAGTCACGTCACTGAAAGGTTCCCCTTGTACTTTTTTTACTGGATGCGCTCGCCGAAGTTTTCCTCACCGTTACAGTATTTTTTATCCTTGCAGTAGGTATTTTTCCAGTTTTTACATCAACTCGTCGGTGGCCATTTTCGAAAAACTGTTGCCATTGTGTAGTGCTAAACAAGTTCAACCTTTGAGTTTAATATCAACAGATTACTAACTAACTGATTACAAAGCACGATGATGCATTGCCATAAGAATAATAGTATGCTTTACGTCTGCTTGTAAAATTAATAATGGTTGTAAAATTAGCAAGGAAAATAAATCATGTTCTAAATTCTGCCGTAAATTTAAAGCAAGAAAGACATTGATCACGTGCTCATCATAACGAGAAGTCTCAATGGAACATGCATAACAACTTTACAGCAGCGGGGACTTGCGGAGCTAAAGTTTGCGAGTTTTAAGCAAAAATTCTGTCAAATAAATTTGAACATCAAAGAATTTTTCTTTCAGAAACTATCGCTTTTGCAAGAGCTTTTTCAAGACACAAAAAACTGAAGATATTTGCATATTGGAATACGAATTTACCGAAAAATTAACTAACTATTTATTGTTATTCCATCACTGGTTTTTATAAACTCCTAATATTAAACGAGTGCACTAATCTAGTAAGGCTAACACTAAACGAATAGTTCGATATACGCTTTCAAGATTAATAGTTCAAGAGAATCACAGAATCAAAATTGCCATTTGTTGTGAGAGTGTTTCCAACGCAAACATTATTAAGAGGCACGTTAGAGGTCGGATTTACAATTGTAAGGAAGCCACTCCTAGTAGCCTGGCTTCCTGACTAACATTCTCACTCCAAGTATAACACCTGAATCCATTACTCGCTCAGTAAAAACAACTCTTCTCGCAGCGTATTGATTAGAGGTTGGATCACCTTCAATTTAGAAGCCCCTATTGTACTAACAAAGAGTAATTTGAGGCAGCACGTTAATGTCAAGTCGTCAAGTATGCGTGGAACCTTGCGGGTGCTGCATTTACTCACTAGCTGTCTTCTTGCCTTTCAGTTACACCTCGACCTCTTTTACGAGGCTTCAGTTAAATTAGAAACATGACACCACTTTTGTCTTCCCTATGATAAATTTATTTTTGTTCTTCTCTCCTACTCTCTGTTTTTCTTCCCTTTTCTCTGCAAGTTGGAAGTTAGACTACTTCCTCAGCTCTCATTTTTGTTGTATAAAGTGTTTGGCAAAAACGAGCTTCAAAACAATTTTAATAAAATCGTTTTGTTTAGTGTACTGTCAAAGTAAACAAAATCACTGAACACTACGAATTAAGTGCAAGCAATGAGTGAAACCACTGCATTAATGCTTTGCGACGTGTGAAACCTCGCGAGCTGGCTATTATGGCAGCCCTATGCTGTGAGGTAAAATTAATGCTCCTATTTATAGGCCAGCAGTATTGGAATTGCTTGTGCGCGGATTTAAACAGGCACAGCATTTAA
Organism: Tubiluchus corallicola; assembly: GCA_030141605.1. Lineage (NCBI taxonomy): Eukaryota > Metazoa > Priapulida > Priapulimorpha > Priapulimorphida > Tubiluchidae > Tubiluchus > Tubiluchus corallicola. The sequence goes on along the minus strand of JAQGDQ010000006.1, from coordinate 997,785 downwards.
TGACAGAGGCAATTTCCCTTTTAATCAACACTTTGATGAAGAAACTTTCCCAGTAGTCTGTCATTGACTGTTACTGACTTCCGCCGAGCAATTAGACGTTAGATACAAACAGTTGTAACTGTTGGATTTAGAAGGGATTCTGTAGTGTGCTGATTGGTTTTGGAAATACATCTCCAAAAGCGTTTGCAATTTACCAGGAGCAACTTTTTACCTCGTATTGCAGATTGCGTTATAACAATATTAGCTGCTTCCCCTAAAAATTTATTGTAAAAAGTAAAGGAAATTATCTTCGTTATCAATTCGATCTTGTTGACTCTAGCCCCATAACGAATGCAAAAAAGACCAAATTGGTCCAACAAGCAAAAAAAAGATTGTCGGGTCCCGACATACAGTCCAGCGAAATTGACAAAAATTGTTCATTTTGCCTAAGTTATACAACTTTGCACAATGATAGAGCCCATCAAGCTGGTTTATCATCAATTCTCCAATAAGGCCGTCATTTTCAAGATGACCGACACCAACAAGATAGCTGTTGCAAGATAACTATGAAACCTGCTTGTTTAGAATTTTAAGATGGGTGCCAATATGGCTGCAGCCGCTTGTGTAATATATTAACTATATTGCATGTTCTAAGGTAGGTAGGAAGATGATTTAGTGTAATATCCGGTATGGTCGCCATTTTTAAGATGGCTGACAAGATACCTATATTTGTTGGCATATAAAGCCACATCTTAGCTGTTAGAGTTGATGTTTTGATGTGTAAATGTAGTTTTTCAAGGTCAAGAAATCTACATCTGCTGCTTAAAAACACCCATGACATTATCTATTTAGGATTTCAAAATAGTGGCTGCAGCCACTTGTATAATATGTAAGTTATATTGCATGTTTTACTGGGAATAAGACGATGATTGTAATACCTAAATATAGGTTTTAAAAATTAAGGATTTTAGGATATTATTATAATTATTTATTTTGACATGTAACAACATCAACCATATCATGTATACACATTACGCATTCAATCTAAGATATGATAAGGAAGCCTGCAGGAAGAAACGAACAGTTCAAGTTAGAATTTATAGATTCTGTTATATAGATAACATAGGTAACATTGCCTCTAAAACAATCTAAAATAAACACTGTATTGCACAAAACTGCCTCGAATATACTAGCCTTCTTTTGCTGGCTGCCTGGCCTGGTTGTAACAATTAATAAGTTGCTGACATGCTTCAGGTCTTAATGCAAATGGTGATGGTAAAACTGGGGCGGTGATCAATACCGGGCCTAGCAGTATCTTGCCTGATATACCACATGTATGGTGTGCTCTAACAGTACATATCAGATGTTGGACGAATTGCCTCCACTGACCTGCCGTTTCTTGTGAACAAGTCTTTACATGCTTTGTCAGCTTACATCAGTGTGCCAGCTTTGTCATATAGGAGTACAAGAAAAAGCTCAAGCACAGTCAGCTGATCAGCTCAGGTCAGCTAGTGCTTCTTAGAAGTACAAATGCTTCTGTTAATGCCTCAGTCACTTGCCCACATGTTCTACTGGTATAGCATCATTTTCCATCTCTCGGTAAATGCTGAAGTTTAATTGCAACAGGCATTGGCATGGAACACTAACAGGCCCGATACTTTTTCAAGGACCTTGGCATTTTACAGCTTGAAAAAGGGCCTAAAATATAACCTTTGTAAGATAGCTGCAGCCATCTTTTCGGCTATATTGAATACCTCTGACCAATAAACCTTAAGCCTAAATATAGATATTAAAATCAAGTAACATACAATATAGCTAATATATTATACAAGTGGTTGCAGCAATTTTGAGCCGTAGCTGCTTTAAGCATCAGGTACGGATGACACAATAATCGTAATCTTATCTGCTCTAATACTGCTTTTAAAAACCAGCAGCAGCCATCTTATCGGTCGTCTTCAATATGGAGGGCACATTGGCTGACATTCGGCTGGCCTCATATCCAAAATTAATCGCCTTGATGGGCCCTAGCATTGTGCAAGTTTCATAACTTTCAGGCTAATAAGCAAGTTTTTCACCATTCTGCTAGACTATACAATTCGGGAACCCAACAGACATTTTGTTTTTTTTTGCTTATTGTACTATTTAAGTCCCTTTGCATTCTTTCAAGGGTCTAGTCACAACTTTTTAGATTCAGCAAGCAGTGTCGAATTAATAAAAATAATCTGCCTTTTGCTTTTACAATAAATATTTAGCTGAAACAGTTAATATAATTGCATCATCTGCATAATTTTCTTTTGTGTGGCCGTCATTTGGAAAATGGCAGCCATTTTTGAAAAACGAACGGGAATACTGAAAATGGGAAAACAGAAATGGATTATTTAGGTCCATCTGCCTTGGGATAGGCGTAATAATCGCATACTAATATTAATTTTCTGGAAATTTCTTTTGAGTTATATAGAATGCACAATATTTGCTGCCATTTTGTTTTTTTGCCTTTTTGACCCTTTTCCGCTAAACTGGTAATAGCTTTTTCCAGTTCAGCATAGACAAATTGATAAGAATGGTTGTGTAGCTTGCTTTTAGGAAAAAATGCTGCGCAATCCGGGGCACCGTTATTAAGGCGTTCTAGCGATTTCCACTGAACCAACAAGAAAGGGAAGAACATTTGTTCATGCACGGGTTAGAGCAAAATCTCTCTATTTCAGGATCTCAGACAAATCTGGGCAATGATTTTCAGTGGATATCTGTTCACCAAGTCCTAGGTTGACCCGAAAACGTTTGATTAGAAATTGACAAAAAAATTGTCTCTTTATTCTTTCACTATAATGCTGATTTTGGTTACTGACGCATCATGGATGGTCACTGCTCAAAGTAGATACATTTGGGCCTATACAATTGCCAACTTCTGTACCTCTGTGATTAATTTAGGAATCACATAATGATTGTTTATTTTGATAATTACCATTAATAACAGAAACCCATTTTTTCCTAATTTTACCAAAGTCGTCACTAAATGACCATTTAGTCATACTAACATTTCCCCCTCTGTCGTCTCTTTTCCTTACTTCCGCCTCTCCATCTGGCAACTTCTTGAACTGCTTCAGCATTGCATGGTAAATGCCAACATGCATTACACTTCTCAAAACTACAAAAGAGAAAATCAGCCTTTAACTTCAACACTTTGGATTCCTAGCTCTTATATTTTTATTTTGCTTAAATTAGTCGTTGCATCTGACGCGGAATAAAGCTTTTAGCAAAAACGTGAATGACGTTCTTAAGGGCACATGTTAGCAATTATTCCATGTGAAACAAAATGGAATCGCGCTTTTATTTAAAGAGTCCGGCAGTTCTAGTAAAAATCAATATTTGTTATGCAGGATTAAGTCTACGCATAGGGAGCGAAAAAGGATGAAGAAGGATTATTTTCATTCAGTACTTGAGAATATTGATGCCACTTGTCTCCACTATATTTATTCCCCAAAGCAAAGCGTATCGAATTGATCAAGGAAAAAGTAACTTCTGTAAAGAGAGAAAAAGGATTGATTTTCTCACGAACGGCATTCTTTACTAAATTTTAAAATAAACTGCAAGGCGCGTCTAGGCCTATAGGTAGTCTATAATATAATCTCAGATATGACCACTTGCTTCCCATCCTGAAATCCATAAATACGAGATTGAAACCCCCTATGTGGAACGGTATGGGGACGATATGGTGATCAGTCAATTATACTCTCATTTTTATAACATGAATTTCTGAAAATCGTCACCTAGGGTCAGCTAGGCACGCAGTCCACAATAATCAACTACCACAGACATCCAGTGAATTATGATTGACTAAAAATCTAAAAAACAAGTTATTAGTACCTACTTTCCGTTAGGTAAATGAGCAAATAACAATTCAGTCATGTAGTAGTCTTTATTTTTTAGTTTTTTAAAACTTGTTTTAGCTTTTTAAAACCTATTGTACCACACACTGGTAGTCTGATTGATAGGTTGAGGAACCGATCAAAAAACAAGACGTTCGTGTTTGTCCCACGCTCGTTCAGCAATCCCATTATTCATTCAAGTTTTCTAGTACGGCGTTAATAAAGGTCTCATTTGTAAAACGGTTCTAAAAGAAATAAAATTTGTGTTCTCGTGTAAATTTTTCTAGTAGAGTTTTATTCCAGCAGTTGTCACCATTACTACACCGACAGATTCAGACGATAAGGATGGACCACTACAACATTATCCAGTACGGGTAGGCTATTAAATAAAATATCACTTACAGAGTGCCAACATTATAATTGATGCTATTCTAAGAACACATTTTGCCTTTTAAACAATGCGTCATGACCGATGTTTACCATTACCGTGATGCAGACAAACAGGATCTTTACATTATTAAAATCTTTCAAAAAACGTTTGCGAATATCTGCTACCGAAAATTCGACACGGTTGTCTATTCCACGAACCGGAGAAATTGTAGAACGACTCAGGATATTCCGTGCCCTAAATGTTGAAAACTTCCTGGCCGCCAAAATTTGCATTCTCAAAAAGTAATATTTTTTATTAGGTGTTTCAGGTTAAATTGCTTAATTGCTCGTTTATGCAACGCCGATCAATGTGTATCATGTAAAAGCCTATGTACCATTATAGTCTGGTTTACAACATAGATAAGGAATTCCAACAGTGTTGATTCCTGTCTGGTTTCTGTACTTAGCAAATTTTCGAAAGTAGGTGGGTTGTAGTTAAGGTGCCAGACCGAATATTGTTCCACTCTTAAAACGCTTAAAGTGTGCTGCCACAGCAACCCGGTGTCAACCATAAGTTTCATCTCCAGATCCATTTAATGACTTTCTGTTTCTGCACATTCCAGGCTTTGTGTATTGTGAATGGAACAAAGTAATCCGATATCTAAAAACTTTATCAACCTCATAAGTTTTTACCTGAAAAGCGAAGAATAAAAAACCTTGGATGCTATATAGCTATAACAGATTTAATATAAACCTTAGAAGGATCATTCACTGCATTCCTTTGGGCGTATTTCAGAAATGGTGGTGTACTCGATCTTGAGTATCAGATAATCAGGAACTATATGCTGTTACGTAACTTTCATTAGGTTAATTGCTTTGACTAAGTTTTTAAATAATTGATGCTATTCTAGGAACACATTTTGCCTTTTAAACAATGCGTCATGACCGATGTTTACCATTACCGTGATGCAGACAAACAGGATCTTTACATTATTAAAATCTTTCAAAAAACGTTTGCGAATATCTTCTACCGAAAATTCGACACTATTCCACGAACCGGAGAAATTGTAGAACGACTCAGGATATTCCGCGCCCTAAATGTTGAAAACTTCCTGGCCGCCAAAATTTGCATTCTCAAAAAGTAATATTTTTTATTAGGTGTTTCAGGTTAAATTGCTTAATTGCTCGTTTATGCAACGCCGATCAATGTGTATCATGTAAAAGCCTATGTACCATTATAGTCTGGTTTACAACATAGATAAGGAATTCCAACAGTGTTGATTCCTGTCTGGTTTCTGTACTTAGCAAATTTTCGAAAGTAGGTGGGTTGTAGTTAAGGTGCCAGACCGAATATTGTTCTACTCTTAAAACGCTTAAAGTGTGCTGCCACAGCAACCCGGTGTCAACCATAAGTTTCATCTCCAGATCCATTTAATGGCTTTCTGTTTCTGCACATTCCAGGCTTTGTGTATTGTGAATGGAACAAAGTAATCCGATATCTAAAAACTTTATCAACCTCATAAGTTTTTACCTGAAAAGCGAAGAATAAAAAACCTTGGGTGCTATATAGCTATAACAGATTTAATATAAACCTTAGAACGATCATTCACTGCATTCCTTTCGGCGTATTTCAGAAATGGTGGTGTACTCGATCTTGAGTATCAGATAATCAGGAACTATATGCTGTTACGTAACTTTCATTAGGTTAATTGCTTTGACTAAGTTTTTAAGTTTTGATTGATTTAAGTTTTGAATGAAAGCTCATGCAATTGATTGCTAATTATAGCTAACTACATGTTAATTTTACTTAGATGTATCACTGTCTTGTATAATGCTTTAAAACGACGACGAGTGGGGCATTGTGTTCTAGACATTATATTAAATCTTACGTGTGGCCTGCCATAAGCCTCGGCTTCTTAGGTCTCCCTTCATTGTTTTTCTTGAATAACAGTGATCATTTTCACATAATTATTTTTATTTTACTGATTATGTATTGTACTTCAAAATCGTGTCTCAATTAATGTGATTGCAATATGTGTTAAATCAATAAATTATTTTGAAATTTTAAATTTGAAAAAAGACATTGTCCAACGAAGTCGCCAGCTATCTGACCGCTAGAACTATCTCCCGTAAAAAACAAGTGAATGCTGTGTCATGGAATCAATGCGTACACCCAAGTACGATCTCAGAAGCTCATTTTTCTCGGCTTAGTTGAATAACACGAGAATGTGAATGTCATCTTGCCGATCGCAGACAGCATCTAAATGTATTGTGTAAATCACGTACAATACTTCACTAACCCATGTGCTGACATTAAGAAGCATTAGCAGTTCATCTGAAAATACGCACATAACATATTAACAAATAGAGTACCGTATCATTAATGGTTCACTCTAGGCGGTTAGCTTCTTACTACGTGACTCTGCTGCTGGTTCAATGTCTCAACTTAGAGTATTATCATTGATAATGAGGTTGACTCAGATCCCTCCACAACTTTCTACGTTAAGTACTATGTACTAGCTTGCAGAATACGGAGCTGTATAAGAAATGTCGTGAACAAATGCAAGGCATCGGCCACGAATAATGCGACTCTTTCACTTGATCACAGGTTTGATTTGTTAGATACTCACGTTCATAAAATCGACAAGTTCCTTTAAATATGTACACCGAAAACCAGCTTATATCAGTACTCTGAATACTTCAACCGTATTTCTATATGTAGTTCGTTTGAAATGATCATTACCTATTTATAGATGTTTGAACGACTGCATTCTACATAGTCATCATGCATTTAGATGATTCATGGAGTCTTGCGGAAGTGCGTCCAATATGTGACCACGACCTTATTGTACTCACCATTTCGTATGAGCGAAACGACGTGTGAGACAGTTCGTATAACACATTCATTTTTCGCAGTTTAATGCTAGTGAATGAAGCGCATTTTTTATCAGTTAGAGCAAAAAGGCAAGCAACCACAGGCTACCATCTGTCCCAATGATCTTATTTGCAGTTTCATGTTATTATTCAATTATCGTTGTTGTTGCTGTTGTTGTTTGTTGTTGTTGTTGTTGTTGTTGTGTTGTTATTGTTGTTATCGCCGTCGTCGCTGTCGTTCGTTGTGGCTGTCGTCCCAGTAATTTCATAGTGTCGCTTTGCGCCGTAGCAAAGGTGTGGGTGGTGTGTGTGTGTGTGTGTGTGTGTGTGTGTGTGTGTATGCGTGTGTGTGTGCGTGTGTGTATGTGTATAATGTGAGAAGTAACTGCGGCACAATTACACTTTTAAATAAAATCAGAATCGTTGTAATCAGTCTATCAGTTCTTAATAATGTTATCAAAATCCATTTTCTCATCATGTATTCCCGCGTCTAAAAGTTTATATCAGCTCTCTATATCTCAGTACATTGCAACAGCACAGGCTTCAACAGATATTGACGAGTTCAGCTTATTAGTGTTGGCTGCTCGAATGCAGCAACTAAGCCAAGCGTCAGTTCAGACAGTGAGTGAGACGATGTGCAACAAAATTATTTTGCTATGAGAAAAACGCAGTCAGGCGGTAATTCAAACCCTTTCACATTTGTGTATTACAATACGAAATTATAGCAAAAGTGCGAACGTTTTTTCAGACGAAAGAGGTAAATACTTCAGCTGTTATTCTTGCCTATTCTGTATTCTGCAAAATTTAAATTGATATCAAAACTCTTAGCTTCCGCTTGCAAATTTAGGCGTGTGCTATATGAAGTAAGATTTGTATTTTTATCGCAGGTAAGTAATATAAGACTGCAACACATACTAATGAACGGTGAGTGCCGCATAATGCCGGAGTATCACGTAGCAAAGAATTACACAAATTCTATTCGAAAATAGGTAATGACATGTACACACATGCACTTGTACACGTACTTGAACGTGCGAAATTGTCATAACGAAACAAGTCTATTCAAAAACGCATGTGCATGGCCATGCAATTACGCATAAAGTAGTAAAAGTAGCAGTTATAAGTATACATAGAAATATCTGGAAGTCCAGAAATAATGAAGACGGTTATGTCTTACTTCCGTATTCAACGTTTTCGTGGTTTTAAGAAGTTTTACCTTTCAGGAATGTGATCTTACACAATCAGATTTTTTTGTAATAATAGTGACAGCGATTTTTTTGTCAATAGACTTGACAAACGTGGTTGGGTTTAGATAATCATGTTTTTCCAACGTAAGTTACGAAAACAAGCTTTAGGCACAAGGGGCAAAATGCAGGTATAGTACGTGCGCGTGAAATAAATTCGCAAAACGTTACATGGTACGGCAGAAAGTAAACATGACATGCAATTCAACGCGGTGATTACATTGGAAAATATATAACTTGTCATTTGCGACCCTCAAATGGCCTCTGATGGAGCGTGAGCTCATACACATAATTTAGTCCAGTTGTTTCAGCACGAGCTTACCCCGAAGTTCCTCGGATGATATAATTATTACAACTTAACAGGATATATTTTCTTGTATAGAATTACTTCATAGCCCATCAGTCAAGATAATCAGCCACACACCCAACTGCCAAAGTGTTTTTAAAGTCATGACAATTCTGTTCCCTTGTGGTATGCCTATACACAATATAATTACAAATTGTAGTACAGCAACAACCAACAAACATATAAATGGGTAACCGAAAGTTCATATTTCGGCCGAACATTAAAATACCCGAAATTCCACAAGTCCCATTTCTTTATTATATATTTCATGTACATCTACTCCACTTTAACTTGTCAAAACTGTTCATCGTGGCTTAAAAAGACAACAAAGAGCTTAACCATTACTCATTGATTATAACTTAACAGAACCAAGAACAGGTAGAGAGTGTCAGTGATGATCACATTGTGTGCTCGTCTACAAAGTTAAGCAATGTCGGCAAATGAATTAGCAAATGAATGGTTGACCAACAGGAAAACTCCTGCTGCGCAATTTCTATAGTTGTTGGAGGATGTATGCGTCCGAAAATAGCACTACTGTCAACTCGGCGTCTCAAGTCAGAAGATCGTCCGCGTAGATCCCTCAGTAATGAGTTCTGGTTTTGCCCTAGAAGACAAAGATTGCTTATTACCCGCACGCTTATTTGCACACGCTAGTACTTACTTTAAAAATACCACCTAGTTTTAGAACCCTATTTTTATATTTTGTTTCTCTCAACTCACCTACTTGCCAGAAGCAACTCAAGTTTTGTTAGGCACTAGACTTCCCTCTATCTTTTCCTCTCTTCTCGCCCAGTAGGCCAGTACTACTTAATTGCTGCCCGTTTTTTTACTGTTTTGCGGATTGATTCTTTGCGAGTTGTTTGCTTTGTAGTTTTTATCAACATAAATTTATTTCGTAGTTTTCCTGATATTTTTGCCATTTGTGTCCTATAGTCAATAATTCTGTTCGGGTATTCGAGCGTTTTCAGCTATGTAATCATTATTCACTCACAGAAAGACATTACAAATACATTAATGACATCTAGGCAGCAAATCGTTCCTCTGGTATACTCCCGTGCACACCCAGAGGCAATACAACTGGGGCTACGATCATCCTACTGAGATCAGAGTAACTTTGCACTATTCACTATTATGTGCGTGCGTGTTTGTGTGTGTATGTATGATCTGCACTATATAAGTTTAATTAAATTCTTTCATTTCATTTAGGAAATATTAAAAAATTTAGTGTGACTGTCTCTTTAATTTTCACGAGACCCACATTTTATCGTATGCATTTGAACTATTTACTTAGATACATCTTTTGAAATTATTATGGCTAAAATGCGAATTTGATAAATGACGTGATATTATCATGTAATTATATTATATATATCGGCATTCAAATTTATGCTGTTCCTGAAATGAACGCAGATTGTGATCTTCATCATCCATAAAGTTACATTAAAACTGTTAGTCTAAAAGCCCGTGACGAAATAAGCACATATAATAGGTGCTGAGCTACCAAGAGGTACCACTAAAACAGGCCGACAAATGTATCATAAAGCGCATGGACAGTTTTAGCCTTGAATTGCAGAGAACAGGCTTCTGAATTATAAAACCACCAAATTTGACAAAACTGAAAGAAGCGAAATCTGACTACTGCGGACAGTCAAAAGATGTTCAAGCTGACGAGGTTAGCTGGGGCAAATTAAAAATCAAGACGACTTCTACTGAACAATGCATCATAAGACACAGGGCCAGATTTACTCTACAATTGTAGGTGACACTATTCTGCATTAGAGGCTAAAAACTACTGGGGCAAAGTAAAATCTGGTCACTATGGACTTGATAACGGTCAAAAGCGGTCAAAACTGCGTAAGACTGTATGCATCAAACCAGTTACGAAAACGAATTTGGTATTACGCTAATGAGAGAAATAACTGAACGTTAAACATTTTCCAAGAAAATCTAACTGTAACAGAAACTTTAAACTGTGTCGCAAAAACAATGTTTATTAAAACCAGTATTTAGTATTGTAGTGATAATGACTAAAGAGTTACCGAGAAAACTACAAACGGTAAACTAAACATAGCTCGTACAAAGGAAACTCTTACCTGAAGCAGAAATTTTAATTTTGTTCATCCTCACTGTTTGCATTGTCATCGATAATCTCATCATCGTCATTATCACCATCATCATTATCATCATCATCACTATCCTCATTCAAGACAATTTCATCCAAGGAAACGGGTACCTGTGGTCCCACGAACCATTTTGTGCACACCTATTGTTCTTCAACATCCAGTCATTGTCCACTAGGTTGCATGATGCATAAATTACTGATTCACTTTTTGTGATATGATTCCACATACCGCAAATAAGATTTGCTCTGAAGATTTTCTGGTAAAGTACAGTTTTACATAGATGCAATGTACTCTTATCAGTGCCTTTAAAGTTGTGAAAGGGAGCACCAGTTTCTGGAGAGTATATATCTATATATTTCTGTACTCTTGTGGTCATTCACACTGGTCAGTTTTTGTTTCCGTGCAGTTCGCAAACATATTGTTGAACTGCATGGAATGTCATGTTGTTAACTGCTTCATAATGACGTAAAGCTATTTGTGCCTCAATTTTTTTCTAGGCTGGCTTACCGTCTCGCTTTGCCTTTTTGGGAAAAGGCCGCTGTAGAATCGCATACGTAAAGCTACGTGAACCAGCTAGGAATTTATGCAAAGGTTTTCCTAGTGCTGCTAACAGCTTTATAACATCAATATATCTCAGAATGTTTTTTGAATGAATACCGACCTCCAACCATATATGCGCATATCTTCTCTCAAGCTTCTCTCTACATTAGATAAAATTATAATTAAGAAATCTGTATCATTCATTCGAATTTCTACATTGCTTGGTGCAATGTGATGTGATATACTATCGTAACTATCCTGTAATCAGCTTCTTCGATGTTTTGAGATTACAGTCTTTTTCGCATGTCCTCTTGCTATTGGAAAGTCATCTACAGTTGCACGTACTGTTTTGGGGCCTAGAATTTGTGCATATTTATCAGCTTTCCACTCCATAACTCCATTATCAAGACTCAAACTAAAGCATTCTTAAAGTGGTCATCCGTAAATTCTACATGCAGTCTTTTGGCACCTTCGTTTCAGGTCCCAAGATTCCATAATGTGCATTTCTGTTTTTTTTTGAGTGAGCTGTATTATCTCTTTCGGGTGTCTTTTGCGGATGGTGTTACTGACCAGTCAAAAACTACATGCAAATTCTGGAGTGTTGTGTAGAAACATTAGGGTACATACAGTGAAAAACCTACAGTCGACTACCCACCACAAACATCAACATTAAATAACATTAAATAAGCCCTGCTGTTGAATGCTGGACTTCGGCTTGCAGCGTGTCAAACTGTATAAAAACAGGTGACACGATATTTAAGCTTTTTTCCATGCTACGGACAAGGCCTAATAACAGATTCCCTTTTTCGTATAACTACCAAGGTTTTGCGGAAGAAACCGAACAACAATTCAAGAACATCGCCAAAATATTAGTAATACTCAGACTAGCGAGTGTTCTCACCGAGGTAACTCGCCAAGTTACTCACAGTAACGCCCACAGTAACTCGCATAGCAGTTCACAAATAGGATTCGAACTCGCAAGCATACGGCGGCACGTAATCTATTGGTGAAGACTGTTGGTAGTTTAGTTGCAGCCCAGCAGCGTGCCGAAATTGATTAAATATATAAAGGGGTATATTTCTCCCGGAAACGTAAATCAGAAACAAATAAAAATATTTGTCAGAAATTCATCATCAGTTCTGTCAATCAAATGTAAGCATCAATTTTCGTCATGATCAGGCCTACCGTGTCTTTCGTGTGGATTATAAAATGATCATAACAGCTTGGCGTAGTCTTTGCAGCTAAACCCAACTTCACAAGTTATAAGTAGCGCAGGTGCTTTTAACTAAGTCATTGCCTTAACCTACAGCTAAATGGCCTAAATTACTACTTTTACTACTTTCACATTTAACTCCAAAGTAGACTTCAGTGGAAAGTTTAAGGTCCAATCCCATGACACAATAATATCATAGGAGCATGCTCACACTACAGCAAGTTATCTTAGAGTTTTAGACATCTGGCCATGTTGTAATATATATATATATTTGTTGTTATATGCGTATTGTTTTTCAATAAGCGTTCTTTTTAAGGTATGACATAAGTGACAATATGCTATACCTCAAAGCACGCCTAAGTTTGGGCTAAAATTGTCATGAGCAAACGGTTCTCTGTTTTCTGATTTACTTGTTTCATTTATCAGTAATTACAAAAAAAACAAACACCTTAATAGAAACTTGTTAAATACGCCCTTGTGGTTTAATTTTGGGAAAATTAATAATTATTTTAGATTAAGCTAGACGGTTGTTTTGTCGGTGGTCCTGTCTCTGTTTGTCAGGCGGCAAATTCAGATTTGTTGGTGCTGCTTAGTTTGATTTCCGTTAGTTCAATAAGCTTTGAATCGTTCCTCTCAGCGTTCCCGGCGAACAAGGTCTCTTAGTGTCCTTCAAAACGCTTATCAGGTCAAGAGTTCACACTTTTTTTTACACAATTACCTGGTTTAACAGTAAGCATCAATTTACTGTGCAAGCAATTCATGTTTGCTGCAATGTGTAATTTAGGTACCACTCCACGGTTAAGACGCTATATTGCATCTGCTGCCAACTGTAAATCAATATCCCTATAATCACGGCATGCTGCTTGCAGTCGTCGCCATGTAGAACGTTGAAATTAACCGGATATTATGTCAAATATCCCAGTAAATCCAGAATTACTGCGTGGTGACGATTTGTCACGTTGTGTGTCTTGCGTCCGTTGTGGGAACAACAACTAAAAGCTTAATCAACTGGCGTGCATTTCCTTCAGCGCTACAAATAGACATTATTATTGTGTAAATTCTTACAAACAGGATAAACCTGATTGAGCACAGTGCTCGTTTGAAATAAGGTCCTGTATTAAGATACAACAATAATCATAAATTAGATACTTAGCATAGTAATACGAACAATTGTTTATATGAGGTTGCAAAACTTCCCAGCTAGAATACTATAATGAATATACCGCTAACACACGTATCTTAGCTCCTTAAATTGGATTATGTAACGTACATTTAACGCAAAGTTAAAGTAACTATACTTAGAGTTTGGAAGAAAAATTCATTTTGAAAATGTTTTTAACTTGATGTTTAAACGCTTTGACAATTGCACAATTATTCGAAATTACTGTTCCCGTGTAAGCTGAACATGATTGGCCAGAGTTAGTTCTAAGTAATGTGTCGCCTTTCTGTCCCGATCTTGTGTTATAGTTATAGCTATAGTTATAGTTACAGTTACAGTAATAGTTAGTTATAGTTATAGTTGTAGCTGTAGCTGTAGCTGTAGCTGTAGCTGTAGCTGTAGCTGTAGCTGTAGCTGTAGCTGTAGCTGTAGTTGTAGTTGTAGTTGTAGTTATAGTTAGAGTTATAGTTATTGTTATAGTTATAGTTAATTATAGTAATGCATTCTATTAGCAATAATTAAATCAGTAAATTAATCGGTTAAATATGTGTACTTTAGATAAGTTAAAAGAACCGTGTAACACAATGTCGGCAAAACATATATTTTCAAAAATCTCGCGAAGCACAAAGAAGCCATTATTGCTTTACGAACGGAAGCTATACACGCAAGACATTTTTAATGAAATTTTCTGTCTATCAAGTGGAAGCTATTATGCAATCATTGCAACTGAATGTCGACAGGGGCACTGTTTGTTTACAGCATTGTTTTTTAATCAAACAATAATTTCAGGCTGAATAATATGGATGTTCTAAGTGATGGACGTTTCACCCGGTAACTTTGATCTTCCTAGTTATTTGCTTCAGTTGTCCTGAACGTATTTAAAAAGGGACTCTTCGTGTAGGCTCATGTGTTGCAGAAGTAGAATTTGAGCATGACGCATTTTATACATTGTGAATTCAGTTGTAAAAATACACTTAACAGTGTAATAATGTTATGCATTGTGCTTTATAAACTGTTTTACGCGTACCTGTTAATTATCTATTGACAGAAATGGAAATGACGCTTAATGATGATAATTACGAGGGGTGTTCAATAAATGTTTGCCCTGACCCACTTCCAATAAACTCAGATGAATGAAACTTGTTACAGTTATTAGTCTTTCTTTACATAGGGCGACACACTTCTCCCATCGTTTTGTGCAGCTACTGAGACCTCGCTTGTAGAAGACTCAGGATGCGTCAAAAGCCATGACTTGACAGCAAAGATCAGTGTTTCATTACCTGAGAAACTGACTTCATTGTTAGAAAGAGATGGGAATCTGATGGCGCAAGGTCAGGAGAATAAGGGGGTGAGGAAGGATTTCATATCCACAAGTGTGGGCTTCCGTCAGGGCAACTTGCGAATTGTGGACAGGGGCACTGTCTCGCAGAAGGCGATCTCCTTTTGTCAGCATACCACGCCTCTCATTTCTGATGGCCTCCCGTAATTTCTTCAGTAGTGAACCACAGTAGGTCCCATTAATTGTGGTACCCTTTTTCAGGAAGTCCATCATTATTACTGCGCGCTGGTCCTAAAAAACTACAAGCATGACCTTGCCAGTCGTAAAACTCAACTATACGACAACGACGTATATATAAGACCATTATAGTGACATAGTGAATCCTTAGTGTACAGTGCTACATTTAAAGAATTTCTAATAAGTTTATTTCAACCTATGTAAATGTCACTAAAATACATCACGAGTAAAAATATTCAAGACGGGTGCGGGCGAGAGAAGCTAGCTTCGTCCGAGGGAGGCCCCTATAATTTCATTAATCTAGGTATCAAAAAGATCATAATTCTATCCTGGCTGCTAAGCTAAGTTAGGGCCCTAGATTACTTTACAAGGTGTTACTGGTGAGAGATTTTTAAAACGCGCAAAATCGACGTGTAATTGAATAGTGTAAAAGTTGTTACAACTTGCACTGTACTCGATAGAGTGCGATAGAGACGCTAGAGTGACATCAACATTTTTCCAATTTTTACTACTCGTACATGCAAGAAATCTTCAGATTCCGCGATGACCGCTAGGCGCAGCCATTTTGTTGATTTTAACGATGACATTAAAACAAGCTCATATAACATTGCATGAAGCTTGAAACAAATAACTAGAGCATTCGTAACACATGCTTCGCTAACTAAGCAAAAGTGTTACCGAAAGCTTCGATTTATCGGTATCAGTTCGATATTTTAGATGTCGATATATCTAACATTACATTATGGGCAGATTTTAGTTGACACCCTATTTTTAGGCATTAAGCAAACTGTCTAGTAAATTCATGGAAAGTCGTCGCCGCTTTCCTTTTCTTTATGTGTCACACTTTATGCCACCTTGCTTTCTAGTAAACACCCTGTGTACATTACACACTGTGTTCACCAAGAGATTCATCATTTCTATCAAACTAATGATTCGCGTGAAGCAGAAAAGCTTCCAAATCTCTCGAGGAAGAGGATTTTCGCTAAGCATTTTGCAATTTTAAATTGTCCCTGAGTTTATAAAGTCAGCTATTTGCAGTTTCGAACCTTTCAATATAATTCGTGTTGAATGGCAAAGTATTCCCAGTTCAGCGCCACTTATTTCATGGGAAAGCTAATGCGAAGAATACAAACAATACTGTATGAAAAGATCTAGCCATGAACAAAGTTAACAAATCGTCTAGATTAAGAATATAAACTAATTGCAGTTAACGCGCTGCTATGAGAAACATGGTCTAATTCAGAAGAAAATTAAACGAAAGTAGCCGAGATATATAATCATACAATATAATAGCTGTAGTATTAGCATGGCTGAAATACAGCGTCATTTAGGCACTAGTGTTGGTGTAGAAAGATGGCAGCAGCTATTTAGCTGTTCAAGAGATGAAAACATGTCATACGAACTGAATGACGTGCAATAAAAGTGGCACAAATAAAAATGATACAGAAAAAATGGCACTGTAAAATGGCAAAGGAAAAAGTGGCACAAATGGAAATGTAGGAAAAAAATGGCACATATGCTATTTTGATGCAATTAATTTCTATAATAAAAGCGAGAATGCGCTCAATAGGAAGCAGATCTCTGTCAAAGCTGAACATCTAAACTTATTCGCCCAATTCTTTTGGTTAAAAGAATTTACTGTACATTATGTGTGTTGGGGTCTTATATTATGTGTTGGTTTCTTATTACACTACCAGTTAGTTATCACGTTATGCGCTGATTTTTATTATATTATGTGTGAATTTATTCTTCAGTTGTAACAAGGCTATACGATGAAATTAAAGCATTTTAAAGTGGTGCGTAAAACAAAAATAAACAAGCGGACAAGCAAAACATACCTGTATTGGTATTATACAGACTGACAAAACGCTCACAAAGTACTTTGTTCATTAAATAAAATTATAATCAATAATTCACGATTATTCCACATAGTGTTTATCTACCTTTCTTTAATCATTAGTTTGGCGATGGTAATAGACTGACATATATATATATATATATATATACATATTTATATACCAAGTCAGCTTATACGGCTGACACATTATTAAGCAAAGATTATAGACAGCGTTAAACAGTTTTCGAAGCGAGAAATTCTCGAAATGGGACCTGAAACTAAGTTGCAGTTGTTTGCCCTGGCGCAGATAATAAAAAAAGAAGTACTAAACACTCCCTGTGAGATATCCACGAAGTGTTTCACGAATGCTTTTTGTACGTGGTGTTCAGCCAAGTTTTGAGAAAGAAAAACGGGCCCATTTTAACCTTCTATACCCGCCTTCTCCTCAAAGTTTCGTGGAAATCTGTTAGGTAGTTTTTGCGTAATAAGCTTATTGCTATAGCAAACAAAAACAACGAACCAAATAAACTGTGTTGAAGCATAACTTCCTCAGCGGAGGCAAAAATAACAAAAATAATTATCCCCCACAGTAACCCTAACCCAAGACTCATAGTTCCTTTGTCATTTTTTCCTGTACCATTTTACCGTGTCAGTTTTACTTACATTCGAAATGAATTAATACTTAATCAGAACTCTGGTCGTTGTCTTTCCCGAGGGACATTACCGAATTGCTTTGGTTCTGACAGTCTGACTGGTTGTTACACACGGCCGGTGACTTTTGTCAAAGTTACAAAAATATTGCAATGCCTTGTAGAACTTATGCTTATGATTTGTAGAAATAATTACAATGTGTATGGAAGTTCTGGAGTTTAAGTTTACATGTCTGCAACAGTTTCCGTAATACATTAGTAAATTAGTATTAAATTATTTCGTTTTTAGTTAAATTCCAACAACACAACCAGGCATTATAGGACATTGCATGAAGAATGCCTTACTAATGTGACACATGCTGTCACCCAAATTATATATGAAGTGCACATGATAGCTATCAGTTAGTTGGTCTGTCTTGGAATTTGACCATGATTACGTGCAAGAAGCCAATTTGAGTCTCTTTTACACAAAAGTACTGAATGTGCATTCTGAACCTGCAAATGGACTGTCATGTTTGCACTGAATAAATGACGGGCAATTTAATCTTTGTATGGAACCTACGTCTACAGGCTGAATGAACTCAATGAACTCACCACACACACACACACACACACACACACATAATTATATATATATATATATATATATATATATATATATATATATATATATATATATATATATATATATATATATATATATACTGTGACAGCGTGTCTAAGAGAACGTTAAATTGTTGTTAGGATGTTTTGCCAAGCAGTCCCGCTGTCACGAGTTATACCTTGATTGACCAAAATGTAGTAAAAATTCGCACATGAGTCCGTGTAAGACAGTGTGAACAATGCTTTAGGTTTTTTTTTACCTTAATTCTCTAGGAATACAATTACCCAAACAACAAGATTTTTTTTTAATAATAATAATAATAAAGAGGATATTTAATTATTTTCGATTTACGCAAAAAAAAATAACTAATGCCGGCGTATAAAGTTCTTCTGTAAACAAACACTTTGAAACGCAATAATAGTCAACTGGATAAATCTAGTTAAAATTTAACATTTTTTTACTCATCTTTACGATGGCTGGGCCCAGCATAACTGTCCAGAGAGATGGATACCATCAGCAATGCTCCTACCACGTATTCACCCGAATACCACGTTTCCACGTTTCCAACCACGAATCGTACCAAGTTTCCAACCACGTATACAATATGGCTGCGAGGATACGTCTGCCAAAACCATCAGATCCTATGTCTCCAACAAATCACAATTGACTGCTCTAGACGGTACTGCACCGGATAATGACATTAAGCAACCAAACTGGAACTCAGTCTCCATAAGAAGAAGAGTTTAATGACAAGCATTCCGTACGGGAAACAACAGACGTGTTCTATCCTGGATGGCTTCCACTGGTATTACCAACAAGAAACACAATCGGAGGTTATGTGAATAAACAAGTTTCTTTCCAAAGCCTCTCTAACCAATAACCAAATAGCCCATGAGGTGGCTTTCACTTTCGAGGCATACACACATGTTTAAAACTGGCAACATGCTATCAACAAAAATTTGCTCTTTTTACTTTGAGCTACAAAACCAGATAGACAACGAAACTAGGCCAATACCTGGCCAGGTAGGTAAATTTGGTCATGTGACCCAGGCTCTGGTCACTCAAGCCTGTAAAGTGCTTCCATCTAATGTTACAAAAAAAATCAACTGGCAACAAAATTCACAAGTCTAATAAAACATATTAACAATCATGGCAATCAATGTCATAACAATAATAACGAAACATTTTTGGATTGTCATCAAAAATACATTAATAAAAATACGTCAATCAATCATTAGTAGCGCATCACTATGGACGGCTTCGGTCGTCACATATACTAACAAACATATAGATTTATTGTGCAACTCTAGATTTGAAAGACGGTATACGCCCTAGACAGGACTAAGTGACTTTAACAGGTGAGAAGTGCCATGTCTTCACTCTTAAGAAGCCAATGTCCATTGATGATGATGATGATGATGATAATGATGATGATGATGATGATGATGATGTCGAGAATCGCATGGACTGCATTGATAGCTGCTGCTTTACCACTGCCTGCTATTGCTAGCGCAAAAATGCTGAATTATTTAAAAATTATGCCAATAAAATATTTATATGCTTAAGTTTTTGAACTTTGACCAAATCTATTTGTACTTAATATTTAGGACATGTGATTTAAGACCATGAAATCACAACAGCTTACTTGCAATTCATAATTTTAATTTCTGTGCTTACACTGTAGAAATAAAATCAGTCATCTGCTGTTACTACCAATAACTTCACTCAAACCCTGGAAGTGATTTACACGTGCCTGTTCTAATAATGTCGTCTCAACACAGATTCGTACAACTTATAACCGTTTTATACTAGGTAGTAACTGTTAGTATAAATGTTTTATGCTCTGCTTACTGCTTCAGTGTTGCAATTACCAGTAATGCTGGGTTGTTACGGCTGACATTTATACTGCAATTAAAGACCACACAACTGTCAGGGAGTAAGCGCTATACGTTACAGAGATTAATGAATCCTAGAGAATCTTGTATTATTGATGCAACTAGGTGCAATCTGAAACCTTGACTGAAAATAGTGCAAGGTTTAATATATGGATGATAAATTGCCTGTAGTAGTAATTCAATTTGATTTTTTTACCGCATCGCTGCCCCTTTTTCTGTTGTTTGCGCTAGACTATTTGCCCTAGCAAAAGTAATTATTCATTGATACAGTAGCGCATAATTTGATCATGCAAGACTGTTATTATTACTGTGTATACGTGAATCACAGCCGCAGGAGATCATTATTATAATTTCGGCATATAAATGACGACCGCTTGCATGTTGCACTGGCTATGTTATCTAAGCTAGTAATTTGCCAATTTGTAAAATATAGTTTGTTTTTCGATACAATTTCCTTACACTTTAGAATAATTCAGTATTTAGCGATAACGCTATAGCTAGAGTGTTTCTAATTGAAGAACTGCAATGAGGCGGTAATGGAATTATTAACAGAAATTTGATAACAGCGGTGTTGCAATGAACTGGTGGCCGCAGGTGGCCTTAGCTTTTACTTCTTCATTTGAAGCTATTGAAGCAATTTTATTTATACTACAGAGCATAATGTCTGTGCACGTCAAATTGGTTCACATATAGGCTAGTCAATTTGATATTTTGCTTTATAACTTCTTGCAACTTTGAGTAATTTGAAATGAATAAAGTTGGTTTGAGTTCGAGATAAATTCCAGGAAAACCCAAAGAACACTCGTAACGATTTCAAAAATAAAGTCGAGTGATCTTAATATACGGATTTCTGAATTCCTTAAAATTCCTAGCAACATTCAAATGACGAATTTATTTTTACGATACCCTTACACTAAATGCCGTGCAACTTGGGAGGACGAATTACAAAAGTGCATCACTGTGATTTTAGAATCAGCATATATGTCAGTATATAAGCGACTTTATTACACTTGTACTATTATTTTTTTAAGGCAGGCAGACAGCGGTTTCTTAAAACTCTACTCAACTTCTCTGTACAGTTTCTCATTCTTTTTCTTAGACATCGAATTACATCCAAGTAACAATATTTCCACTGCGTCCTTCAAACGATCATGTTATCATTACAAAAACTGCGCAATGCAAAATTCAATATCGGCGACAAAAATTGCTAGATCAGGGAGTATTTAAGATAAAACAATCGATGGCGCTTTTTGATCATTAATGTCTTTCACAAAATACCCTATTATTCAGTCCCCAATATACGCACAGCTGTGCACGGCAGTCTTGCGATGCAGAAAGTACCAGGCGCAATCAACAATTATAACGCAGATTTTTCTCCCGAGTACATTCTATAAGTGCTGTTTGATTATTCTAATACAGTTGAGGGATTTTAAAGTTGCCCGTTCATAATTTAAGCAATAAAATTGTGAAATAATAAACTTACATATATTAATACACGTGCCTATTATGATAATTGTAATTATTTATTTCGCTGAGTTTTCACATTTTTATGAACAGTGTAGAATAGTTTAGTGGTCAATGTGTCTGTTTTTTATAAAGGACTTTCGACTTAGATGCGAAATTCAAAATTACGTGAATAATCTACATTTCAGGCTTCGTGAAAATGTAACTTTTTCGTTTTGATTTTTGAAATTTTCTGAATGTTGATCTTTTACTTTTAGGAAGCAATTTCAAAGCGACAACCTACCCGTATAGCAACATTTTTGTGTTGTATACTATGACTTAAGGAAAGAATCGAAGAAATATGGAAAGTGTAGAGACAGTTGCAACTACCAGTGAAAATGGTGACAACTCATTGAGAAAACAAGACGACGACGTGCTCAAGCTGCAAGAGAGATTATCCCAGATAAAAATCAAGATTTGTAAAACAGATAGTGGTGGCAATAGTGTAGAAGTGGAAGGAGACGGTCAAGTTAAAAGCTCTAAACCTGATCTTGAAGACGAGCAAGATGATAATCTGGATGAGATTCCACTAAGTAAGTCCAGAAAATGATAAATCGAATCATAACTAAATTGGATTGCCATTTTATTGACTGTTTTCTCTTCACGTGTGCCAGTGAAACATACTCGATTTAGAAATTTCGCCTAAATACGTAGTTTTTGTATCTTCTTCATACATTTTTTTTTCTTCAAACGGTTCAATGAATTTTGTGTTCTACAATTTCAAAAGGAACGAATCTTTGGAAGCGATTTACGCCTATTGACTTCATTATTGAGTCTGATGACATTAAATAAATTTAAACGTTTATAAAGATAAAAAACGAATCTATTAAATTGTAACAGGGCAGCAGCTAATTATCGTGGAAATTATATTATACTGTCAGGTACAAGCTGTGCAGTGACATTTTCACGTTTTCGATTTAAACTGCTGGCCAAAACATCTTTTTTTTCTGAAATCGCGTTATATACAATTATATGTTCTATTTTTTGCCCTTTGGTACAAAGTGCCTGCAAAGTGATTTTTCTAGCACATTCAAATCTGTGGCTTCAATAATCATCATTAAAGAGAAGAGACCAGGAATGAAACAATGTTCAATATGTTTAACTACCAATAATATTTTCAGGTTGTCAAAATGTTTTAGAGCATTTTTAATTTCAATTTTTGGAGATTGCGGACTTGCGATATTAAAAAGACAAACAGCTTCTGATTTTAAATTGCTCTTCGTGAAGTTATCTTAGATACTTCGAAACACTGGTATTGGCACCTTCTTCTTTCGGGACGTCAAATGCTTCAAAAACACTTTTGGATTTAAAGTTCCTTGACTGGGCACAAGGCCTTTTGGCTTTAGATTTTTTGTTAGTTTGGTTTATACACTGGAAAACTGGGTGCGGTAATCACACCAGAGAGGCCACTATTCCAACCACGATGATGACGACAATGAGACAACAACATACAAACTCTAACTCCTTTCAAGTGAATCTCTTATTTCTTAGGCAACTAAGAAAACTGTAAGAAACCAGTAGCTAAGGTTGAAGCCATTGATGCAAAGAAATCATTGCATGACTTTCTGAATTTACGATGAATGGCTATTTTCATATGTTATTTCATTATTTTGCAAACTGGCATTTACGTCACGTCACCGTTTAAATCGGCGCTGACGTAGACGCATTTAACGTTTTTCTTTTTAATTAAGGCATAATGACGTGCAAATATTTCCTAATTACGAAGCCATCAGCCAGCGTGTGCACTAGCTGAACTAGTTCATGCACGCGAGCTAGTGTCATGACGGAAGCTTATGACTATGACTTCACGCTTGAGTCATACATAATTACGCCTTACTTGATGCAATAAATAATGCATTCACGAACACTTCATATAATAGGTCTGCCCTAACATAGTGATATATAATTATTATGTCGCTATAGAAAATGGAGCAGGAAACAAATTGCATTTATAGCAGCAAACTTCATCAATATGTACAGGTTTTCACAACCACCATCTCCAAACATAAAACAAGCAGACAGGTACTATGTGCATGTAATAACAGAACCGAAAACTTATCATTTCTATTGATAGATTCATAGAATAATTTTCCAGAGGAATTATTGAAACAACTGATTGTCTCGATTTATTAAGGTTTTCTAGGGCGAAAGAGGAATGGCTGATCGTAGTATAGTAGTGAAGGTCTTATAATGCAAAACTACATTACAACACTCTACCGCCATCCTAGTTTTTAAACAAACAAAAATTAATGGCCTCGCAATGACATAACACAAATTGTTAGGCCCTTGGATATACGTAAAATGCCACTTGCTTGGTATTTTGCCCCCTGGGGCCTTTGATGTTTTTGTTTTTATGAGGTTGAGCTTGTGTTAACTTGAGTTAAACTGGCTTGCTCCAAAGCTTTTTTGATAGATTATAGGCCATATTTGAAAGGCTAAGATGAATACTTCATAATACACCTTCGAGATTCGACTTTTCTGGATCCTATCATCCGTTGGATACATTTTGTTGTGCCTATACACTGCACGACCAAAAATCGAGGCGACAAAACCGATGCACATGTCGGTCGGCAGACGTGCTTGAAAATGTTGTCATTCGGAATAACAATTTTCTTGCCAAATGATAATTTAACTCAGCAAGCAAGCGATAGTCATGTAAGATATTCTCGTTCGCGACATTTGCAGACATACTGAAAACGTTTCACCCGGGCAGTTTTTGCCAATTTCCTGCCCGTCTTCAAAGTTTGGTAATATCGTAGCAAATTACGCGCGAATATTACGTTGCACTTCTGAAAATCTATATCGTTTGAAGGTTCCAAGAAAAGATACTATTTACCAGTCGTACGTGTATCGGAGTATTCATTATTACGTAACACAAACTAACAAATAAAACGAGTGGGCGTGGCCCACGTTCTGCAACCTATTATCGGAACCTGCTTTTTGAAATGCCTCTTCGTTTATGACAAACAGTTAGGCTTCCTTGTACCATCAATGAATCAAGGCAAAAAAACGATTATGACCTATACCATGCGTATTTTCCTTACAGTGCAAGAATATACGAAAAGAAGATATGTCCTAAAAGGTTATGTCTCATCGAGCTGATAAATAAAGTGGATTATTATTATTACTCCCTAATTATTCTTAATAGGCCTAATTATAATTATTCGGTGTTTTTATTTTAATAGTTATAGCGCAAAAGCCAATCAATTTTATATTAAAGCACCACTCATCAAATAAACAAAATGGAATCTCGGAAGAATTATTCCAACCATTTAGTTGAAAGCCAGTCATGATAAATCACATCTAGCCTTACTCGAGCGTTCTGCGAAAACTGAAGCGAATTGCAGCGTCACTTTTGAGAAAGTGTCTTCATGTTGACTTCCCAATTCATTTTATTGAAATTTATTCGAATTCTTGGTGAAAAATGGACGTTTGTGTGTGAAAATCTTCCTGTTTCTGCGCCTTCCATTTATTTTATCACCCACGTAGGAACGCGAATCTCATTGCAACAAAACACAAAATCAGCGTCTTTTGAGTGTCATAATATCATTGTATGCCATTGCATGCCATCAACATAATGACTTACCAATTATCTGTTTTTGTTATTATTTGAAAATGAGCAACTGTAAGGAAAATTCGTAAAAGGTGATTTTAATTAAGATAAGTCTAGATCGATCATGAGTCCCAAAACATTACCTTTGGAGTTTAATTGACACTTTCAGTTTGACCTTGAACTAAATCAATTTCTTTATAAATAAAGCACCACCAATTTGTGAACTGTCAAGTCTTGCACATTGTGCACATTGAGAGAGTGGATAAAAAGTTCCCATTTTTATCCCGAATTTGAATAAAAAAGATTTGAGTCCGCTCCACTTCTCCAAATAATACATTATGATATTTCGGTCAAACTTCAATATGGGTTAAATAAAACTAGAAGTGATGAGTGAACGTTTGGGTAGGTTTTGCTACCTCGGTATGATGATTAGTGCTGTGATCTACTGCAATTCGCTTCAGAAAATCAGAACTCTTGAAACAAGAAAGTTCATTTCATGGAGAAACCGGCTAGCTCCCTTTGCTAGTTACAAAGAGAATTTCTACAGTTACGCTGGTTATTAGCTTTGCTGCAGGACTCGATTACAAATAAAGCTTTAAACTTTAGAAACTGCGTTGACCCTTTAACTAAGCTGTTGATAACACTGAGGTAACGAGCTTTTAACTTCTTATAAGACTTCTCTCCGAGTCACGCTTCATAATTTCAATGAAAATTATAAACGATTGTTTCTGCTTTTTATTTAACCCGACATAAAAATTTAATGCTATATTTGTAAGTAAAGCGTGAAAAACATTAATAAGTAATGATTAATAATTTTAAAGGCTTAATATTCTTTCGATATTTACCGTTCGGTTTTCATAAAGATTGTAACACAATTGTAACAGTCTTGGCTACATCATGTGATTAATTGATAAGTAAAAAAATAATGAAAACGTCTTTTGGTCTGATATTATACCTTATGGCTAACCTAGAATACGTATACTATAAAGATGTATAACTGTATAAGTATAACCAAGCACACCTATTAACGTTACTGTAAGGCAAAAGTAAAAATGAATTATCTATATTGTTCCATTTTAAGTAGGCTAATATTTGTAAAATAAGTAGGGTTTAAACTCAGTTTAAAAATTCACAGGCGCACGTTTTCGTGGAGATTGAAAATATGTATTTTGCTTAGTTTAGGATTCGTTATTTGATGAACGACGGGTTTAATTTGCCAAAGGCCCACTTGTAGAGTGATTGCCATCCGAAACGACTTCATAAACTTGTTTTTATTCCGGAAACAGCACTACCTTGGCAAGAAAAAGCCAGCTTCATAATTTGATATTTTATATAATCACATTTAAATCAAGTTACAGGCCGCAAATGTTATAAAAGTACATTTAATAATGTTAGCTAATGTAATGTCAGACCTGTTTGTTTTTTGACCACTTCCTTATTTGGGAATAAACAATTATAAAATGAATATAGCAATGCGTTATTTTTCTTTTTCACCAATAGACATTTTGCTGTTGCATTAATAAATCAAAAAATCGTCTGTATGATAAAGGAGGGACTAAAAACTTGCAATTTTATTCTCGATAATGTTGAATGTTGTTCGTTAAACAAGAAAGAAGTAATTGAGCAATTCAATTCTAATGTGAATTCCGCGAAGAATCTTCAAGAAAATGGAATATTCAATATTTCTAACAAGCGGCAAATTTCCTCGTGACGAGAACTCCGATTCTCATGACTCATGAAGCGTGTGTGTGTGAAATGCGCCATAGAAAGCAATATGTCATAAGGAGTTTCCCTCCAGGAATTTTGCCGCGCGTCCTCATTGTGAAACGGGCCTTTAGGAGAAGCCATTAGGAACAAAGGATCTTTTGATGAAATAGTGAATTTCTAAATTCTGGAAGTATTTACTGAACTTACTGAAATTTTTCGCTAAGCTCCTACTCCTCTAAATTACCAGCTATCACATCAACTCAATCTGCTGTCGAACTGCCTGTGGAGTCTGAAGGTTCGTTTCCACATCAATTACGCAACGCCCTCTATGGACACTAACCAAAATAAATAATGAAATAAAGACTTGCTCTTTTATATTGCAGATTTTCGACGTCCGAAATCCAAGTCTCTGCCAGGTGAGATGATAGAAGTGATGATTCACGAGAATTACTTGTTACAAGCAAGGGTTGATGAAGTGGCACCCCCACACGCAGCGGTTATTCCTCGAAGGAAAACAAGTTATCCAGCTGAAGGTGCGAATATGTGCAGTATCAGGTGTTTGCGTGTGTGAATAAATCCAAATAATACACACAGTGTGTCGACTAATTGTTTATAATATATATCATGAATGTTAATTTGTGTTTTGCGTCCATTTCCTTGAGGCCCGTGTCAGACATAATCCGTAAGGCGTAAGCCGTGAGGAGAAAAACCGTCTCATGAAAAATGAACGTATACTAACCAATGGACCTGTCACACAGAATCCACTTGCCGTTTTCCGCGCTTGCCTACCATAAGCCATCAACCATAATCCGCGATAGATTCCTTGCAAGTCGTTTTGAGCGTTTCATAAAGGCGCCTTGTGACGAAATGAATTTGGCCATTAATTTCATTTGCCATAAGGTGTTTTTGCTTATCGCTAATGTGAAAATTAGGGTAACTAAGCTTATTTCTATACAAAATTCATCTATATCATAAGAATTCATGATATCGATGCACTTTAACTTCAAAAGGCATTTTTATCCCCCAACACTTATTTACAACTTCCGTATGACTACAACGCGCATAAGAAACGTATACTACATGCGGGAGGCAACATATCAGTCAGTCATATTATACAATGTATGCGACAGATAATCTGTTATTCCGTATTGTGTAAAATTATATTAACTATTAAACTAAAGTATTTATTACATCAAAATGTAGGTAGCTTCGCGCCTCCCACCAAAAAACGGATTGTGGCGAAACGCCTTGCTAGTTACACAGAGCAAGGAGCACGACGAATTACGACATGAGCCTTACGGAAGATGGAAGACGACTTCTGTGTTGCGGATTATGGTTTGCTCCTTACGGCTTTTTCTGTGTGACACGGGTCTTAATTATAAGCCCGAAAATGTTAGTGGAGAACGATTTTTATCTTAGTGATCAGAATTTTGTATTTATAAAGCCATTTTTACTAGACATATACAAAACCGTTCGGTAAATCATCAGTATGAAATGCCAGTGCTATCGCCACTCTTTAATAGAAAATCAAAGCGCCATTACAAAAGAAAGACTAAAGCTATATCCATTGATAATACGGCTCTGAAGATTGCTGATCAAAGACAGTCGCGAAACTAATTATTGAGCCTAAAAATAGTGCAGCTTCGTATCCTCGGCAAGTTGGGGTGGGCATTCTATAGTCGTTCTTATAGAACTTTGATAGGAACTGATAATGCTCGTATATTTATACTTAGTTATTGAATATATTCAGGCGAAATATTTGGAAGGTTGAATCTGTTTGACTGGTTGGTTTTTCTGAAAGTTTAGTTTAGTTTAATCGTTTAATATTTAGGATCAAATAGTTTAAGTAAAATAATAGCCACGTAATTGTGTCACTAGCAAATTATGCGCAAATGCTAAAACAAATTAGAAATTTCCTTAGAAAAACCTTCTTAAAACTGTCATTCATAATTTAAAACTGGTTTAAAATGTAACGTCCACCTAATCGGCTTGCGTCGAGCTCCTGAATTGCCTAAAATATACCGGTAAAGTATCGTGTACGTTATGCGGATGCGCACTAGATAAAATCGGTTATATTGTTGTCAATGCACCCGTTTATCAGACATGCGTTATGCGTTATTTTTCTCTGCAGCTATTTTATATTGATTTTTAAGCGCAGCTATTCCGCAGGTTGATATATAACGCATATCGCATTCCGGATGCCAGGTAAACGCCACTTAAAGGAGAAGAAAAGGGGTTCCTGAAGGAGGATTCAGAAAAATCGCCTTAAAGAATTATATTACTTTATAGCAAGTTTATGCGTATATCGTACTAGCGTTGAAATGATTTTTCTCTGTTTTCACTTTAAATCTCCCACGACACTGTCCCGACCACGCCATTACATGGCGTCATATACGGACAACGTAAATCAGGGGAAGAAAAGTAAATGCTAAAATATGTTCCAAAAAACTTTCCTTGCAAAATTATATTACTTAGCATTTCGCTTGCCTGTTTGAAAAACTTATGAAACTAGAAAAGGAAATTATTAATTATCTAAAATGCTTTCACCAATTGCTAAAGTGTCGCTGACTCACCATACAGTGTACATCACTCACTAACCAAAAACGGATTTTTAATCTTATTGACAAGATACAGTAATTTTAAATTTTATTTAGTTAGTGACGCGTGCGCTACGAATGCCGATTATTTTTTCAAGCTTTACACAATGTTATCTAAGCTTGTTTCAAATGATTTATCGTCAAAATGGCTGCGTCTAAGGTCATCGAGGGAGTTTAAATTTACATGTTTTATACAGCGTTATTGCCGACGCAAATATAATATGCAAAAAGGCAGTATGTAAGTGATATAAAATTTCAAGACGAATTTTTAAACTTTATGTAAGTGGAGGGTTTTCTTGTGGTTTAAGTGTGGCGCTTTTTGCAGGTCCACTATGTGGATAGCTCTAACGCAGTAAGATTTTTTATGTCAACATCATGAATGCTTTCTGGACCGTTAACTCTGACGAAACTACTGAGCAAATGGAGAAGACCGCATGACTTATTGACTTTTGTAATGCACACACTCTGGCATTAGTGTATTACCTGTGCCTCTTAAAAGTAAACCAGCATTTTTTGCAAAGATTCGCCAATATGAAAACGTGATGCCAAAAACGATTCTTTTATCCACATAGAACGCTAGATTTTATGTTTTGTTCAACTTAGTGTTTTTCAAATATTCATGACATTTTAAAAAAACAATTGATCGTCACTAAATATATATAAACGTTATTTGTTTCGAGTGATTTACGACATCGTACAATACGACTATTTATCACAGTATTTCCAATATATACAGTCACTTGCAGTGCGGGATTTTGTCTTTTCTTATAAATCATTTTGTATTATTTGTTAAGAACTGGTAAACACTTTGTTCGTATTCACGACATGCATAGGAAAAAAATGTTACTCTGCTCTTTTTAAAATAAAGCTAGGGATAAGATATAATAAAATGGCTCATATTAGTGCATTTGATTTTCATTGTTTATTATTGTGGTGGCGATTTTGAACATTATTATATTGTTGTGGGCACGCTTAGTCAGGGTGCTATATATATATAGCAATGCGCGTCATTTGCTATAAAAGCAGTGAGCACGTAGTTTTCTACGTCTCTGTCGGGGTTGTCACGTTCACCATGTGTGCTGCTCTTTCCAGTGCCTAGCAGTGGTTGTCATTTTGGTAGGTACGGCATAGTTTGAATCTAATTAATTATCTTTTGTCTTTCTTTCTTGTGCACTCCTTCCTGATAGGATGCAACGCGGTCAAACGAAGGCTGACTGCTCGGCCATCTTGGCGTCCAGGGGAGGGCTCCGCAACAATATTAAATAAAAAATACAGAATTTGATTCGTTGAGTTGAATTTACCTTAAAAAATCAATATACGAATTGACTTCCAATATTTATTTTAAGATACTTTATATTTAATCGGTAATTTGATTATATTTGTTGCAAAATAATTGGTGATGATCATTTTGTTTTCTTGTTAATGGTTCCATAGGTTCATTTTTCAAATTAGCAACAGCTTTTTTTCAGATTCAGTGTGATAAAAGTGATAGTAACGACCATTTTAAAAAAAGCTATAGATTTTTATAAAGAAGCTTTAAATTTTTCGTAATTTTCTTCTGATCTTCTGCTCTATGTTTGTAGTTTTTGACACACTCTACACGTGCACACACAGTTCACGTCATTTAAGTTAGCGTAATTAAATTACGTTGCGCCAGTTAAGAATGTATTCACTAATTTCACTTGACAAACTTACAAATTAATACACTCAAAGTATGAAGCATCGTGTCAATAAATCTTGCAGTTGCGTTACTGTTTATCCTGACCTAGTCTGTTCAAACTGCATGGCCATTATTACTTGCCAGGAACAGGAGTAAGATACTTCAGACAAATAACGATGTGCAGAACATATATAATTTCTTTTCAAGAAATGATTGATGACAATTTTTCCAGGTTACATGCCAATGAGACTAAGAAAAAACTCAATACCCGAAGAAGAGGAGCCATTGGAACAATGCTTACAGGTTGCTGAAAAACTAGGACCAACGTTATTGCCTTATGAGATAGTATCTTCACCAAGACAGGTGGGTAACATTCAGGCCAACTGTATTAAATTTCGCATATGCTTCTTTATAACTAATAGAACTATTATCTCAGTTCACTCCATTTATATATTCAGCAGGCGTTACATTCAATGTCACATCTGAACTGCTTTGTAAAATTAACTAAAGACTGCCAGAGTAATAATAAAAGTAACTGCAAAATTAATTTCACACCTTCAATTAACAGATTACAATAATTCGCTGTAGACATTATGTGCGCAGCTGAACAACGTTGCTTAATTGCATTGATTCAAAATGCGTATGTAAGACATGTATAGAAAATTTCTTTTGTTACTACATAATGTTTTTCATGACTCATACACACGTTGTCTTGTGTTTTTCCAGAGAAGTAAATTCCAGAGGAAAAAAATAGATAAAGAAAATCAAGAAATATCAACAGAACCTGAGCAGCCTGGGGAAGTGAAGAAAGTAGTTAAACAGGACAAACCACCAGCAGAAAAAAGAGAACAAACATCAGCACCTAAACAAGCGAAAAAGAAAGTTCTAAAAAGAAAGAATACACCAGCATCTTTACCAACCGTTTCCAAATTAGATGGCAAGTGATTACATGCTTCTGCTAAGAATTTACCGTATTTAGATGTACATTAATTTTTCACTATTTGAATAAACATGGACAAAGTGAATTATACAGTCAAGATTAGTGATCAGTGGTTGGGAGAAAAGATGGATACTGGGCTTTCCTGGGTTTAGCAAGGTAGGGACCAGAAGCACTGCAGAACCCTGGAAAATTTTGGCTTTATATAAAAACCATAGGGTACTGCTGTAGTAACAAACCAAACTGTTAGTATAGTGGACTGAGGAATGTAATGTTGTCTGATGAGGTATCAAACGCTTGTATGTCAGGAATGCAGTTAATAACTTGCCGCTGCAAAAACGGTTTTGCTGACATAGTATAATACAATCACCTACGTGAAGTTTCCATATTGATTTTCTGTGAAGAAAATGACTTTGACTGATTTGTGAATGTCAAAACAAGAATCAACAGTTGTGTGAAACCTGGAACTCAAAGAGAAGAAGTTAAAAGTAATTAAAATATATAGTAGAATTAAAACACAGAGCCTAAAAAGACAGAAGTTGGAAGATGGTTCAAAAACTCAAAGAGTCTCCTTACTTACATGTGTCCGTTAAAAGATTTTGATTGATATGCATATATTTCTTATTTCAGTTTTAAGTTCAGATTCCATACAGGTGTACTGTACAATATTTTACTAATATTGTCTGTTACACGTGCACGGTTTATGTACTTTAACGAAAGTATATTTATCATTAGACGTAAAGCGGCAAAAAATCATGTTGATAGTTCGATTTAATTTTGACAGATATTTCTGAAACGTGAAGTGAATTTTAGGTTATGGCTAATACTGATATCTAAGTCAGTAACCTTTTTCGTAGCAGGAAGTGTGACATTTTCTTAATCACCCTTCACATTCTAAATCTTTACTCTTCTAAATCATATTCTTCATTGTTACTTGTAGTGAAAGCAAAAACAAGTACACTGGAAACAGATCTTTCAGAAGAGGCCGAGCTGAAAGACGACGAAAGTCACAGTGAATATGAAGACGATAATGATGATGAGCTCGGTGCAGTGGGAGGAAAGGTGGAAAGCTAATTACAAAATTTTTATTCTTGTACAGATTTTAATGTGTATATATGGATGTAATTATGTGCAGTAAGATTAAGAACTACCCATCTGTTAATGTGTCCAATACAATACGCTGTGTAATATGCATATTTAATTACAAGGTTACTTAAAAGAGAAGTTTTAAGCAAGTTCGTTATTAATTCTGCTGTCTGTCTTAGGATTACGGAAAGATTATTATTTCATTAAGAATATCTCTTGTATACACATGTATATTTTGAAGGTGCTAGGTTTAGCAAAGAATAGGTTCTGTTATCTTAATGAGCTTACCCTCTTATAGTTTGCTACAACAAATTGTATATTGTTGTTGCGCAGCTTGATGTATGAATATCTATGAGTGAGCGAGGATCTTAAGGCTAAGAGCTACCTGTTGTTACTGCGTTCATTGTTTTGTTCAAAAACATTCTACACGTAGATTCAAACCAAAGTGTGTATTATACTTGTGTTTGCTCTAGTTGTTTGTTGAAGCTGTCCGATTATGAGTTTGTGGATCACATTACGACACATTGAATGTGTTCATGGCAGTATAAGCTTTGTAAAGTATAAAATTATGATTGTCAATGGAATAAAAAGAAAACGTGTTTAAAGCTGTGGAACGTTTAATTAACATTTATTCAAAATAGAAATTTCACAACGAGAACAATCAAGCTTTAGAAACAAAAGCAACAAAATACACCAAAGAAAACTTTCACAGAGGGCAAATGAAACATTAAATAAATGAAGTTCTAAGAAAATCAAGGTGAGTGTAAAATTAAATAATTTCAATATTTTAATAAATTATTGATAATTTGTAAAATAATATGTAAACAAAACCAGAATGTAGCCATTACTGGTTAATTTTTAATTTAAATATAATTTTATTTGCCGGTTTGTACCAGAAAGTTTTTACAACTTATGCGCACAACTGTACACAGTCAAATATTTTACAATTAACTACATAACTTAAATTTTAATCTCCGCATAACAAATTTCAAATATTTCTAACTGCCAAATTTCTAACGTCATTGTTGTCATATAAAGAACTAAGGTTGTTAAACATTTTATTTCTTGGTATTATGTAGTTTGAACAATTTAGAAAAAAAGTGTTCATATGTTTCAAGAGAGGCACTACAAGAACAGTAAGGTGATACTAGAGAACCATCATTATTTTTACAATTTTTAAGTGACAGGTCATAATTTAGCTGACTAAATCCTATGCGCATGCGAGTGTGGTGAACCGAACCTGTCATTACTGGTTAATCAGTATTCAGTTATTACCCAATAAAGTGCCACACTTGCAAATCATAACCACCCCTAATCAATTCACATAAAGATATTATATATATATATTGGTAGCAAGCTCTATATACATGTATATATATGGTAATGGAGAAGTATTGATAAAAGTCAGTGAGTAACACATTACTGAGCAACAATTACTCTATATTTTGGTACACTTGTGTTTCAGTGTATATCTGCAGAAAAATAATTATTCTACGGTCATCAGTTTGTACATTTTTGGGCCTTTTTTCAGAATGAATCCCTGCACATTTAAAGAGCTTATAAAGCCATCAAAATCTATAACATGTATACCACAGGCATGGGCAATCTGACACATATGTTGCACTGTGAAGAATGAGTTACACGTTTGCTGAGCAACTTTGGTTAATGCAGCAATCATTATCTTTGCTTGTTTAGCACTGCTCATGCCTGAACCATGCTGTGATCGCTGAAAGTCCAAATAACCATTTTCACCAGAGCAAGTACTATACATGCTAAATTTCATTAGTTCAACGGCGTCATTAGCATCAAGTTCACTAGCTTCCTCCCGTAGTTCCACACGAGCACGAGCTTCGGTAAGCCGAATAAGCACTTCTAACTGCCTGGTTGTTATGGCAACAGCATCATGCTCCTGATAACACCGCTGTAATTTCATGTAGAAATCCTGAAGAACTTTTGCAGCTGCACTTGTAATTTTTGGGTGCACATGCTTTCTGGCATATCGAATATACTATAAAAAATAATATCACAATGTTATTACATAAAAATACTAATTAAGTTAGTAATTGCAAACAGAAGTATAAACAATACTGTTAAAACTGGTTGCAATATTTTTTTGCATTTTAACTGACAATCAAAGTTGAAAAAGTGTTTTTTTTATAAATCGATGCAGTCCATGCAGCACAATTTGATTACAATATGCCCTAGAGGTATAACAGAAATTTCAAGAAGGATAGATAAATGCGCAAACCTTTCGTAAATATTGTGGAGCAATTGGTTGGTAAATTTCTCCAGGGTAAAATTTCAGCTGCTCTGCAAGTGTTCTTTCACTCCAACAAATACTGGATTCACATAGTTCAGATGAATGCGGACTGACGTTTTTCTGTTCTTCAATATCTTTCTTTTTCCTCTTGCTATCATTATGCTGAGCCATCACCTGCTCAGAGACCTTACAGTCGAGTTCCTCGTCATGTATGTCTAGCAAAATTAAAACCAAATCAAACCGGGATAACAAGTCACCTCTCATTTTTAAGTTTTCTGACACAGTTTTTGCCCTGTTGTAATGTCCACTTACAGGATTTGCAGCTGCAATGACTGAGGTCCGTGCTAATAAACTACAGACGGTGCCAGCTTTAGCAATGCTAACGCATTGCTGCTCCATTGCTTCTAGTAGTGCTTGATGTTGGTTTCCCATCTTGTCAAACTCATCAATGCAGCAACAACCCTGATCAGCAAGAATTAATGCACCAGCCTCTACTGCACAATCACCAGCACCATCGTTACACAGAGTAACTGTTAATCCAGAAGTGGTTGTTGTATTTCCCGAGACATACACGCCTCTAGGAGCAACATTTGAAACAGCTTGCAACATCTGTGACTTTCCTAGACCAGGATCACCCACAACTAGTATATGTGGGTCACCCCTGACATGAATGTGATTCTTGCCATCTCGGTATTTCTGTGAACCACCAAAAAGACCTAACAACAATCCTGCTTTCACTGTTTCGTGACCATGAATTTGTGGACACAAGGAGTTAACCAAAAGACGGAATAAATGAGGTTCAGCCTGAATATTCTGGATTGACAAAAAGTCATTGCCTGTGACGTCCATTAACATGTCAGAAAAACTATCTGCTCTGTTCCCTGACAATACAGAGTTTGCATGAATGTAAAGGGCAAATGTACATTTGTCTTTATTATCTTTTCTTCTGTTTTCATCTGAATCAGTAACTTTAACAACACCACACACTGATATAGTGTCACCTGGAACACAGCTATCAACAAGGTCATATGTCATTTCACAATCAACTGTGAGTGGAATCCTCTTGCCATCTTTCTGATCATCATCCACAGTTTCTTGTAGCCTGATTGTCTGCCAATCCATTATTTCAGTTTGGTTGTAACTATGACTTAGAGCAAAGCTTTTGCTTCTACAGGTTGTTGATGAGCATTTTCTAGGTAAAACTTGCTTGCCATCTGGTAATGTCAATGTTTGTTGTCTACCACAAGCATTACATTTAAATGCCATCTTGCAGCAAAAGGGTTTTGTATTACTAACATGAATTACTGTGCCTCTAAGACAAATAAATTTACCATAAGCGTTTGCTGTCAGATTTTTCAGAGATGAGACTGGTTCATAATTGATTATTCGTGCATGAATAACTGGCAGTAAAGTAGCATCTGGACTTGATTCATCGGTACTGCTTGGAAGCATACCAAACAACACTACCTCGTTCTTTTCTTCAATGGTAGATGACAAAACGTGGTGCATAGCTAGACCAATGCATCTAATGAAAAATTCAGACTTTTCAGGAAACATTTTGCGAAAATCTGGAAAGGTACTCTTTATGTTGTCCTCCTCAACAAGAATTTCAAAATCTATTGTAAATGCACCTCTTGTAATTATTTGCTGTCGATCAAAAGCCCCCATT
Organism: Tubiluchus corallicola; assembly: GCA_030141605.1. Classification (NCBI taxonomy): domain Eukaryota; kingdom Metazoa; phylum Priapulida; class Priapulimorpha; order Priapulimorphida; family Tubiluchidae; genus Tubiluchus; species Tubiluchus corallicola. The sequence continues at coordinate 960,598 of JAQGDQ010000006.1, read as the reverse complement.
TGGCTCAGAAAAAAATGTTCAAAAGCAGAAACTGTTTTGCCTGCATCTGACATGTCAGAAAACATCTGATCAGAAAAGTACAGATGCCAACCTTTATATCGATTTGGAGGAACAAAATGTAATCCATCATCACCAGAACTGAAGTCTGCAGTGCACCTGCCATCCTGTCAATATCAACAAGTTCTAATTAAAAAAAAACGTTCATGTAAATACTAATCCAGTAGCATTCGGCATTTCAAAGAGTTTCCTGATTTTGAAAATTGTGATACCCCTGGGGCTACACTAACTCTGAAACAACTCCATAGATTAGTGAGTTTATACACATTCAGTAAGTACTAGCTCACAAGCTAGCATGCTATACCTTAAAATATATAATGTAACTGTAAGCAGCTAGTTTTTCTTCTGAATTTTTTATAAAATATTTTGTATAAAAAAAAGGCGGAGTTATTGACAACCTACATTCATATTTCTAAATTTACATTATTTATAAGTCAAATTTAATATTTTAACAAACTTTTTTGTTTAATGAAAATGGCCTTTTACAGGATTCTACAACTATAATTTACCCTTTTTGTTTTACTTTTAATAGAGTTGCATTTATCCTCAAATATTTAATTTGACTTTGCCTAGGAAACTTCAAAAAAGGAGGGCTAGATTGCTTGACACTGCCTCCTTATTATTCATGGCCCTTGGAAATTCTTTTAACAAAAACCGAATGGAGCTAGTAATGAGCCAGTAAGTAATCTATTTGAGTTGAAATAAAAACTTGAGTTAGCAAAAAAAAAGACATACCAATATCAGCTTTATCTTAGATTCTTGGTGCATGAGAGTCTAATACAATTAATAAAACAGCAACAAGAGATTTATAAGTTATGTAATACCAATAACAAGTATGACACTGAATAAATAGGAATGTGCATATCAGATACTGTCGTTAGTGCAGCTGCAACATATCCAGTAACCAATATAGTGCTTCTTGTGCCCTTTTTCATAGGTGCTAGCAGGCCTGCAAGCAGGGCAATTCCTCCAATATGTCAACCCGCACACCAAAATTTTGAAATTATTCTACAAAGTTGTTTGTGTATTAATTACGCAGATAGTGTCACCTAGTTTTGAAGAAAAATACTTTTGATACAAAATAAATACTTTAAGCTCATAATCTGCTCGTGAGACATGCAAATTAGATGCTGATATTGCGTTTTCATATAATCCTGTAAGAAACAGTCTGAAGTCATTCTCCATATTAGTTTTTCAAGTCCACTACACAGACTTTTCAGTGTGGTGTAAAGTATTGCCTTGGATGTTTTCTCTTGTGTATGCTACTTGGGGAAACCTGGCCCTATCCTTGTGGTACGTCCAACACCAAAAATTAGCATTTTTTATTGTTCTCACAACAATGCCATTTGGTCCTAGTACCCACAATTTAAAATACAATGTATACTTCATGTCTGCAGCACATACACATCGATACATGACATTAGATGATAATGGTGCAATAGAAATACTACTGATTATAATGTACGTCCGACACTGGGCAGATCCGACACCAAGCTGGTACACATTGGCATACAGACAGCCCTATTATGGGTGAAGCATAGTTTGTTACATCTTTTTGTTACACCATTATCACCTAATGTCGTGTATCCATGTGCATATGTTGCGCACATGAATTTTGCATTATATTTTAGACTGTAGGTACTGGGACATTCATATTCATATTCCTGCGATAAGAATAATGTTTGTTTTCAGTGTGAAACATGCCACAATCATAGAGTCTCATTTTCTTAAATTTAAGTTTAAATTTTTAGCTACATGCTTTCTATTCAAATACAGCTCATTTACAGAAGAATATTCTAGCTTTATGCGTGTGTGGCAGCTAATATTTATCACCACATTCTCAAGCAAGCAGTACCTGGTGCATTTAAAAAAAGAGCTACATTTAATCTTATGCAGATTAAGACCTCAAGAGGCCCTAAGCACTAAAAAGAGTAAGGTACTCCCATATGGGTGTAATTGAGAATAAAAATATACGAAACTGTAAAATGAAATTTTATACTTCAAATTAAAAAAAATGCAGTAAGATTTTTTTATAGTAAATGCTACGCATCAGTTTTACATTGCACAAAACAGTAATATTAGGTTAAAAATACAGAGACTAAAAATTTTATAAAGGGACAGCCATGCTGGTATTTTACTTTTGGGTAATTATTCGATTTGAAAAAAAATCGCAGGTTACCCCTCTTACACTGAGGCCCTAAGCACATGCTTATTTTGCTTAATGATTAATCCAGGGCTGTTACCATGGCTTTATGCTGTAAGTTCCAATGCTTTTTTCTTCTCCAGATTTGACCACTCGTGTTAGATATTTCTAATTTAACTCTTTTCCAAGCATTGTCCCTTTCTGCAAAAGTCAGACAAGAAAATATTGCCTAATATTGTAATCATTACAGAAATAGCAGTAATCATTACAGAACATGTATTGCCATCAGATATGACGCTATGGTAGACCATGAGAATGCTGAAACCAAACAACTTTCCCCAGGCCTAACAGTGGTACAGATAACTGAAAATTGTGCAAAAAATGATAAAGCTAGAAATTTCCCACAGTATACCTTTAAACCAAATGGATCATTTTCAGATGGGGAACCACCTTGTGGTACGCTTCTGCTGACGCTTCAAGGCCACAGTCATGCATTACATTCAGGGAGCAAGTGTCTCTATCATAACTATAATCATTCAGATTATCTCAGAAACATCTTTATAATGTCTAAACATCTTTAAACTGTCAAGGTCAGAGTCAAGGTCAAGGTCACATAGATATTCAATAAATTTAACATTTTCAGGAAAAAACATATGTGCACTATCATATCACAGAGCTCCTTTGTCTAGTCATTGTATGCCTTTGCACAGCCATTTTTGTAGAGAACAGGTCTTTTTGAGAAATTACTAATGTGAGCAGATCAGTCAGACCTGCCAACTCTCATGCATTAGGCGTGTGGCATTTAAGTCTTTCACGTGCGCACATGCATCAAATTTCAGTCCTTATGCCTTTTGCAATTTCCTTCACATACAACTTTGCAAATCACCTGGTTTCCTTTGCCATCAGCAGCAACTATGACACAATTAGTAGTACTACTCTCAATAATACAGTAGAGCTCACGAGCCTAAAGGATACTATACTAAAGGATAAAACAATTATTAATAGTTAATCACTTTTGAGTGCTGCTGAGCTATAGGATAAATATATAATTATGCAATAAACTGTGAACCACCTAAACTGCAAGTGAGCCCTTGAAAATAGTTAAATATATGCATTGAACAGTTGCAACCTTGTTTTTGCGATATTTTAAAAATTGTAAGCCAGGAATGTTAATCTCTATATTTTGTGTAAGTAGTACCATTCAAATGATCATCTCTGGAGTCACACGTTCTCTGACATGGCCCTTGCTATCACTTTAGACCATGCTGCCCTGTCAACCACAACTTCTCATATGGCTATGTTTCTGTATTGTTAATATCTAATGGTGTGCTGAAAAGATCTTTTTGGATGAAATTGATGTAAGTTAGCAGCTGTCCTCCTTGTAGTTTCTTTCCTACTTTCTTCTAGCTGCAGTCCTACTTTGAAAGCTAATTTTAACGGGCTGTCATCTGGCAGTCGTATAACATGTCTTATCCATCTTAATCTTCTCCTTTTGATTTTAACTGTCCATTCCTCTGTCTTGACTTTGTTATACAGATCCTTGTTTGATATTTTATGTGGCAAATTTATTCCTAAAATACCTTATCCAAAGAAATAAGTACCAAGATAGCAAAAAAATTCCTATAGTTTCTTCTTCGAAATGCATCAAATTCTGATTTGTGTAGCCGTATAACATGTCCTATCCATCTTAAGCTTCTCCTTTTGATTTTAACTGTCCATTCCTTTCATAATCTTTGTTTCTTTCATAATAATTTGGGCTTCTTAAAGCATGACTATCGTGAAGCCCTCAATTTCTCCTTAAAAAGGTTTAAATTCGGTGCACTAACCACACTTTCTGGCAAACTATTCCATTTGTTCACTATGCGGTGTGAAAAAAATGAACTTTTACAATTGGCTCTTGCATAAGGTTTATACAGTTTCATAGAATAACCGCAAATGGACAGCAGAGGCGCAGCCTTAAAAAACTGTATCAAAGTTAAAGCGGTTGTCTCCATTTATGTACTTGAATACCTTATACAAGTCAGCTGTTTCTCTTCTCTGTTGGATCGAGCAAATCTCAAATCAGCTGCATAACATAATCGCAGGCACCTATCTTGAACTTTCAGCAATCTCTTGATGTCAAATTGTAATGCTGATGACCATACTGCACTAGAATATTCCAATAATGGTTGCACATAAGCTTTGTAGAAAGTTAACACCTGCTTAGGATCCCGGTTAACAAAACAGCTTTTAATCAATCCAATCATCCGATCTGCCTTCTTGCAAACGTTGGTGATATGTGCAGTAGCCTTCAAATCATTTGATATAATTACACCTAGGTCTTTATGGTCTGAAATATGTATTAACTCACTGCTAACATCACAAATAACAATGTGATGAAACTTGAGCTTTAAGCTGCAACACAACACACTTATCTGCATTAAACGGTAATAACCATTTATCAGACCAGGCTTCCAGATGAAATAAATCTTACTGTAAATGTACTGAATCTTCTATTGTCAGCATTCGATGATAGATTTTTGTGTCGTCAGCAAACATACTAATTTCTGAAGTAACTGAATCTGGCAAATCATTGGTGAAGAGTAGGAATAAAATGGGTCCCAGTATAGATCCTGCGGAGAGCCGCTAGAAACAGAGTACCACCTAGAAGATGTTCTGCTGATTACTATTCGTTGCCTACGAATTGACAAAAACAATTCAAACCACTTGAGCAGTTTACCTTTGATGCCTGAGTAATGCAATTTAGTTAATAGTCGCTTGTGTGCAACACAGTGTCAAATGCTTTGCTGAAGCTCAGATAAATCACGTCCATGCCCTTTCCCAAATTATCACATACTGATGTCCAGTCATCAAGAACTTTCACAAGGTTGGTACTGCTTTCCTTTCTGAAAACCATTATTTCTACAGCTGATAAGATTTTCTTCCATGCAAAAGTCTATAAGTGGCTGTTGAATTGAACATTCTAATGTCTTAACAACAATACTAGTTAAAGATACTAGACGATAATTAGTGAGTACTTTGGCATAGGAGAAACATTAGCATCACGTCAATCCTGAAAAAGACAAGCACAATCTATAGAATTCCTCAACAATAGGAAAATTGGTTTTGTCAGTGTTTCTGCACAGTTTTTCAAAGTGGTGGGATGAACTTCATTAACACCTTTCGCTATAGTCTCATCAATTTTCAGTAACTAGTCATATACTGTCTGTATTGAAAAGTTGACATCATCGATTACATTACTAGGAGAAAGACTGCCACATTGAGAAATTAAATACTGAAGCGAAAAAGTCATTCAACGCATCAGCCTTATCGGAGTCATTAAGCAAAACTTCATTATCTGGTCGTAACAATGAATCTATGGATTTCTTCGGCTTAATAAATTGTTTCCTGTAACTGAAGAACTTCTTTGGATTAGTTCTTATACTCTGTACAAGGTTCTTCTCATAAACTTTCCTAGACTCTATTAATGAGTCCTTGAGATGTTTTGAAATACTGCTGAACAACATCTTATGTGCATGAGAGTGAAAATGAGTAAATCTTCTCCATGCTGCAGATTTCTGTCTAGCTGCTTGGCGTACAATTGGTGCTCTTTGCCAGACAGGTTTAACCTTTGACCCAGCATCAGTGCACAATGTAGGTACATAACTATTTATAACATGGTTATATATGTACAAACAAATGATTTCCAGCACTTATCAATATCACTACTATTAAACACTGTTTCCCAGGTAACCAAGAAAAAAGCTTGATTAGCACCTACAAAATTAGTCTTACTATGCAATTTCACAATACAAGAACATAAGTTTCTATTTACGTAATTGTGCAGCAGTTCAAAATAAATGCAGTAATGATAACTTGTAGAAAAAGGTTCAGCAACCACAAGATTATTTATACTGCTATAATCATTTGTTATTAATAAATCTAAAATGCTAATATCCGAGTTGGTGAAATAACGCATTGTTCAAGAAGACTTGAATTGTATTTAAAACAATTCATCCATTTCAGTAGAGCCTATATAGTTAATCCAATCTACATTTGGATGATTAAACTCTCCAAAAATAACACAAAAAGAGGAAGATGAAGCTGCATCCCTAATGCTATTACAAATACGCCTATTATTATCAAGGGAGCCATTTGGGGTCTATAGCACACTCCAAATGTCATTTTATCACTGTTATGGGAATAAATATTGACCCATAAGAATTCGGCATCAGTATCGAAGTTGCTGCTTATAGTAGAACAAAGTTAACTCTTAACTAAAATCATGACTGCAAAACCCTTTGAAGCCTCAGTGTTATTACAATCACAACAATGGCACACATAGCCATTAGGAACAAACTCACTAGAATCAATGTCATAATGTAGCCATGTTTCTATTACGGCTACAAAATCAGCACTAGTAGTGTTCAAAAAGTGTAACATACCGGAATATTTGTTAGTGATACATCTTGCATTAAAATAATAACATTTCAACTTGTTTTTTTACAATATTTACAGTTCTAGACAAATCATGTAGTCCTTAATTTGTCATTTTTGAGAATCTGAGGCAACCGTAGTTGATTCATCATTACTATTTCTTACACCAGCAGTAACAATTACAGACTGAGAAGTTTGTGCTAAAGCCTGATGATGATTGTTTAGATGAAACTCATTCATATTCGCTGCAACACCATTAGCGAAGTTGGTAGGATTCAGAGAAATTCCAATACCATCCCTATTGTGAGGCAAATCAGGAAATTCGATACGGTCCATGATATTTTAAGAAACACTCTTTTCTACACTACTATGTAGACTACGATTTGTCAAAAGACTACAGCTAGCATCTATAACTCTAGTAATTGGGGCACTATCACTACTAATACGTGGAAAACAACTCTGATTGCAAGTACTAGAATTGATTACAGAGCTACAATCACCAGTTGGTCTAACTCCTTTAGAGCGCACATCATCAGAAAAACTAACATGCATCGACTGCTTCCGATTTTTTAGAATTGCACCAAGTTGTCCTGTATTAGCCCTAACCGACATATCATGATCTGTATTTTTAGCCCTGGGATTCCATTCCTCGTAGCGTTTTTTCTTGCTGACGCTGAAGTACGGTGTAGTTTGGTTTAATATAAACGTTTTTGTATTTAGACGTTTTCAAAGCTTTCTTTGCTAAGAGGATCTTAGTTTTATCACTTTCAGATTTCATACCTATTTTTGCAGCACAGGGTGACTTGGAATTGTCCACCTTCTTACCCACACGATGTATTTTAGTATGGTTTACCTCAATATTTAATGATTTTATGACATTCAAGATTTTGTTTCTATCATCAGCTTCATTTTCATGTTCAGGTAAACCAAAATTCAGACAATTCTTTCTTCTCTTATAGATTTCATCGGGTTCCCTTTCAATGACCTCTATCTGCTCAAAAAGATTAGCTACATCTTTAGCCAAAATTGGTTGTAGCAGCCTGTCGATTCATTATTTTTTATCAATTCTAGTAATATCAGCTTTCTGACTAACAATTTTCTCCAATGCTAATAATATTTCTGCAGCTCCTGCTAGGAAGTATTTACATCTCTCTGCAACTATGTGGTCGGTGCATACTGCAGCCATTGCAAGTGATTCACATTCAGTGCAGTAGAAATGGGAGCACGTTTACATTTTTGTAGCTCATCATACAAGTCCTCTGTCATATCAGGTTCAGCACAACCCATACAAAACCATAATATGCATCGTTCTCACTGTAATGGTCTAGTGTTTTGTTTAATCTCAGCTTCTTGCATTACATAATACTGACTGAGATTTATCCGATTTGCTGGAAGCAGTGTTCCCAGATGTACTACTTTTTTATTACTTTTTGGAGGCATCACTTGATAAACAATTGAGAATATCACACTGAGAAAACGATAAACAACTCGAAATAACGTTGCACTGTTCTAATTTCCAGGAACCTGAAAAATCTGCCATTTGCATATTCCATTATTAACATGCCCAGACAAAACAAAGTAGATTTTTGTCCATACTTGCTAGCGTAAAAAGATTACTTGTTTAAACTTCAATAAAATAAATCACCGAAAACGAATAAACTCAATTAAGGATGAGATCGGGCGCAACAAAATAGAAAACATGATAAATTTCGGTAAATTTGGGAGCGATCACAAAATTTCAGCCATTCTTCCATTATCCTCTGCCTTGACTTTATTACATAGATCCTGGTTTGATATTTTCTTTGGCCATTTTATTCCTAGAATGTTCCTGTAGTTTCTTCTTTGAAATGCATCAATTTCTGAGTCGTGTTGTGCTTTAATTGTCCATAATTCTCAGTTATAGAGAAATACAGTTTCAACAAGTGTAGCAAAGATTCTTAATTTTGTATCTAAACTGATCCTCTTACTTTCAAAAGTTTTTGTTAATTTGGAATATGCAGCTAGTACTAAGATTTTTCTTCTTGATATATCTTCATCTATTGCTAGAAGACTGCCTAAGTATTTATATTTCCTCCACGCATCATCTCCATTCCTTTTTATGTGATACTCTTCTGTTTTCTCTTTATTTCTTCTTCTTCAAAACCTCATTCCACCTGTTGTAAGCATTGAGGTATCAACATTTATCAGAGTATTCTACCCACTTCTATCTGCAGCTAACAGCGTAAGTTCTTCTACTTCTAAAGATAGATTTGGTTGAAGTTGTTAAACATCTTTATTTATCTTAGCTATCAGTTGTTTTAGGTTTACAGGGCGGTTTTTTGCAAGGGTTTAAGGCTTTCTTTAATGCGATTCTTACTGGTGCTTCATTTGGTAATCTTAGAAGATGTCCTAGTCATCTTAATCTTCGGATCTTGACTTTTAAACTAAAATAAATTTCTTTTGTTCTGGTGCATAAATCTTCATTTTTTATTATGTATGGCCATCTTATCTTTAAAACTTTCCCAAGAAGATTTCTATGAAATGTGTCAATCTGCTTTTCTTCAGTAATCGTTAAACCCCAAGTTTCACTGTTGTATATAAATATGCTGGTAACGTAAGCATTGAAGTCTTACGTTCAGACTTAACTTCTTGCTAGTTAATACATTCTTGTGCTGAAGAAAAGCATGCATTACTGTTCATTCAAAAAAATCGCACAATTTAGTAGCAGTATGGAATATCTTTGCAGAAAATAAACCTTTAATGTGAATTAGGAAGTCTGCCCTCACTGCTCGCCATGTGCTATAACATTCTCTGGGTACGTTAAGCAGTTACAGGCTATAGTAATTTAAACAGCATGACTGCTTCTACTGAGGTCATATTAACTAGTGAAGAAAGTGGATTACAGTTTAATGTTTGCGTGTGGGATATTCAGACAGGAGCGTCGCTGGTAACTTACAAGGGCGGCACTTGCTGTCCCCGCACGCTGTGTTTGCTGAAAAACGAGTATTTAATTACTGCAGTAATTAACAAGCCGTTATTACACGTATGGAACATTCACAAGAAAGATCAATTTCAAAAGATTGTTTGTCCTGGCCCAATAACAGCTCTGGCAGTAACCAAAGATGGGTCTTACTGTGCTGGTGCTGCTTCAGAAAAGGTTTTTGTTTGGCAGATATGTTCGGGAAAGCTCCTAACTGTATTAACTAGACATTTCCAGACTATAAGGTGTTTGAAATTCGCAGATAACTGTTCACATCTCCTATCTGGTGCTGATGATAGCCTAGTATTAGTTTGGCAACTTGGCGTGATTCTTAATTCAATTTGCGATAAATCTACTGATGTAGAACCAGTGTACTCTTGGGCTCATCACTCCTTACCGATCACAGATATTCATGTTGGAGCTGGTGGATTGTGTGCCAGAGTTGCTACTTCCTCAATTGATCATACCTGTAAATTGTATGAACTTGCAACAGGGAGATTGCTGTTATCTGTTGTCTATGATGCCTCAATTACTTCTGTGTCTTTAGACTTGGCTGAGTATTGTTTATTTGCGGGAGCTGCAGACGGTCGAATATTTCGTACAAATTTATACCAGCAATCTTTACAGTCTGGTAACGAAATTGATGATGAAAAATTTACTTACATTGCTCACAGCAAAAGAGTGACATGTTTGTCAGTATCCGTGGATGGGACAATGTTGCTTTCTGGTTCAGATGATTGTACAGCTCGTTTGTGGGACACTAGCAGTAGGCAGTGTCTCCGTCTACTTCACCATAAATGTCCAGTCACAAATGCTTTAATAGTACCTACCCCTCCAAGTATAGCAAATTCCAGTTACAAGCCAATACGACCATTACCATTTCGACCATTTAAGAAACAGATGGCTGATGACAGTGAGAGAGATTTGTTGTATGTGAGAACAGAATCTTCCTTGGAAACATCTGTTCCATTTGTTACACATTATGAAGAGTTGACAGCTTCAAATAAGTCAGAACTGAAGACAGAAGAACAGCAAATTGTCATTCAAGATTCTGAGGAGAGAGTGACTTCATTAGAACAGGAAATTGCATCTTTGAAAAACATCAACAAAGAATTATACAATTTTGCTGCAAATCAAATTTTGAAAGACTAAATTACTATAACTGATGAGCAGCGGCAAACGTTCCACATCATGCTGATTTTGTTAGCATTGTTAAACCAAGCAGTGTACGCATGTCTTATGCCTCATGAATTACGTAAGCAATAACTTCTGTTTGTGCGAACGCAATATTTACCAGAGCTGGTTTTGGAAATGATACTATTCGACTGAACTCAGCCAGGGTTTAGCGACAATAGAAATTTGTAAAAAAAAATTGTAAGATAATTAATATTTTTGTATCCTTGTGATATAATTATATATTTGTAATACATGTACAAGAGGAGATAGTTTAGGCGACCCATTTTTTTACAGTAAGAATTCAAGACATATAGCAGCTAGCCACTGGTATTTTTGAGGTAAACATTGTCTACTTTTTTATTTGAGCAGGTTGTAGTCTCCCTCTCTAGTTGCAGCTACATTTTAGAGCAGTTTTAAGATTGCTTATCAAATGTTATGGATTTCAATCTGTAACCTGGGGTAGAGTTCACCTAACTCATTTTTTTATTTTGCAGTATCTTGAGAGTGTACCAAATTTCATGTTTCTATCTACAAAAAATGTGAAGAAACAAAAAATGTTTATGAACAACCAAGAACAAGAATCTATAATTATAATAGGGCAAAGGACTGTTTATCTGCACCTGTCTGTAGCTCAGTTGGATACTGGATGCCTACCGATCTGGGATAGCATAAAGACAGTGTAGAGCGCAAACTAATGCATTTTAACACTGTCTTATCTTATGTTCACTGTACATTTCAACGATCTAAAAAGTTGAATTATTTGTCTTGCCCGACTCATTATAATGACAGTAATGTAATGTAGCGTTAATACCAATAATAAACTTTAGCTTGAAAAAGTAGCTAGGTCAATTTCGTTCTAATGTTATTTTTGCTGATAAAATTAGTCTGCAGAATTAATTACTGGTATTATAATACAAAATGAAAATTATGCAATTTAAGTGCATTGGTTTGCCAAATCATCTCAAGGTATATGATAGGGCCAAGCAGCAGTATGTAATTCTACTTAAAAAATACTAGTTAGGAGGTAAATTAATGGTTCAACTGCCTGACAATGCAGAGAAAAAATGTTTGACAATGAGGTAAGCACCTATAATTAGACCCAACCTGCTGCTATAAGCTTAAAAATTTTACAAGATTAAAAACTATTAATTATGGAGACCAAACATTACTCATCCTAATGACAATTAATTATTTATCATTATTTTAATATTATTATTAAATCAAAAAAGGAAAACTGACACTACAGTAAAGGTCAACATGTTTTAAAAGCCTTAAAGTAGCTCCATTTCTGTTGCTGCAGTACTTGGGCAGCCCATCTACTGCATGTGCTACTTGGCCCAGCCCATCTACCGCATGTGCTACTTGGCCCAGCCCATGTAACGCATGTGCTACTTAGGCTAGTGCGCTACTTCGTTTCTGACAGATAGTTCTTGAAATCCTAGTGTGAATACCAAAGTGGAAAAGTTCCATCTGACATTGGGTGCGTGATCAAAGAATGTGAAAATAAAAAAATATAAAAGGCTTGTAAGATTGCAAGAAGTTGTGCAAAGAAACTTATGTAACACAGAATCAGACCCAGGGTTGGCTTTACCACTAGGCAATTGCCGAGGGCACCAAAAACTGGAAGTTAATTTTAAGTTTAGCTTTAGCATAAGTAATAACATAGTGTATTTGTAATTGCAGGTGCACAACACTTTCACGAAATAAGATGAACCAATTGTGCTATTTTGCTGTAGAAATGTATGATTAAACGACGCTAGTACAGAGCTCTCTTCCCTTAGCAAAACACTTTCTACTTCTGCTTTACCTGGCTTCCTAAAATTACGACATTACTGAAAGGTTTCCCTTCTTTTGCCCACATACAGTTTATATTGTTAAATGAGCAGTAAAAAAGCTGCCAGACACTAAACAGCAAAAAGATATTCTAATGAAGTATTTGCAACCAGATTAGAGTTATGATTGTGAAGATGATGAAACTAGTGAAATGAATGTATGTTAAAAAGACGAGTTTGTGTTTTAGAAATTTACTGATAAAAAGGCTGAGTGAAAATCTAGCCAGGAGTGTGTACATGAAGAGTATAAAGGCTGAGTGAAAATCTAGCCAGGAGTGTGTACATGAAGAGTATAAAGACTGAGTGAAAATCTAGCCAGGAGTGTGTACATGAAGAGTATAAAGACCGAGTGAAAATCTAGCCAAGAGTGTGTACATGAAGAGCATAAAGACCGAGTGAAAATCTAGCCAAGAGTGTGTACATGAAGAGTATAAAGGCTGAGTGAAAATCTAGCCAGGAGTGTGTACATGAAGAGCATAAAGGCTGAGTGAAAATCTAGCCAGGATTGTGTACATGAAGAGCATAAAGACCGAGTGAAAATCTAGCCAGGAGTGTGTACATGAAGAGTATAAAGACCGAGTGAAAGTCTAGCCAGGAGTGTGTACATGAAGAGTATAAAGACCGAGTGAAAATCTAGCCAGGAGTGTGTACATGAAGAGTATAAAGACCGAGTGAAAATCTAGCCAGGAGTGTGTACATGAAGAGTATAAAGACCGAGTGAAAATCTAGCCAGGTGTGTACATGAAGAGTATAAAGGCTGAGTGAAAATCTAGCCAGGAGTGTGTACATGAAGAGTATAAAGACTGAGTGAAAATCTAGCCAGGAGTGTGTACATGAAGAGTATAAAGACCGAGTGAAAATCTAGCCAGGAGTGTGTGCATGAAGAGTATAAAGGCCGAGTGAAAATCTAGCCAGGAGTGTGTGCATGAAGAGTATAAAGGCCGAGTGAAAATCTAGCCAGGAGTGTGTACATGAAGAGTATAAAGGCTGAGTGAAAATCTAGCCAGGAGTGTGTAATATGTCTTCAAAAAGCGGTTTATTAAATTCTAAAGAATTGAATATTTAATATGAGAAAGTTCAAACGGTCAAGTTTGGTGAGCTATCAAAGATTTATTGCAGTCTAGAACTGCTGCCTTGGTTGTCATGGAGACTTCCCAGTTTGACGTCCTGAAGAAACAGTATGGTCAACTGTTAATAATAAATAGCAACAATAACATTTCCAGGTGAAATCACTAATATATTACACAGATTCATGCTCTCTGATGTGTTTCAGAAATATGTATGATGGAAACAAAAAAAACATACACAATTATTTGTAGATTCAAAATTAATGTTAATTAGGTGTATCACACAAATATGTAGATACATTAATACATTATAATCATTACAAAACTATTTCCAACTAGAATCAAATTTCTAATCTCTAATGTCTCACTTGTACTCGTAATTATAGAGAGAAGATCATAAATGCTCACAAAACCAGCCAAGTGTTAGTATGTCATGGCTAAAAAATTATTTGAACTTATTGTTACTAAATTAAAGTAATGAACAAATGATGTATTAGGTAATGATGACTAATCTGATCACAGATCTATATAACAATAGCACCATTAGTAAATACAATCTTTTTCAAAATTAATGTATCAATTATAATTCTTACAGTTATCTCTATCATCACAGGACCTGATGCTGACTACACCTATAAAAAGTGTTCTGCCCGCACATTCGCTGAAGAATTTAATCAAAATTGGGAACACAAGTCGTTAATAATTATAATAATGTCCCTAAAGTCTAAAATACAGACCATGATTGCATGTTTTCTGTCTGAACTAAACAACTTTACAGACTTTTAGTGTAAGAAATAAACAATTTTTAGAAATCCCAACATCGGTTTTGAATCATGACATTTCCCATAGTAAATTTCTTAACTCAGTTTGCAAATTTCACGACTTTTTTAAAGTTTATTAAATGCTATTCAACTTGAAATGCCAGCTTTTTTGTGCCGTTCTAATGAAGTGCTGATACTCAAATATTTTTTTCTTAAAAATTTGCGTACAGTGGTGCAGCTAAAGCTTGCGGCACCTGAGGCGGCACTTGAGTTCGACGCCCCCTCCTTTAATAACCTACAGCACAGCGACAACCTTGATGAAAATGTTTAGAATTTTAGTTTTGTAAAATTTAGCAATGTTGCGCTGCAGTTGTGATAAGTTGCAGAAATAAATTAATAATATAATAAAGTACTACTCAAAATTAAAAAAATTGCTTGTGAACAAATAGATCTACGTTCATGTTTCGAAGCTCAAAAGCTACGATACTCAAAGGCTTCTTCAAATGTTAACGCAGAAAAAAACATTATAATGGTAGTTGAAGACCATTCCAACGTGATCGTAAATTCTCAACGGAGAATTTTTAATTTGAGCATTGTAACAGTTGATTAAAGCAAAGTAAAAGTTTGTCACGAAAATATTGCAAAGATAAAGTAATGAAAATATTTAAATTCAAGTTCTGACTGAGATATTAAAAAACTCCTAAACTAGGTTGGCGAGTCAAGAAGCTACTGAATCACAATCATTATTAGGCAAATAAAATTAATTACAATGACATCAGTGTTGTAGAAATTAAACGCCAGCAATAAATACATCATTAAAAAGTGCTCGAAATTTTCTGTAAATAATGCTTGATGAGCTTGCACCTACAAGCATGAATATATATGTTAAGTTTACAGTTAACTTAAAATATGTACCAAAAGCAAAGGCAAACTATGATAGAAATATTAGTATGATATTAAATTATTATCTTCCTTTGTCGCAATATGAAGGCATAGGGCACACGGACGGAGGTCAAGGAAGCGGTCACCCTCCCAGAGCAAATGAATTGGTCATTTTCAGAGCAGAAGCTGGTTACCTTCAGGGCAAATAATTCTGTTTTGAAATTACAAAATTCAAGATTTCAATATTCAAAATTGGTTATGCATGAAATATGCCTTTTTACTGCTGCAGTGTAAAGTGTTTCTTGTACAACAACCGTTTTAAACTTTTAAGAATTTAAAGTTAATAATAGTGCCTGCTATCAATTTTAGTTCAATAAACCTCGTAAGTTCTTCATATACTTTTTACGTACACGTTCCTCAAAACGTATACCATCACCATTATTTCTTTTGAATTTCTGAAATGTAAGAAAAAGTATATCTGAAAGTATATGCATGTTTGCTCAGTGAAAATACAATGCTGGTGTCTTGTTAGATTCATGATTTTTAGTAAATGTTATAATTTGGGCTTTTATATACTATTACTATTGCAATTCCAGTGGAGTGTCAGGAAATGTGCAGAAAAAATGAAAAATACAGTCAACCTCGGGTATAAGGTACTCACTTATAACGGACCACCAACACAGGTCCCGATTTTTCGTAATGTTTTTCCTTATAAGTCTTCGTATATAAGGTACTCGGATGTAAGGGACTTTCGGTTATAAGTGACCAAATATCTTCAGGTCCCACGTAATAGAAACATCCTTTTTTACATCCTAAAAAGCCTATGCCGAGACCCCGAACGTCAAAACTCGAGAAATCGTGACGAAAATATAAAAAAAGAAAAAGTTGCTCAAGCGAAATTGATCGATTTTTAACCTCAATTTTTCGTAAACTCTGCCTTCGAACAACTTGGTTTCCGCATACATACATCTCGCATCACTGAAGGAGCTTCCTACATACCATTTGCACTGAATTTGCGATAAATGGTTCATTGGACATTAGGCTACCAGATGAGGCATATAAAGCTCGCAGGTCTAGCTACCCTCGGTCTGACTCAACTTCGGCTATAAGGGACGATTTTTGCCAGTCTGGAGGTGTCCCTTATATCCGAGGTTGACTGTACATAAAAACTGATAAAACTATTATAAACAGCATTTAATTTTGGGTGAATAGCACTTATCTTAATATCTGTTATTCTCAGCACTGAATGCCACAGCAGGATACGATTCACGTTGGTTTCTCAATGGGAATGGTGTCATTACTAATTTCTTTTTCTTCCTGCATTAATTTTTGATTTCTGACACTTTGCATACGTTATATTGAACAAAAGTGCGTGTAAATGCAAACAATCATAAATGTATAGCCCTATAAGTATAAGCTCTTTATTGTTAGACACCTTTGTCAGTCTATAGCCAAACTATGGCAAATTCCTTTTGCCCCCCCCCCCCCCCCCGTGAAACTTCCTCCCGTACATCTATATCTGCAGGAAATGCCATAAGCAGTGTTTTCTTGGAAAATTGAGAATTTTTTCACTGCACTTGGTAAAAATACCGCCTTTAAAAAGTGCCGCCTAGGTCAGATCGCCCCCCCCCCCCCCATCATCTCTTAGCTACGTACAGTTCATTTCGCAAATTATTCTGAAAGTGGCAAAAGTCTTTACAAAGACATCCCAAAACATTAATTTTATACCTGTAAAAATAAAATCGTTTCAATGTTATAAACATAATAGATGCACCAAACTCATCCCCATCTTTAAAAATTTCAATATTTTTTTGCAATTATTTAGCCAAATAATCTCTAAATGTTTTATTTAGTCATTTATTATTTAATTGATTGGAAAAGTTTTTGATGTTTAAATTGCAAATAAGAATCACTCTTAATAGTTTGCTAAGTGAAAAAAGCCAGCATGTGTTATATTCGATTCTCTAGTTAAAAGTAAAGTGACCATTAAAGAGTTACTCAAACCCTCAAAATAAAGTGACTAATGTTTGTGAATAACTTTGTCTAAATCCGCCTAAAACAAATTGTTCAGTTAAAATAAAGAAATAATTCAGAACACATGGTAATCACAATTAGTATCACATTAGTTTAAGATTAACTAAAAACGACAAAGAAACTTAGAATTGCAAACAAGGTAATAATCAGCAGAATTTTAATGTATTTGTAATGGCTGAATTGCATTATTTTGTCACGCATAATTTAATTATAGGAAATAAGAGAAATAGGAAATTTTTGTACCTGGCGTGTACAGTGTCCACTCATTACTCACAAACGGTATGGAAAATTGCCATGTGAAGTCAGAAAACCAGTAAACCTGAACTAAATTCTAGAAAATGCAGACCACAGATAAAGACACCTTCCAAGCAAGCAATAACACCTTTGTGGAATAAAATGGAACCTATATAAGCCCCATAAATTGTTGTCCACATGTAAAAATCTGTTACATTAAAAAAATGTAACATGTCCCAAATCACATAAGCCTACAATTTACAATCAAACATATAATTATATTATTCTTGATTACACACAAAACACTCCATTTACAAGATAATTAATTTAAACTACACAACCATCACTAATGCAGCTTTAGCAAGCTGTTACAGTTTTTCTATTTCAAAAACACGGGGATGAAGACATCTAAGTTCCCACTTTCCAGTTGGGTTCTCTTTAAAAACGTGCAAAAGACTAGCACCATGTTCCAATCTTCTTTCCTCTGTAAACAAAACAATTCAGTGATAAAAGATTATCATTGTTTAGACAGCAAATAACAAGTGGTACTGATCGTCAATGATAACGTTCTTGGAAAAAGTTCCCGAGCCTGTATTCACGACATTGTGCTTTATGGTACCAACAATACTGAGAGTGATTAAGAGACAACAAAGGGTGGCACAGCAAGTAGTAGTTCAATTAAGTTCCGTGACTCGATTAACAGTAAGAACTTGTGAGCTATTTGTCACTTAAACCAATATTCCACATACAGTCAAACCTCCTCATGCTGCCCCCGTTATACTGTCAAACTCGGTTATCGGCTGCAAAATGGCCAGGAATGAAACGGCTGTATTCAAATGTTTATAAAAATAACCGTTTATACCGGCCTCCATAATCCGCCCTCCGTCAGGCAATACAATACATATGTTCAACTGGGAAGTACCGCCAGCTGCACGAGGCTGCTATACATTCCGCTGAGTTGCTGACACTCAGTCTGATTAGACGTCACGTATCATGTAAAATAATACATGTTATCATGATTTGATTATTCATAAGGTGCAAAGTACATTTTACAATCGCAATAATATTATTGTCAATGCGCCAGGCAGTCATAGTGGCAATTGACAAGAAAAGACAAAAAATTTTAGAAATGGCTCTTTTCTAAGAATCATCCAAGGAAATAACGGCAAGAAATTTGTAGTTATGACTTAACTTTTTTTACTTATACATGTTTAGTGGAGCACTAGGCCTACACTACAGTCTATTATATAGTTGACTATATGTTAAAACAAAAAGTTCTTAATAATGTTGATTGATTTTAAGTGAGTCACTAATTTACAAATGATTTTCTTTTAATCCATTAATCATTAGCATATTAGAGTAAAAAGTAAAGACTCTAAACCTGTGCTCGCTTGTCTGACTGCTTTGTGATTTGTACGTAGCAAAATTTAACGAACCTCGTTAAAACGCCAAACTCACTATAAAGCCAACTATTTTCCAGTCCTAAAGTGGGCGTTATAAAGAGGTGTGACTGTACATATATAAAAAATTCCACTGTCCCAGAGTAACTTGCAACTATTTCCAAAACGTTTATGTTAACGCTCTTCATAGTGTGAGTCAACTGCAGCTTAAGTATAGGTTTATTCTTTACTATACAAACTCAAAATTTTAATGCAAACCGGATTATCTTTCGGTACAAGTCAACCTCAGGATTGACGTTAGATAGAGCTCTCAACAACGGTATATGGCGTTTGACAAGAGGGTATTTAGTGAACCTACTTAGCAGAAATACTTGGCAGATAATTTAAGTACAGAAATTCTTAACCTAGAATTTAGTAAAGGAACTATTCTATTATTGTTAAATTTAAATTAAACTGCCCATTGCCCAATGAATGGCATGGTTTCACAATGGTGAACTGCTATTAGGTTAGTACTTATCACAGCACTACCTATGTTCCCTCCAACTTCGTATAGAGCATGATCGCTCCAGGATATGACTTGTTTCTTTATTAATGAACCACACAGTTTCTTCACTACATCTCCAGCAATGGTCATATCTGACTTCTCAGTTGGTGATATGTTAAGTGTTTTCGGAGAACTGCTGCACGGTGGAGCTAATACTCGCACTGATGTATTCTAATAAGAAATTAAAATAATCTTCAAAAATTGGAACCAATAATTGTAACATGCTATTGTAAAAAATTAATATACAAATAGAACCATTCTTTGTACATAATCCACAAACATAGTTAGTCTAGTGACCTTGGATGCCCTGTGCATGTAGATTAAATTAATATCAAATCATAAAAAGTTCAACATTTATACTTTGACTGATACAAGGCGTAGATTTCTTACAATAATGCTCAAGTAAGGTAACAGTGGATAACTATTTTCACAAATTAATGATTACAAACATATCTTTAATACACAAAAATCCTGCAGTGGAAAAGGGAATTTTACTAACCTCCTGGACAGCACGTTTAGGCTTCTTAAAATCTACTTTGTTTTTCTTCTGTCGATATTTCTGCAAACAAAGAAATTATTTAAACTAAAATTTAAAAATGCTTTACTTAGAATGACTGTAATTTCACTGGATGAGTCCCAACTGACATTTAGTGTATGTAAGATCCATATTAGCATGGACTTGCAAATGCATCCAGTTAGTAAATGTGTCTAACATTAAACACAAGTTATCTACAAGTGCAATAATATTGGTAAAAGATGAAAGTTTCCTTCCTCAGTAAGAAAGAAAATGAAAAAAACAGGAAAAAACGAGAAATCTGGAGGATGAGCAATGAGAAAAAAATCAAAAACAGACGGATTTGATCACGCTTAATTGACAAATGTAGGATCAAAGGTGGGATAAATTTACCTCTTTCCGGCAAAAATCTATTGTGTGTTGGTAACGAATTTGTTTCAGCATAAAAGCAGGCACCTAAAACAATAAATAATAAAGTATAGCATCAAAAAATATAGTGTGTATTTAAATGCTTTTCATTACTAAAAATTAAGCCAAAAGAAATAATCAGCACATTTATGACACGGATGCAGCTTTTAGTGCTAAAAATTAAGCCAACAGAAATAACCAGCACATTTATAATACTGATTAGGTCAAAAGAAATAATCTGCACATTTATGTCACTGATTACAATATCATAAGTGCACAAATTATTGCTTTTGGATCAATTTTTAGCACTAAAAATGGCATTTTTGCCGATACGATTATCTGTGCTCAGTAAGCAGCATACTGATTCCTAGAAGCTGGCTCTTTCGTGTATTTAATCAGTAACTTGTTTAGCACAATAAAAACTTACCGTCCACAGTATTTCCCTATACATTATCATCAGTTTAATAACAGTGGCTGTACCAGCAGCCATTTGCAGCTCATTGTATGCTTGACTTGGTTTAACCTTGTCACGTTGGCTTACGATGAAGATATTAGGTGCCATTATCATTGCGACATTGTTGATGTTCATTTTATTAGACTTTTCGTTTTGTACAACCTTCTCTAAGAATTGTAGTAAATGCTGAAATAAATAAGGTATACTTTTGTCATCAGAATGCTAGACTGCTTAGAGAAGTGGGCAATAACTAATTGAGTTTTACTACGGACCAATAAAAAATGTTGTGCTCCAGGGCCACATTTTAATAACTACACTTCACATCAGGACGATTAGTCAAGGGACACACATATACAGTTTTTAACTTCTGTCCAGCATACAGATCTGAATGTCAAAGCAAGCCATGCATACATCATCTTCTGTTAGCCACCCAATTCATTCTGCAGATCTATGAGAAACTCATCTCTTTGTTTTCACGCAACAGTAAAACAAGTTTCAAGACGATAAAAACAGTTAAAATCAGAAGAAAAATAATCATAACGCTTTTGGGATACACATGTTTTGTATACGTATACATAACTTTAAATAACTTAGGAAGGAAACTTTTCAGTTCTCCCGGGAATTTTTGATACATGCTGCTTAATTTCGTGGATTATACCCAGCCTATAACCTGTAAATTTGCCATTATGCCTTAATAAGGTTAAGTTAAAACACAGTAATAAAACCTGTCATTTACCTTTAAAGTGTCTCGATTTGGTTTAGGAAGCATCAAAACCAGAAAGTTAAGGCTACGCACTTGTTCTTTAACTTCTTTTACCACTGAAATAGAAAAATATGATATTAAATTTGATTGCAAAAATACTTTAAATATAATAAAAACTGCTGAAAAATTGAACCCCAGATGGTCAGAAATTCTTTCACACTACTGTTTTCATTAACAAGTACTATGTGCTAATGAAGATGTGCATATAAGTAGTGTGATGTAGTACTAATACTGTAAAAAATATGAAGAAACAAAGTATTTGAAGAATACAGAAAAAAATCGCCAAAAGCATTGTATATCTATGTAAATGACACACGCTAGGCATATTTTGTAATTAGTGAAAAATGCTTTGGCACTTTGCAAGCCTGTGTACAACATTAGTTCAAATCCTCTAAGTTGAGACAATGAAGTGCTTTTACACATCCTCCGTCAATGAGATGAACAGCTGTGGACAGAATGGTACATGCTTTAGACAGTTTCCAGTTGCCAAACCATTTACTAGCCAGGCTCAGGATTGCTTAATTTTGGTTCACTAAGCATACACAGTGATCAACAGCTACTCTCATTGCACCCAATGATTTAATGTGATGATTTTTATGACAAATAGTAAACTCACATTGTACAGAACTGAATGCCTGAATTAATTCACAAGTCAGTAATGGAACTGGTAGTTCTCGTAACCACTGTTTCAGTAATGTAGCAATGTCACTAGCAGCTGCGTTATCCCAGACAGATTTTGCACCATTAGTGTAAAAGTATGCTTCTAACTCTTGCTTGATTTGCTGAAAACAAAAGAAACATGTTTAGGAGCAATTTATGGAAAAGAGAGCCATAGACAAGATAAATTAGGTTATAAATAAACTATCTAACCGTTACGTTATTATTTTTGAAAAAACTTATTGACTCAGTTACAGAAAATACATTTTTTTAAACACAAACACGTCATGAATAGTTATGAAAGACAACTGCATTAATTTCCTGTTTAGCAATTACACTTTTTCTCAGCTAGACACTAGGAATATTGATCTGAATGCAGTTATTTATTAGGCAAAAGAATACGTGATCTCTCAAGCAATAATTACAAGAATGAACAAGTAACATTTTTTGTGAAAATAGTAAAGTACATTATGCCTTACTAAATATAGAGGTGGGGTAGAAAAAATATAAAACAGACAGAGCTATGGAATCAGTTAACTGACATTAATAATCTGGGTGTGTCATACCTTCACTCTGGTCTGTAAACCAGGAATTCTCAAAATCCCTTCTTCTTTCAATCCTTTTTCTTCTAAAACTTTTGTCAGCTGCACAAATATGAACACTGTTACTAGACTATATCAGTTAATACACTTTTTTGCATAACAGTAAATGTAAGATTAATCAGCATTCCCCAGAATATTTCTTGCCATTATAGCACACTCAGCAGATGAGATAACACTTCCACCATACATTTGAAA